>CM077646.1:153290214-153627714 GCA_039707465.1 Rhabdophis nuchalis | reverse complement strand
TTATATTGAAAAAGTTTTATTGGTTTTACATTTTTTCTATAGGGTGGGGTAACGGATACAAAGAAATTTTGAGAGCATTCACGTCAGAGTCGTCGGCCCTTCCGAGACCTCAAAATACACAATAAAAAAAAGAATTAAAAAAAACATTTTTCATAACACTACAAAGTGAAAGCAAGTACATATACCTAAATTCTTAGTTCTATGCTGTCAGACATTTACAAAAAAACCAGATACAAATATTATGCAAAATTAATCAAAAGAAAAATCAAGGCAAAGTTATTTTTTCGATCTAAGTCTCTTGGCAATGGTATCTTCTTTTTCTCCTCCCTGGCTCCCAGTGGGTGGGGCCGTGGCCCCCTCCGTCCCCCCTGGATCTTCCCCCAGGACAGAGGAATGTTTTTTAAGAAAGGCTTCCGCCTCAGCAACTGTTTTAATCCTCACTCTTCCTCCTTCCCAGAACACCAGCATCCCTTCAGGTGTCACCCACTTGAACCAGATCCCATGATCAAACAATGTTTTAGACAAGAAGGAAAATTTCCTTCTTGCATCTCTAATCTTTCTAGGGATCTGCTTCAAGATAGTAACCGTTTTTTGTTGGTAAATTAAAGGGTTCTCTCTCTGCACTTTCAAGATTTCCTCTCTGGTTGACCTTCTAAGAAATTTCACATGTATCTCTCTAGGCACTTCATTTATCCTGGCATATGCTGAGTTAATTCTATAAACTAGGTCAATGTCCCCCCTGATCTCATCCTTAGGTTTATTTAAATAGTCTGCTAAAATTGTACTCATAAGATCAGGGAGGCATTCACCAAATTCCTCATAAACATTCTGAAATCTCAAAAAATATGTCATTCTTTCCATATCAATCCTAGACACATGCCCATTTATTTCCACAACCTCATTAGTAACATTTTTAATCTCTCCCTTAACCCCCACCAACCCCCCTTCCAGTTCTTCATTCTTCTGTGTATTCTCCAACACTTGTTTCCGTGTATCCAAAAGCTCCTTCTTGAAATTAATATTTTCAGCCCTCTGGGCCTTAATTTCTTGTACCAAAGTTTGTATAACAGATTCAAGAGAAGCCATCCTTTGTTCTAAACTTGCCAGTGCTGTTTCTTGTGCCATAATTAATTGTTAAAATCACTGCCACCAAAATGGCGTTTTCCGGGTGGGGCTGGTGAGGCAAATCAGGAGCTCAGTTCAGTTCAGGGTTGTGAAGTTGCAAAATTCAGGAACCAGGAGAGACACAATTTTCCAACTCAGTAGATATAATAATGAAGGTATTCCAGAAAAGAAATCACAAATCCAGCAAGAAAAAAATTCTTCATTAATATCCAGAGGGAGTCCCCATTGCAAAGAGATGCTGGGAATTTTCCATAATTGAAATAGTCAGGCAGGGACAAAGAGAAGCCATCCTCCACCGCCCACTTCAGAGCCCAGAGGAGAGAGTGGTAAAATAAATTTTTTATCCAGCCAGACCTAGAAACATTGTTGCAAATAGCCGCAGACCACTTTCCCTTGTAACAAACAGTCCGGATTAAAGATTTCCGCTTTCTCTCCACGAGAAGCCATTTTAAAGTGCCGCTTAAGTCCGAGGGGTTTTTTTTGAAAACAAACACCCCCCTCCCAGTCCATTCAGCCTGGCTGACAGCGAAAGAAAAAGTTTTTTTAAAAACTCACTCTCCCCTTGCAGCTGAAGCCTCGGAAAGCCTTCCGACCGATCCGATCAGCCCTCTTCATTGATGTGAATGGCGCCGACGACCGTTGGCGAAGGGAAAACCCCCCGCAGCATGTTCTCTCTCACCTAGGTCGCGGAAGGAACCGCTCTCCCCACCGCCGTGAAGAGGAACGTCCCCGCCGAGCCGACCCTACGGGAGACCTCCAAACCGGAGCGTCTCGCCCCCGCGGAGGGGCAGAAAAAGAAACAAAGCGGCGAGCGAGCACTAGGCTCGCCCGTCGCCGCTGGAGCCGGAACCGGAAGCCCCCTCCCCCCAACTTTCTTGTACCAATGCAGCACCTTCAGTACCACTGTTGTATGGGAATATCAGGTTATTCTAGTTAGAACAGGGACTGCTATACTGTGCATTAATTGAAGATTCAAAATGGTCTTCCGGGACCAAGTCATCTAAAGAACATGATACTACTGAAAGTGTACAATTGTTGGAGATATAGGCAACATTGCTAAATTGTAATGTCAGACTTTTTAATTACAGTAAAAGTACAGCAGTTTCCCTTCCCAAGGAGAGTCTGCTTTGGCACGTTTCGTTTGAAGAGATATAATGGAGGGTTTCTTTTCCACCCCTTGCTTTGAATGCAACGAGAGAAAACGAGGACATACATTTGGTGAAACAATTCATCAAAATCCCTAGCATCTTGCTTAGTATTTGTCTGAAGTACAGTCTATATGCCCCAGTGGTGGGATTCAGCCAGTTCGCCCCTATTCGGGAGAACCGGTTGTTAACTTTCTAAGCAGCTCGGAGAACCGGTTGTTGGAAGAAATCTCCTTTTGTTTTTTCCCACTTTACAGGGCCAATCCTGTAAGGAAGGCATGAAGGAAACATTCTGGGGTTGTTTCTAGCCTAATCTTTATTGTTCTGCTTACAGAAACTGCCTCTCTAGTTAACCCTTATTGCATTGTAACAACTAAAGCAAAGCACCCATTGACGTGAGTGATGCTGAGTTGGCCACACCCACCCAGTCACATGACCACCGAGCCACGCCTACCCAGCTGGTCATTAGGGCAGAGAACCGGTTGTTAAATTATTTGAATCCCACCACTGAAATGCGCTCACTACCAAATTATTTTAAAATACTTGCAGTGTTCCTCATGTGACAGAATAAATTGGCAAAATACTGAAGTCAGATAAAATTAGGCAGTCAATATAAAAGAGCAGTGCGCAATGTCTCATACAATAAAGGACTTGACCAGCTGAAGATTATTCTTGCTCTAAGATTCCTGTCCTTTTGAACCATGGAAAGAATGAACGTGGATGTAGCGCATTAAACTTTCCATCTACTTGTTGCTTATGCAGGATTCAAGAAGGGAAAAGGAAGAGTGAAAATTAATCCTTTTCTTCTCCTTTTTTTAAAAAAGGACGCAGTAAGCACATGCTAGACAAATTCCTTCTTTGGAATTAAATTGTTGGAAGGACTCTTATCAATTGTCATATTGTATGTATAGGTTTAGATTGGCTTCAAATGATCATTTTACATGTTTTTAAGTTCCAGTGAAGTCTGTCCTACAAATCAGTATGGTGTAAAAACTGATTACCTTGGTAGGATTGTGTTCTTAATAGTTTCCTCTCAAACTCACCAGAAATCCCACCATTTTTTTCATCAACCAAATCAAAATGTCAAAGAAACTCGCAGGGCAGATTTTGTTTGTAGAAAGCATTATACATTATTATTTAGTCTTATCTAAGAATAACCACTACTGAAGAAAATTGGATTTAAGTGCAAGAAAATATGTAGTTGCAGAATTGGAGGATAATTCTAATCCCGTGTGGAGTATATGTGTAAGAGGAAGAATGAGGCTCCATAGTTTCCCATGGTTAAAGCCTTCAGCCGGGAATTGGACCAAATTATTTTATTTTATTTTATCCCATTTTTCTTTTTATAAACAACTCAAAGTGGTGAACATATCTACTATTCCTTCTTCCTCCTATTTTTCCCACAATGACAACCCTGTAAGGTGAGTGGGGTTGAGAGAGAATGACTGGTCCAAGGTTATCCAGCTGGCTTTCATGGCTAAATCAAGAAGCCAATTATTTGATTGAATTTGTTCCTTTTCCAATTTGAACTAGCAAGTGATGGGCTTCTGATTTAAAGGTCATGCATACATATATACACACTTCCATTCTACAAATACATTTCTTCCTTTTTAGTAGATCCAAGGGCCTGCAAGATAGGGCTTAGCAGGTCCAGGCTGCAAAAATCCAGATGATCTCTAGATAATAGCAAATAAAACTTTACTACCATCTCTCTATTTATTTATTTTATTTTTATTTATTTAAATTTATATCCCGCCCTTCTCCACAGAGGACCCAGGGCGGCGCACAGGAAAATTAAAAACATACAAAATAAAATAAATATAATTTAAAAACTATTAAATAATCCTATCCTGCGCTAAAGCCAAATTTTAAAAGACCCAATTTAAAACTACCTAAAAGTCCCCATGGGAGGTTAGGCTAGGCCGGCTTGTTGAACCAAATATGTATTAATTATCATCTTTAAAGCGCTCCATGGCTCGGGACCTAGCTATCTGCGGGATCGGATCCTGCCTCACACATCCTCACGGCCGATTCGCTCCCACAGAGAGGGACTTCTCTGGGTGCCGTCCACTAGACTCTGTCAGCGGGCGACACCCAGGGGAAGGGCTCTCTCTGTGGCGGGCCCAGCCCTCTGGAACGACCTCCCCCCCGACATTAGGACCACCACGGACCTCCGCTCCTTCCGTCTTAAACTAAAAACACACTTCTTCTGCCTTGCCGGCCTGGGATAGTTACTCCTCTGTTTTGGGTTTATTGGGGATTTTTAGTTTAGTTAGTTTTAATGGGTATTTTAGCACAGGTATTGTTTAATTTATTTTTAATATGAAATGTTGTATATAGTTATTGTTTTTATTCTCCCTGTGCACCGCCCCGAGTCCCTGTGGGGAGAGGGTGCGGTTTATAAGTATTAAAATTGAATTGATTGATTGATTAAGACATTGGCGGAAGAGGCGGAGGTCGGTGATGGTACGTAATTCAGGGGGTAGGTCATTCCAGAGGGCTGGAAGGCTCTTTCCCTGGGTGTCGCCAGTCAGCATTGTCCGGCCGACGGCACCCTGAGAAGGCCCTCTCTGTGGGAGCGTATCGGTCTAAGGGATGTATGGGGCAGGAGGCGGTCTCGCATATAACTAGGTCTAGAGTTTTGGAGCCCCAATGTAGCAGTAGGCTTACTTTAGGTTAACTGATGAGTAGTCTGCTGCTCAGTCAATAACTTAGGTAGTATATACACCCAACCATTAACTTCTTCTAATGAAAGCTGAGTGATGGGACTCTAAGGAAGATGTCCAAACAGTTTTGGCTGGGAATTCTCTAAAACAGAGGTCTCCAACCTTTGCAACTTTAAGTCTGAAGGACTTCAGCTCCCAGACTTCTCCAGCCAGCAAAGCTGGCTGGAGAAGTTTGGGAGCTGAAGTCCTTCAGACTTAAAGTTGCAAAGGTTGGAGACCCCTGCTCTAGAAGCAAGGTCATGAGAAACTGATTTTGTCTTACTGAGCCTAGGACATCAGTCCCAGAGCCTAAAATGCCCTGAAAGTATTGTAGCCAGTAACAGGGAAAATATGGATATACTCAGAGGGTGTTTTATTTCTTTCCAGTGCTGCTTTTGCTCAAGATTTACCGCTTCAGTTTTGTTGTTGGTTGACTCAAGTTAGTAATAATTTTTGCTGTGTTGTAATGTCATGTAACATATTATTGCAGATCTTTACGTTGCTGCCTTTTTTTTTTTAAGGAAAAAAACCCTTGATTGAGGCTGTAAGATTCCAGTATGGAGTTTTGCCCTTAGCACAACATACTCCAACACTGCTTTGATCTCTAGTAAGAGGAAAAATCTGGAGACATTTATTTAAAATAGGGAAGGTGACTTCCTGTGGTGCCCTATCCAGATTTCACAAGAGGAGGCAGCTTTTTGTGTAATTCTTTCACCCTAAGGAAATAGCCAGGCACAAGAAATTATCTAGCATACTTGTGCTGGGGTTGGTGATAACTATCTCCACCTGGTGTGCTTTTGGGCAAAAACATCAACTACAAACTATAATTGCTTAGGAATTCATATCATTGATTGACTTATTAGGTTTTCCACAGTAAGAGTATAAAGCACATGGGTCAAAATGACTATAGCTGCTGCTTCTTTTTTGCAGCAAAAAGGATTGAAAACAGACAAACCTGTATCTTTTTGGGAAAACATTAACCCCTTTAAATTTTAGCTGAATACTTCAAGAATGTTGCTGCCTGAATTGTTTTGAAATACTTCCCCCATACCTCTTTTAAAGCACGAAAAATTGGTCTCCAAGTTATTATCATCATCATAGTAAAACTATGAAGATGTGATGCTGAACCAGTGCAGAAAGTACCCTTATCTGATTTAAAATACTTCAAAGGCTACAAAAACTTAATTCTTACCTTTCTGCTTGCTTTTCTGAAGTGCCTGCCTTGAAGAATAAGCACTGTCTTGCCTTTATAAAGTCATGGGATAGATTTGATGTCTGGATTTTGATGGGATCATGCCGGAAAAGATGGCATAGTTGTGTACCAAGTTGGTTCCATTCTAGGAAAGACTTTCTCCAGATTGTCTTACTGTGGTATACTGGTTAAACCCTGTAATGTTAGAGCTGCTAGCAGTACTCTATGCCAGTTAGTAGATAATTAGGCTAGCACAATACCAGTCAGTATTAGAGAGAGACAGACAAGATGCAGGTAGTCTTTGACTCACAACCATTCATTTATGTGACCATTCAAACTTTCAACCCCACTGGAAAAAAAAAGATGTGCAACTAGTTCTTACACTTATGACCATTGCAACCTAACCAACAGTCTGTCAGCATTCCAAATAGCTTCCAAAATTAAATCAGAGTCCAAGACAAAGTATTGCTCAAAGTTCCAATTTATTAAGAGAGCCATGTTGGCACATCTGGGGGAAACCTGAATCTGAGTTTCCTGGTTTTCCCCACCCAGTTGAAAGTTCATGCTCTTGCCCCTACATCCACAAGTCCATCACATGGTCCAATCTTCCACTGTCATGATGACAGTTCCACTCATCCAGTTCCAGTCAGGTGCAGAGGTGCAGAGACAAAGGATGGCCTTGGATTCTAGAAAGGAATTTTATTTTGGCTACATAGCATTTTACTCCGTACCATTCCTCCCTCCCATTTACCCACAATAGAAACAGCATATTAGAATAATAGAAAGTGTGGCAGGCCAAAGATCCAAAAAGGAATATGGCTGCAGCCCTGACACAGTCCAGAGGTGGTATTCAGCAGGTTCTGACCAGTTCTGGAGAACCTGTAGTGGAAATTTTGAGTAGTTCGGAGAACCGATAAATACCACCTCTGAATGGCCCCGCCCCCATCTATTCTCTGCCTCCTGAGTCTCAGCTGATGGGGAAGAAATGGGGATTTTGTAGTATCCTTCCCTTGCCATGTCCACCAAGCCATGTCCACAGAACTGGTAGTTAAAAAATTTGAATCCCACCACTGCAACAGTCACATGATTAAAATTCAGAAGCTTGGTAACCAGCAGGTATGTGTATAATGGTTACAGCATCCCAGAGTCATGTGATTGCCATTTGGTACCTTCCCAGCTGGCTTCCAACAAGCGAAGTCAATGGGGAAAGCCAGATTTATTTAACAACCATGTTATTCTGCAGTGATTTGTTTAACAATCATGACCAAAAAAAAGTCATAAATTGGGGCAAAACTCATTTAACCTTCATGCTTAGCAGTGGAAATTCTGATCCCAACTGTGGTCGTAAAGATTACCTGTACAGGGAAAGAAGCTGACACTAAGAAGAAAAATTTGTAGTCTTGTTACCCCATGTTCTTAAAAACAGTAAATATACTTCCAGTTCAAGTTATCCAGGCACCTCTTCTATCCCAGTCAAGGGATTTAAACTTGCCTTAACCATACAGAATGTAGAAGTAAGCTTTAATTTTAAGATCGTGAATTGAAAATGCTCAGCTTTGAAGTGATATTCAGAGTGTTGAGAACTCTGACTATCTCCCAGTTGGGTTGGCAGGACTCCCACCAAAGTGAATCATTCAGATAACACAAGAAGAAAAGCAAAGAGATTTATTTATTTAGCCATCAATCCTCATAGAACAAGGCTTCTTTCAGGTGTAAACTTATTATACTTTAAATATAGCAGTAAAGGAGTATAATATAAAATTCTACAATCTAATAATATATAAACAAACCAAAATCAAATAATCAGTGTCTTTAAGCTTACAAGGGAGCAGATTTGGACATTTAAAAAAAATTCTAATGGGCAGAAAGTTTCAACACTGGAATAGATTGCCTTAGGAAATGTTGGTTTTTCTTTTCTATAAATATTTAAGAGAAGCTAGATAGTCATCTATCAAGGTGGCTGTAACAGTAGATTCAACAATGGGAAAAAGCTTGGACAAATCTTCAAGTTCCCTTTGAACTTTCTGTGATTCTATAAACATCATATTTATTAAGATAAATATGATATTTATCTTAAGGGAAGGGGGAGAGAATAGTCATTTTTATAATATTCCATTAATATAAACTATTTTGAAACTGTTTTCACCTCACATAGGTAAATATAAATATATAGGTAAACAGTTTCAATATTTTTTTTCACCTCACATTAGTAAATACTAGTTGGCTAATGTTGCAAAACCAAAAATGTAATCAATAAGGAATTTCTGAGTGTATCCCTTTTTTATACCTCAGATGGCATCAGCTGAAATTTTGACCTTAGAAACACATTCTGTAGACATTATTTGTGTAATATATGGTGCCTTATTTTCTCTTTTCTGACTGTAATGGAGCCTGCTCATTATGGTAATGTCGTGAACGTCATAAAATGGGTCATTAAGTGAACACAATTGTTAACTAAACCAATTGTAGTTTTACAATGTTTGCAATGCTTTAGCCAAAGTGTGAAATGCATTCACATGAACTGTGGGGATTCTACAAATGTGAACTGGTTGCCAAGTGTAACTGTAGGATAATGAGCTTAGTAGCTGGAGCAGTAAAGTGTACAATAGGCCAGAACGCACAGTTGCAGTTGATTACTTAGAAAGTGCTGACTCATGCGTGATGCAATCTACGCTGTGATTGGTTGCTGTAAGTATAAAGGGGGAGGTTCCCTTTTTCCTCCTCCTTTTTTTTCTTCTGTGTGTTTGTATATTGTTTAATTTACCTCATGATGTTCCTGTGTTCCTGACATCTTGTGTTGTTTCTTTATGGATGATTAAAAAGGCTGCTGTCAATTTGAATTAGACAGATGATAGATAGATAGATAGATAGATAGATAGATAGATAGATAGATAGATAGATAGATAGATAGATAGATAGATAGATAGATAGATAGATAGATAGGTGTTCTATTCAATGGCCTGAATAGCCTAGCACACAGGCTTGGCTGCTTGTCACTGCTTAATTACGAGATAAGCAAATGCTTTGGCTAAGAGTCCAGACAACTCATGTAATCCCAAACATGACTAGAAGGCACAGACTTTCTTGAATACTCAATTTCAAACGTTTGCTTCCTGCAAATGTCCCCTCCCAACGTCTCATCTATAAGCTCTCTTGGGAGGGTCCACTGAGCAACCACCTGCGAGCCTGCCTCCGATGTAATTGCTGCCTCCGCCTCTCAGCCCTACTCACTCTTGCATCATGGACAAACTGCCCTTGATCCTCCCTACTGCTCCATGACTAAGGTGACCAGATTTTAACATTGGTAAAGAGGGACACCATTGACTGGGGGGAGGGGGGAGAGAAGGTGTGGCCTATTTTGTGGGAGTGGCTCAGCGGTCATGTGACCGGGGGCGGCCAACTTGGAAAATGTGGTGAAACTCACTTAACGGTCTTGCTTAGCAAGCAAAATTTTGGCCTCAATTGTGGTCATAAGTTCTTTCTTTCTTTCTTTTTTCTTTCTTTTTTTCTCTTTCTCTCTTTTTCTTTCTGTCTCTTTCTCTGTCTGTCTCTCTCTCTCTCTGTCTCTGTCTCTCTCTGCTCCCTCCGCCCATCTGTCACTGTCAGTCTGTCTGTATGTCTGTCATTTACTCACTTAATCACTCATTCTGTGTCTCTGTCTATCTTTCTCTCTCTCCCTCCCTCTTTCTGTCTCCAATTCAATCCCTCCCTCTGTCATTCTCTCTCTGTGCCTCTCTCTGTCTCTTCCCCTCCCTCACCATCTCTCTCTCTGTCTCTCTGTACTCTGTGTGTCTATCAGTCTCTCTCTGATTCCCTCCCCCCTGTTTCTCTCTATCTGTCTGTTTCTCTCCCCCCACCCGGGAGCCCTTTCAGACCCTGGGAAGCGCTCCGGTAGCCTCCCCAGCCAGCATGCCGGTCACTCTTCTGCTTCCCAGGGGCTGAAGGGGCTCCATGGGGGGAAGAAGGGAACTGGCTGCCAGAGCCAGCGGGTGGGGTGGGGGGCGGCGCCCAGCAACATTCGCTACCTGCCTGCCCCTCTTGCTCACCCACCGGGCTCCTTGGGGGGAGGAAGGGAACTGGCTGCCGGTGGGTGAGCTAGCGGGGCAGGTGGGTAGCGAATGTTGCTGGGCGGCGGCACCTGCCCCGCGCACTCACCCACCCCGCCTGCTGGCTCCAGCAGCCAGTTCCCTTCCTCCCCCTGCGGAGTCCCTTCAGACCCTGGGAAGCAGACAAGTGGCTGGCATGCTGGCTGGGGAGGCTATGGCTGCCTCCTTGGCCTTGGGGCAGCTGGACCACTCCAGATTCAGCGACTTGCCGCCGCAGCCGCCATTGCCTGCCTCACCCCCTGCTGCTTAGCTGGGCGGCTACGTCCCGACTTCCTGCTCCCGCCTCATGACCCGGATCTTCCACCGAGGCAGGCAAGTCGGACTGCAGGAGGAGGAGAGGAGGAGGAGGAGAGGAGTGGCAGGTGGGGAGGAGGAAGAGGAGGAGGAGAAGGAGGAAGATTTGGAATATTCAGAAAATCGGGAAATTTTTAAAGGGATGCGGGACTAATTATTAATATGCAGGATTGTCCTGCCGAATGCGGGACGTCTGGTCACCTTATCCATGACCCAGGTGCCTCCTGGTGGCCAACCAGGCTCTCTGGTTCCTGCTCTGACTCTGAGCACTCCCCAAGGCCTCCCTCCTCCTCCACAGCAGACTCATCGGACTCTTTGCTAGAAAAGTCTGTCAGCAGCTCATCCGGATGTGGCTGGGCCACAACAGGTATGTATATGTACATTCATACATATACTACATACATACATACATACATACTAGGATGGATAGATATATTATAGATAGATAGATAGATAGATAGATAGATAGATAGATAGATAGATAGATAGATAGATAGATAGATAGATAGATAGATAGATAGATAGAATATAGCCATTTCAATGATTAATTGTTCCCACTGTCAGGACATCTCTCCTGATTAAGTGCTCAATCATGTGACTGGGATGGGGGCAGCCATCAGAACTTCAAATTGAGTCATAAATACCCCTGGGGAGGTCTGGTGTAACTTTGAATGGTCACTAAGCCACTTGTGAGAAGTTGAAGATCACCTGTATCCCTTTCCCTTCTCAAAAAAGGCAAGAAGATCTGTCAGGTCACATTTCATGTTTTTGGTGTAAATTCTAACGTTACTTGTAGTTGCTCACACGAAAGAAATGTGGATTTGGAGTAGGGCTGAGAACTGTGCTTAGCAGGAATTAACTCTTTGACAAGTAGAAGTCACTTCTTCAAAGAGTATAGCTGAAGTAACCTATGTTTAGACTCAGATTCAGGCAGTCTTTGACTTACAACCATTTATCTAGTGACCATTGAAAGTTACAACAGCACTGAAAAAAGTGACTTATAACTTAGGACCATTGCAGCATTCCCAAAATCACATGACCAAAATCATGTGTTTCTGGCATGTATTTATGATGGTTGCAGGGTCTGGGAGAGTCATGTGATCACATTTTGTGACCTTCTCACAAGTTAAGTCAACAGGAACCAGATTCACTTAACAACCACAATCATAGCTTAACTATAGCACTTTACTTAACTGTGGCAAGGAAGGTCATAAAATGGGGCAAAACTTAACAACTGTCTTACTTGGCAATGAAAATTTTGCATTCAATTGTGATTGAAAGTCAAGAACTACCTGAATTTGTTTTAGTCTCCCTGCTTCCAGTCTGAAATAAACAAAGTATGTATGGGGGAGACCCCTCAAGTTTACATTTTGTAGACTATTCAGTGATCACGTATTTGAAATCTCCATATTTTGGTCCTATTTAATACTTGGAGTTGTAATTTGATCTTTAATAGCTTGAGAATTGAAGACTCTTGTCTGTCAAGAAGCATGCGCCAGAATCTAAGACCATATCCAGGTTGGGTCTTCAATCTTTGTGCTTTAACATGAACGTTTCATGAACTTGAAGCATGAAGTAAATTTCAAAACGATGGTATGAAGAAAATTGAGCAAAATGAAGGTTTATGGCTGGACACAGTAAAGAAGAGAGCTGAGAAAGTGGAGGAATCATAAAGCAGTGTTCACTTTGTCATTCCAGAAAGTTGATTGGCTGAGAGGTGAACAAAGAAATGGAGCTCCTGGGGTAGGTATTTTCTGCAATGGTGGCCCATCAATTATTCTACCATGTCAAAGGCTTTCCAAGGCTGAGTTTGATTTGCTTCCTGAAAGCAGCAACTTTTCTTTCAAGAACCTGTTTAGATGAGGTGATTCAAATTAAATCTTGTTAAACTGAAGCATGTTTTTAAAGTTTTGCAAAACTAAATTTAGAGAGAAACTAAGAGACCAAGAGATATATTTTATTTATTCCTACCCCCCGAACTTCGCACTATCACGGACCTTCCCCTCTTTCGCCGCTCACTTAAAACCTATTTCTTTCAGCAAGCTGGTCTTGCGTAACAGTTTTGACTCTCTTAATATAACATCTGCCAAATACGTATATGGATATTAGACTTTAGGGAATTTTAGCATAGGTGGGTTGTATTTTAATGTTCTTAAATTTTAGCACAGGTTTAATTTAATTCGTTTTTAACTTTGTATATATTGTATGTTTTAGATGGTTTTTTAATTTTTCCTGTACACCGCCCCGAGTACCTTCGGGGAGAGGGGGCGGTTTATAAATCTAATAAATTATTATTAATTATTATTATTCATTTTATTAATTGGATGTTGAAGCCACGCAACAAAGAACTCTGGGCGTTCACAATGTTTTTTTTAAATACATAGTTTAAAGAAACATGAGCACTTGTACAAAAGCACAGAAATAATAGGGAAGCAAAATTCAACAGATGCTTCAAAGATACCTTAATCCCAGATCTGGAAACAGAAAGCAGGTCTTCAAGAGAATTTGGGAGTACTGCAGAAGTGTACAGTATGATATATGGCTACCTACGTAGATACATTGATACATATATCAATCAGATTCAGAACCCTTGCTCTCTTTTTAAATATGACACGTGTTACCTAAAGCCATTTGGTAAACTGATCCCCAGGCTGTTAAGCGTGAATAGATGAGTTGGGGGTTTTTTCCCACCAATATTTTTTCCCAGCAAATTGTGAGCATATGCTGAGGTCAAAGATCTTAATTTAGATACTAGTTTAGTTGGCTAAACTGATTTTTAATTGATATTATTTGGAATGCTGTTGGAGTAATTGTGGCCTTTCCTTGCATTGTTTTATATTTCCCCTTTCCAAAGAAGTTCTTTAAAAATGATTTAACTTCATTGGGTTTAAAAAGGGAATGTTCATTAAATCTCTCCCTACTTGCAACCCATTGTGATTATAGAATCCCCTTCTATTTCAGGATTGGCACAGTTATTGTAAAGTCCCTTCTTTGAGTCAGAAAATCCAAAATACTTTTTCTTTCCATTTTTTTCTACACCAGAATAGAGTGAGGTTGGCTCCCACCCGCCTCACCTTCCGCAAGAGTTTGAAGAACTGGCTCTGCCAGTTGGCCTGGGTGATGGGAGATGGTTGATAGATTAATAACAGATCCCACCTTCTCCACTCATTGTACTCCCTCCCCATTATTTATTTATAGCCTTGTATTTTCATGGTATTTTCTTTTTTTTTAATATATTGAAAAAGTTTTATTGGTTTTTATAATTTTCCAAAGGGGGTAGGGAATATAGAAACATTTTAAGAACTTTCGCGTCGGAATCATTGGCCCTTCCAGGGCTTCATAATAAAATATTGAAAAAACATTTTTCCAAAAATACTACAAGGTGAAAATAAGTACATGTTTCCTAAATTCTCAATTCTATGCTAGCAGTCGTGTGCAAACATCCAGATATAAAGGTTATACAATATTAATGATAATTAAAAAAAAAGCAAAGTTATTTTTTCGATCTAAGTCTCTTGGCAATTGTATCTTCTTTTTCTCCCCCCTGGCCCCCAGCGGGCGGGGCCGTGGCCCCCTCCGTCCCCCTGGATCTTCCCCCAGGATAGAGGAATGTTTTTTAAGAAAGGCTTCCGCCTCAACAACTGTTTTAATCCTTACTCTTCCTTCATCCCAGAACACCAACATCCCTTCCGGCATCGCCCACTTAAACCAGATCCCGTGGTCAAACAATTTTTTAGATAAGAAGGAATACTTCCTCCTCATCTCTCTAATCTTTTTTGGGATCTGCTTCAAGATGGCGACTTCCTTTTGTTGGTAAATTAATGGCCCCCCTCTCTGCGCCTTCAAAATTCCCTCTCTGGTTGACCTTCTGACAAATTTAATATGTATCTCTCTGAGTACTTCATTTATCCTGGCATATGTCAAATTTATTCTGTAGACTAGGTCAATGTCCCCCCTGATCTCATCTTTAGGTTTATGTAAATAGTCTGCTAAAATTGTACTCATGAGCTCAGGAAGACATTCACCAGATTGGTATTTCATTCTTATTATCTGCATGTTTTTCTATCATTTTATTCTTTTTAACGTTGTAAGCTTCCCAGAGTCATCTTGTGGTGAGATTCGTGTCATAAACAAACAATCAAACAGACAAACAAATAAATAAGGAACGCCTAAATTAGGTGGCTTCTGGTATATCAAATGGTTTACCCACGCTGGCAGCAGCTTGAAATAATAATCATATTACTGGATAATTTTTGGAAGGAGGTACTTGCCAGTTTTAAATCTCCAAATTGCTGAATTTAAATGGAGGCACCAAATTCAATTTGACCCTCTGAATCAATTCAGTAAATCGATACAGAACACTAATTCAAGTTGAGACTTTGATGGAACTGCCTTCTAACCGAATTGGACATGCCATTCTGTAAGTAGCTCCAAAATAAAGTTCTATTTAGTCATCTGAGCAAAAATGGCTTCTATTGTTCCCTTTAGAGAAGTAATGAACAAAACTACAGCCTATAAACTGCCTGTAGCAACTGTCTAGAATCCCAGGATATCAATGCATATCTGCCTGGGTCTCCTAACTGGCTGAGGAATTCTGGGATTTGAAGTCCACAGATCTTAAAAGTTGCTGAGAAAGTTGGGAGGCTGCATTATGTCTACTCACTTCTAAAGGCTACCCACTCCTGCTTCCCAGTTTCTAAAATTCTGACAACATTTTATCCAGAATTCAAGGTCCTGTGGTATTAAATCTTTGTTACCTTTAAAATTCTAGGTCTTTCACACAGAGCAACATCTTTGTGTCTTTCTTTGCTTTACAGCAGGGGTCTCCAACCTTTGCAACTTTACGTCTGAAGGACTTCAGCTCCCAGACTTCTCCAGCCAGCTTTGTTGGAGACCCCTGCTTTACAGAACTAAAGCATGTGCATTGGAACTCACACTTATAAAACAGTTGTGTATTATTACACATATGTTGCAGATGGCCTTTTTTTTTTATAGTCAGCAGTGAGGAATGTTTTATTTTTAGTCAGACATAATGACACTAATTTGTAGCAGAGTGAGGGGGAAAAAACTTCCAAAACTAAAAATAGCTTTCAATAAAGTTCGAGAATAGTTGTTCAACTAATGAATTGCAAAATGCAGGCACATATTTTCCTAACAAGGTAACAGAAAATGAATATGAAAAAATATATATCTAAAAATGCTTACAGCTGAAATGCTTATACTTTTCACCTGTGTTTCAATTATAAGTCCAGGGCATTCTTCTTTAAATGGAGTTATTGATATTATTACATAATTATATAAAAATTATATAATTCAGGTAAGAGAGATGGGTGGCAAATACATTTAATAAATAAGTGAATAAGAGATTATTAGTATAAATAGCAGCTGGGAAAAATGCCACTACAATTACCTTTTAAGCATCTGTTCAATAATATTTCAGTTTGGACCCCCTCAGAACAAGACATAATAAGATACTAACATGTGCAGAGATGGACAGACTGACTGTAGAGCTCAAGGACAAGGATGAGACAGAATATCATGAAATCTGGGACAAATGGTACCGATGGTTAGAAACGAGGGAAAAAGGTTGGGACAGAAAAACACAGATAAGTCAAGAATTGGAAATATGGTATTAATATTGTATGATAGGTAGGAACTGGATATGTATATGTACTGATATACATATCAGTATATAACAAAAGGGATTAATGGGTAGGCAAATTGACAGATTACGCATACCTATGTCATGGATATAAACTTATTGTTGTATGAACTAAGAACTCTATGGAAATGACTATGCCAATAATGTCGCACTATGTCCAATGTTTTTAATGTTTACCTAATAAAAAACTTTTAAAAAAATAATATTTTAGTTTGGGAAGGAAAACTGACTGGGCAGATTCTGAACAATCTTTCATGGATGATCAGAAAGGACAGAGTATTGGTAAACTTGTAACAAAGAATAACAGAGTTGGAAGGCACTTTGGAGGTCTTCTAGTTTAGCCCTCTGTAAGAGACCCTATACGAGTGATGGCGAACCTTTTTTGTCTTGGGTGCCAAAAGCACGTGCTTGCGCAATATTGCATGCAATCGGGTGCCCACCCCCATAATTTATTCCCCCCCATGCCATGTGCCTTATGCATGCGTGCGTGACACCCCGCCTTGCTGCCTTGCGCGCACACACACAACTTTCTTGGAGCCTGGGGAGGGTGAAAACGCCCCCCTCCCAGAGGCCCTCTGGAGGCCAGAAACAGCCCATTTTCCAACTTCCAGTGGGCCTGGTAAGTCCATTTTTTGCTCTCTGGAGGCTTTCCCGAAGCCTCCAGAGGACAAAAAACTGCTGAAAATCAAGGCCGAAAATCATCATGTGTGTGCATGCGTGCTGGAGCTGATAGGGCAACATCTCGCATGCCCTCAGAAATGGCTCTGTGTGCCATCCCTGGCACGCATGCCATAGGTTCGCCATCACGGCCCTATACCATATCAAACAAATGGCTGTCTAATCTCTTCCTCCGGTGATGGAGCATTCATAACTTTTGAAGGCAATCTTTCTACTGATTAATTGCTCTTATTAACAGATTCCCCCCCTAAGTACTAGGTTGATTCTCTCCTTGCATCAAGGTCCAGAGTATGCTAGTCTTGAGAAAATAGATTGAAAATTCCAGCGATAAAATCAGTGCCAAATGTTAATAACCCTCAAGTCTGCTCCAGCAGACAATCCATAAAGAGTGATAAAAGATAAGGAGATAAATGAAAGGTAAGGATCACTTTGGGATGGAAATTGTCTAGGAAAATATTGGAGAATCTTCCTTCCTCCTTTCCCGTGGGGAAAAAGCCGTAGGCAGTGATACAATGGCTGAACACTTTTTATTTATTTTTGCTGCTCCTTTTCTCTCTGATTCATGGGAAAGGGTTGCAACATAGAAGCATGTTCTCAGGATTTGGTGATAGGAGAATGGCAAAGGTTTACTCTGGGCAGTTTTGTATTTTCCATTATTATAGATAGAGCAGCACCAATTAAAGGTGATTTAGAAAATGTTTTCAGAAGGACAAGTATGATTTTGATAGGTTAATTCTTTCCCACGCACAGAGAATAAGTTGCCTTCTATCTACCTCTGCTTCTAAGATGTCTTTCTAGATTTAATTTTTCCGAGCAAGAGAATATTTTTTCTGTCTCTTTGGTGGGGGCACTTCTCCAAATTGTGAAAGCCTGCTCATACTCGGAGAAAATGTTACCAGGTTACAATCCTCTCCTTGCAACCTACTTTGATTGATCTCCTTATAGACTTGGTCTATAAGGAAAACTCAGTTGAGGCAGCACAAAAATGGTTGACAATTGGCCAAAATGGTGATGGAATGGGCCTGGATTCCCAAGAGGAAAAATCTATTTTTCAGATGGCAAGGAGACAGTGGAGCTTGGAAGTGTGGTAGATAGAAAGAGGGTTAAAATGGTTTCTCCCTAGCTACAGAGTATATCTTCAATTATGCAAGCAGTTGCTTTAGGCTGGCAATATTTTGTCTATAAGTAAAAAAAAACAATAAAAGAAAGTATTGTAAAGTAACTCCACATGCCATTCAGGGTTAGTGATGTAAAACAGGGGTCTCCAACCTTTGCAACTTTAGGTCTGAAGGACTTCAGCTCCCAGCAAAGCTGGCTGGAGAATTCTGGGAGCTGAAGTCCTTCAGACTTAAAGTTGCAACGGTTGGAGACCCCTGGTGTAAAACACTAATTCCACCGCCCTGTGTAGGTAAATGTATGTTTGTGGGGGCAAAGTCCCTTGTACACAGAGAGGTGGGGAGTTGTCTCATAAGTAATAATAAACCAACACTGGACTCCAATGATGAAGAAACTGGTGCAGTTTATTCTTTCCAAACCTTTTAGGAACGGGATTGAAAACAAAGCAGTCTCTTTGGAGGGTAAGTAAACCAAAATAAAAAATAAAATAAAAAATCTCATAACAAAATATTCCAAGCAAGAGAGAAAACTGGGACAAGCAGCATTAGCTGGAGGCGGGTTATCCTCCTTTGTCCCAATAGACTCAATGGGCAACGCAGTCTCAACAAAGAAGCATGAGGCAATTTGGTAATTCCCAACTTGTGTAGATTTTGGTACCTTCGCTTCAGTGGTTGGTTTCTGCAGGCTCGCACCTACTCGCAAGAGGCGGTTGGTGAAATTTAGAGAACCGGTGAGAGGGGGTTCCACTGGCGTACCTGGAAGTAAATCTGGCCCGCCACTGCCAGTGACCCAACGGGAAGGAAAGGAAGGAAGGAAGGAAGGAAGGAAAGAAAGAAAGAAAGAAAGAAAGAAAGAAAGAAAGAAAGAAAGAAAGAAAGAAAGAATTTATCATCACAATTGAGTCCAAAATTTTGGTTGCTAAGCAAGAGCGTTGTTAAATGAGTTTCACCACATTTTAAAAGGTGGCCACTCCCACCCTGTCACATGACTGCCAAGCCATGCCCACAAAATAGGCCACACCTACAGAGTAGGTTCTAAAAAATTTGAAACCCACCACTGCTTCGCTTCTTCTCACAAGAAACTGCAATAGAGTAATCAGCTCAATTTAGTGCCTCACAAATGAGCCAGATCCCAACCAGGCAGCATAAACAGGTGGAAGAATCTGTTTTTACAGGCCTTGATAAGAGAATTTGTCACAAAGAAGAAGGAGTCAAACTGTTCTCCAGGGCACCTGAGGGCAGAACAAGAAGCAATGGGTGGAAACTAATCAAGGAGAGAAGCAACTTAGAACTGAGGAGAAATTTCCTGACAGTAAGAACAATTAATCAGTGGAACAACTTGCCTCCAGAAGTTGTGAATGCCCCAACACTACAAGTCTTTAAGAAGATGTTGGATAGCCATTTGTCTGAAATGGTATAGGGCTTCCTGCCTGGGCAGGAAGTTCATTTTTCATTTTTTCATTTATTTATATTTATATCCCGCCCTTCTCCACAGAGGACCCAGGGCGGCGCACAGGAAATTTAAAAATATACAAAAATAGGAAAATAAATACATAATTTAAAATATATATTAAATTATCCTGATCCTATGCTAAAAACCAAATTGTTAAAATACCCAATTTTAAAACTGTCTAAAAGTCCCCATGGGAGGTTAGGCTAGGCCGGCTTGATGGAAAAAATATGTCTTTAAACATTGGCGGAAGAGGCGGAGGTCGGTGATGGTGCGTAATTCAGAGGGTAGGTCGTTCCAAAGGGCAGGGCCCGCCACAGAGAAGGCTCTTCCCCTGGGTGTCGCCAGTAGGCATTGTCCGGCCAACGGCACCCTGAGAAGGCCCTCTCTGTGGGAGCATATCAGTCTAAGGGATGTATGGGGCAGGAGACGGTCTCGCATATAACTAGGCCCCGAGCCATGGAGCGCTTTAAAGATGGTCGTCAGAACCTTGGACTAGATGACCTCCAATGTCCCTTCCAACTCTGCTATTGTATTGTAATTTCTAGCACTTCCTCAGAAGGGTGCTAGTTGTTGTTGTGGTGTTGGTGTTCTGGTGACTGCGATCTCCTTCCAACTCACACGCTTGCCCTTTGGTAGCACAATCAGGTATTGTGGCTTATTTACAAGGAGGGTAGTGTTTTCTCTTCATCATCAGTGTGAACAATCCAATATTTCCATTCTCATTCATATAATAGGCAATGTCTTTGCCAACCATGCCAATCAATTATATTTTAATTATCTGTGTGAGTTACTTCTGACTTTTCCCATTTGGAAACTTTCCTATTTACCAGGAGTTAATAAAATGAACTTTGCACTATCTGCATTTCATATGAAGCTGACCATTCCATGCGTGCATTTGTTTTGAATTTAATATGTTTCATACTAATTGTGCTTTCCTGGCACAGTATCATAGGGACTAAAAGTTATGCCAAGCTACCTTAACTGGCTGCAGAAATACAGATGGCCAATAAATGCTGGCAGAGGGATAGAGATTAAAGATGTCAGCCTTCCGAGGTAGTCCAGATAAGAAGCATAACACAACTCTATTATGTTAACAGAATATTACAAGGATTTAGGATTTAGGATTTATTAAATTTTAGGATTTATTAAATTTTTATTTAATTTAAATTTTATTTAATTTTATTTAATTTTATTTAAATTTTTTAATCAGAAAATAACTCTCCTGTCCCTTTTACTCTCATGGGGAGGATTTTTGTCACCCCCTTCTCCTTCAGACTTAAATTTTGTTTATCAGATCATTGTCTAAATTTCAGCTCTTCTTCCTATCTCTCAAAGCTAATCCCACATATCATTACACCACCTAATTGTTTTCCAGATTTTTGCAATTCTTATATGGTAGCCCAAAGGTTGCACTTTGAGAATGGTGCTAGATTTTTATTGCAGTTTTTAAAAAGGAAAATAAAAAAACTAATATAAAGTGAGAAAAAGAAATAGAACAGAAAGTTAAAAGTGTAAGTAAAGTAAAAGGTAAAAGAAATATAGGAAAGGATGAAAAAAGATACAAAAAGTAACTTCCAATTTTCTTTACAGCAGTGATAAGTACAACTATAAATCTACTTCTTATTATATGGTAACAACATAATTTCCTTCTTTCTATAGTCTCTCTCATCTACACATCAAAAACCAGAAATATTTTTTTCTCTCCAAACAATCTATAAAATATCTACTGGTAGTCGGCAGTAAACATACATATTCTCTCTGATCTAATACAAAGTTTGTATTAATTTTTATTTTCCTTTTTAAAAAACTTTAATAAAAAATTAAAAACTTTAAATAAAATCTTTAATAAAAATGTTATTCAGGAAATGTGCTAGACTGGCCTTCAGAATAGGAATTTTGGAAAAACATGACCCTTAATATCTAAATATTTTATATCTTCTCATATTGCCCCAAAAGGGAGAATGTATAATTGAGAGCAGAATCCTCTAGTGATTAAATTCTTTGACAGATATTTCTTCCTGTATCTAAAAAAATAATAATAATTGGCTAATGAACTTCATATATTACAGTTTCAGCTTCTTCATAAAATTATGCCTCATGTGGAGAAAAAATGTAAAGAGTTTTTTTTTTTCCTTTATTTTTCCTAACAAAAATAGAACTCAGGATCATTCAACAAAATTGACTCTAAGAAATTCACGGAAGCTGTCCAACGGGGCTTGCTAGATCTTATGATTAGAGGTAATTTTCAAGTTGAGAACAAATAGTTTAGTTGCTGAAGGACAAAAGTGGGGGGAAAGCTATAGCCACATCTACACTTCATTAGAAAATCTTGCTGATCCTTACAGGAAACAAAATTCGTTCCTGATCCAGGGGGTTATAATTTGTTAATCTGGTAGTGGAAACGAAAAATGATTGTACAAACATTCTGATATATTCCTGCTTTCCTTCTGTCATTCTGACAGTAGCCCTGACATTAATTTAAAAAGATATGAAGATGCTGTTAAAAACATGCAAGCCAGCTGTGCTCTCTCTGTTCTTCATTTGATGATAGAAAGTTTAATGTGTTGATTTTCAATCAGTCCAAAAATGAATCAGTTTAGACACATTGTCCTCATATGAAACTTCATGAAGAGGCCAGAATTAGTTCTACAAGATCTTGCCATCTCTTTATGCCTTCATCAATTAACATTTGAGCATGACTTTGATGGGTAAATTAATTAGGCTGGAAGTAAAACTGAAACATGCCTCCACAGAATATTTTTCAGAGTTTAATTTGAAACATGCCAGTTTTACATAGTGAGTCCAAACATGTTTATAATGAAATGTATTACTTTGTCACACAGTGAAATACAAATATTAAATATTTTAATGCAATTTTATTTTAATAGAAATCTCTTCACAACCTAATGGTACATGTTCTTGTACTTCTAGATGGGTAAGGCTATGGGTGTTAACTCGATTGCAACACTTGACGTAACGGAACATATCACAATGTTTTTTGCCTTTGCAGAGCTAGGATAGGCAGGGCCTGTGCATGATGCATTCAGTTTGACACCCCTGGGTAAGGCCAATGAATGATTCATCTTTGATAGGCTCAGTACAAGAAGCAGAAATAATGTTATAACTCACTCAGCCTTTTAATCCTCAAAATAAATGTAAACTGAGATTGGTTCATAGACATGGAAGGTAGAAATCTCAGGCACAGCGAAGCTTTTTAGTTACCCCGAAGTGCAAAATAATTATTCATTTGCTTTAAGAATTGCAAAGTGATTTCTGAAGGAGTTCCTGCTTTCACTTCACTATCCATTGTTTCATGTTTCCACAATACTATTGTGGGATTCCCAATCAAAAGGTGCAACCAACTTTCAACTAATGTATTTCCCTTCTCATATGACCACACATGTTCGCTTGAAGCTCTTTCCAACTTGGAGCATGGGGCTATTTTAAGAGTTTCCTCTTTTCATATATAGATAGTTGCCATGGTTGCAAAACTAATGCACATGGAAAGAAGGTTCTTCACTATTGACTCAGCACTAAGGCACGTTGTTGCATCTCTTGATTTCTCAACTAATTAAAGGGATATTAAGCTAACTTCTCCTCTGATACTGTTCTGTTGACTCTAATGGATAAACGGTGCTGATCTATGCCACCTAAGAAGCTAGCTCAGTGTTTACCCATTACCATGCCACCTGAGATAAATCCTGCTTTGGTTTGGTTTATTTTGCCAATTGGATTTGTGCCTTTCATGTAAATGATTGGTTCGGAACTAGAGAATATGTAAAAAAAAAAAAAAAAAAAAAAGGTGCCGCAAGATGGCGGCAATGGTCGCATGGAGGAATAGTTGCAGAGCAGCCGGGTGTTTGAGAGTAACCCTGGGCTCCCCCACAGCTGGGCTCTACTAGAAACAACAGGCTGGGCTCTGCCCAATATTGCCCAATATTGATGCAAAGAAGTAAATTGGTGAGTGAAGAAAATGAAAGAAAACCCTTTTCGTTTTGTGGAAGAAGGGGGTCAACCACCTTTGCAGAAACAGCGGCGGAGGAGGAAGAGGGAGAATGCCGGAGGGTGGAGGAAGAGGGAGGTCGGAAGCTCTCTGCCAATAGAAGCAATGCCGTTTGACGGCGCGGTCGGTGCTCGGTGTGGGCGGGCGCCCTGCTGTTTCTGGAGGGAAGAGAGGAGGAAAGGCAGGTGACGAACGAGTGAGCGGCTCCATCCCCCACCCGCAGGGAGGGTTGCAGCAACGGCGGTGCAGACAGGCCCGACAAAGCGGAGGGGGCAAAGGAGGCACAGTTCGAGTGACCCCCGGCCGCGGCAGCCACCTATCATCATTACCACCACCACCACCCACACCACCACCACCCGCACCATCACGCTCCCCCCCCCACGCAGAGGGCAGGAGGATGCTGAAACACATCAACAAACATCAAGGAGGACGCTGAGACACATCAACAAATGCATCAACAAGGAATTTGGTGACAATTTCATTTCTGTACAGACTACTCGTTCAAGCCACCTAAGGCTGCATTTAGGACACGAACTTACTATTCTGGGATTCTGGGATGCTCCCAAGTGACACCTCTCCTGCATGAGCTGCACTGGCTGCTTGTGGCTTTCCGGGTATGATTCAAGGTATTAGTGACCACCTTTAAAGCGCTCCATGGCAAGGGACCTGGTTACCGCAAGACCGCCTCCTGCTGCCAAATACCTCCCACCGACCAGTTCGCTCCCACAGAGAGGGCCTCCTCAGGGTGCCATCGGCCAGACAATGTCAGCTGGAGACCCCCAGGGGGAGAGCCTTCTCTGTGGCAGCTCCTACCCTCTGGAATGACCTACCCCCTGAACTACAGACGATCACGGACCTACATCTCTTCCGTCGGGCCCTGAAGACACACTTATTTTGTGCTGCCGGCCTGTCATAGTTTTAAAGTGATTTTAGTACGGGGTTTTTAAACACAGGCCAATTACATTTAATTCATTTTAACATACTATTTTAGCTTTTGTATTACCCATTTTATTATGGCTGTGCACCGCCCTGAGTCCCGGAAGGGAGAAGGGCGGTATATAAATTGAATAAAACTGAAACTGAAACTGATCCTGATCATAATGCAAGAAGTTTGACTCAATACAAAATATTTTACCAGAATTAAACTGGTAAAATGTACTATGGCACTAATGGTGGGTTTTTTTCTTGGTAGATTTTAAAAAAAACACTGCTTGTAATGGTTTATTGCAAAGAGGGTGAAGAAAAGGAAACCAGACAAATTAAAATGCATGGCAAACTTTGTTCAATATAGATTAATAAAATTATTCTGAGTACACATATATGTTATAAATATACTTGTCAAGTAATGTAATTAATACAAAGAGAATCAAGAGACCATTTTTTTTTAGCATATTAATTGCTATGCTGGTTAGGAGTCACACACCTTCCCCCCCATCCCGCTCAAGAGAAAAAAGCTTAGAGAGAAATGTCTTCAGAAACAATGTGGGTTAGAGTAATCAAACTTTTTTTTTCAGGCAACAGTCACAGTTTTCCAGTTTTTTCAATCTTTTTTAGCTAGTTGCATAGATATGTTCTGTTATGGAGATGTATTTAAGGCAGAAATGGGTCTTAATAATAATAATAATAATAATAATAATAATAATAATAATAATAATAATAATAATAATAATAACAACAATTTATTACATTTATAAACCGCCCCCTCTCCCTGAAGGGACTCGGGGCGGTGTACAGGAAAATTAAAAAACCATATAAAAACATACAATACACACAAAGTTAAAAGCGAATTAAACTACCCTGTACTAAAAATTTAAGAACATTAAAATTACTACCCATTAAAACCCAATAGACAGTTTGAGAAAACAGACTGGGGCGAGAAGCATAAATTAGGCCAAGCCGGCCTGATGGAACAAATAGGTTTTTACTTTTTGGCGGAAGGCGCGGAGGTCCGTGGTTGTTCTGAGATCGGGGGGTAGGTCGTTCCAGAGTGTCGGGCCCATCACAGAGAAGGCCCTTCCCCTGGGCATCGCCCGCTGGCATAGCCTGGTGGACAGCACCCGGAGAAGTCCCTCTCTGTGTGAGCGAATCGGCCGAAGGGATGTAAGGTATGCCTTGCCTGTTCTTATGCTTTTTTCAATTATTGTATATTCCTGTTGGGTCGCAGTGCTAAATAATGGAATACCAAAAGGGAAAAGATTAATGTATAACTAAATCCTGGCCTTATGGCATTTTATTCCATTAGGATCCATGCCAATCTTCCATATGCTTCCAAGAGCCAAACTGGCATAGTCAGAAAGTTAGAACTGAAGGACAATCTGCCTCTGAAGCTCACAGTCACCTTCAAACTTACTGTAGTAACTGATTTCATAGTGATCATATTTCAGCAAATCAGATCTTTTAAAATGCAGTTGTATATACTTGATTCCTCCTAGGCTATTACTTACCACCGCCCCTGCACCTATATAGGGCTGCAGCCAAGAAAAGGAAATCTTGTGTTTTCTTTCAGAAGAGGCACCAACGAAACAGCTTTCTAAACTAGCATTGCAGCTTTACCGTATTTAAGTCATTTTTATTCCATTTGGCCCTCCAAAAAGAAAAGAAAAATTGTTCAAAGCAGTGCAACTACACATACACACAAACACCCACAAAGGCAGTAGCTTTGCTACTGAAGGTGGTTCCTTGATTAGGTCTTTCTTAATAGAGCAACCAAAATCTGAATGCATCTGCATTTCTAAGAAATGTAAATAGAATTCTAACAATCAGTTCTTGTGAGAAATCAAGTGTCCATATATACACTAATATAGCCAAATAACTGGCCTCTGAGTTGAGCAAGCTACATTAGTCACCACATGTCCCTTCACTCTTTATTTTAAATTTAGACAGGGCTGTAGCTTAATTTGCTTTTCATCACCCAAATAGCCTGTCTGTAATCCAAGCCAGCATGCTGAAGTGTTTGAATAAGGACTGTAAGCACAATATGTGAGTTATTTAAAAACAAACAAACTGAACTGATTACTTTTGAAGTTGAATTCTTTTTGTTCATCCAAAGTATATCCACCAGAAATTGGAAAATAACTGTAACAATATGTGGGGAAAAACTTGGGAGATAGGACCAAGAGAGGCTGCCCAGGGAATGGTCAGACAAGAGAGTGCTCAACTGCATAATGGACAGAGAAAGAGTCTCAAAGGGACCCTCCCTAGCTTTTCAGGCTGTAAAGGAGGTAGTGGGAGAACTGTACTTTCAGACTTGCAAGATTCTGTTAAGTTGGTTTTACAATTAAGAAGAATTCGCTTATCTTGTTGTGTTTCCTGTCTGGTCTAGTTAGTAAGGTTAACTATCACTTGCTTTAGAGACAATCAGCCAGAAATTTGTCAAAAATCTCTCTTACCAGCAGTGACAGATATGGACGGGATTGAATGGGATGGTTGCAGTAGAGCTTTTTTAAATATCCCTATTCATGCCTCATAGCAGCTCTGAGTGTGTGATCAAGCAGGAATAGAAAGAAAACATGCAATCCTTCCAACCCCCCTCGTTGGGGATAGTTTTTAGTTTGTTTTGACAGGTCATCTACCAAACTTTGCATCTCTGAGCTCTCCAGAATCGCCGCTTAGAAGCCATTTAATCTGAAGGTAAGAGCGTGGAAAATCACGTGGAAAATCTACCCACCCTTCTCTTCTAATCTGTTCTTCCGCATGCAACTTGTGTTGTTTGGTATTTACTGGCATGTATAGTAATTGTTGAAAATGTCAGTGAATTGGCAAATGGTAAATATCATTGACATACAGGATGGAGAATAAATGTTTCCATGGTCTCAAATTTTCCATTAATATGCACCACCCAAATGAAAGTCTTTTGTGATTCCCTAACTAAGTCTGAGTAGGATTACAACAAAGTCAATGGAAGAAACAAAACATTTTGCTAAATTACACTGTGGTATGCGGACAACATAAACTAATTGGAAGCATATTATTGGAATTCTGGATTGAAGCTTCTTTTCATGGCCTTCTGAATATTACTAAATGGTGGGTTTAAGGATTTCTTTACCATCATAGTGTGTAGGAGCAATGAGAAAAGAATCTTCTTCCAACTTCATGGGAAGTAAAGTATACAATAGCTCTCCAACTGAAGGCACAATTCTATATGTCTTCAAGCAAATGTGACTAGCTCCTCTTAATTTGTGTAGACAAGGTTGAGGATGATGTAACATTTGTGTTTTGGCTTCACACCTGTATTATAATTTGAAATAGATCATCAGTACATTCGTTCGCTTCTCATTTTTCCTGCTTATTTTGGAAGCTGCTCCTTTCCATATATTAAGTATTCCATACTCCATATTCCTTCCTTCCTTCCATTCCTTTCTTCCTCCCTCCCTCCCTCCCTCCCTTCCTTCTCTTCCTCCCTCCCTTTCTCCTTCCCCAACCCTCAGCTAGCTTGCTGCAGAACTACTCACCACAAGCAATTCACCACAGGACAATGCACTGTGGGGGAATGCTAGAGGTGAGAGGAACCTCCTCCTCCTCTCTCTCCCTTTCTCTCCCTCCATCCCTCCTTGATCCAACTTACCTCCCCCCCCCCTCACCAATAGCAAGAGCACTTAGACTTACATACCACTTTACAGTGCTTTACAGTCCTCCCTAAGCAGTTTACAGAGGCAGCATATTGCCCCCACCAATTGGGTCCTCATTTTACCCACCTTAGAAGGACAGAAGGTTGACTCAGCAACCTTGAACTTGGTGAGATTTGAACTGCCAAATTTCAGTCAGCTGGCAGTCAGCAGAGGTAGCCTGCAGTACTGCACTCTAACCACTGCGCCACCATGGCTCAATACCCCTTGAACTATGTGACAGAAACTCCTTCACGCTGAAAAGTATGTGACTCTCGCCCTCTTCCCTTCCCTGCTTGTTCCTCCCCAATTATTTTCCAAGGAGGAGGAGCTTTTGTTTGCACTTACTCCCCCTAAAAGTGAAATTGTGGTGCCCAGAACTGGATATAGAATGCAAGGAGCTATCTGATCATTTTGGAACACAATAGAAGGATTACATCTTATGATTTATTTATTTATTTGCATCCCACAGTTATTACTTTTATAATAACTCAAGGCAGAAAATATACCTAATAGTCCTCCCGCCTCCTACTTTCCCCACAACAGCAACAATCCTATGAAGTGAGTTGGACTGAGAGGGAATACCTGGCCCAAAGTCATCCAGCTGGCTTTCATGCCTAAAGCAGGACTAGAGCTCACAGTCTCCCACTTTCTAGCCTGGTGCCTTAACCATTCGACCAAACCTGGCTCTCTGAATTTGAACACTCTGCTTCTGTTGTAGGACCTTGAAATGGTATAACATGTAGTCCACCTGCTTCCATTCTAAGATCTAGATATCAAGCCAGATCTTTCCCATTCTATACCAAGACATTTAGAGTAATTTTGTTTTCTACATTAAGAATGTTTCATTTCTCTCTGTTGAACTTCATACTGGTAATTTTAGTCCATTTCATTAATCCAGTGGTAGTCAACCTGGTCCCTACCGCCCACTAGTGGGCGTTCCAGTTTTCATGGTGGGCGGTAGGGGTTTTGTCCGATACTGAAGCACTTTCCTTTTTTAAATTTAATTGACTTGCCTACTTTATAAATCCCCATTACTGTGGAACCGGTGGGTAGTTAGAAAATTTTACTACTAACAGAGATACCAAAGTGGCCGGTAGGTTGACTACCCCTGCATTAATCCATCAAATTAATTTCGAACTTCATGTTGCCGTTAGCTATTCCACCTGATTTTGGGTCACTAAGTCAGATAAGCCTTTCCTCCACCTCTTCATCCAGGTCATTAAGCCTTAGAAGGCCCAGGACCAAATTGTTTGGCCCCCATCCTGAGATCTCACTCCATTTTGATAAGGAACAAATAATGAGCACTCTTGAGCATGGTTTTAGTTTAATTCTCATGCCATCTAGCTCCAATGAGTCAGCTTGCTAATTTGAATATTGGCGGTACTATGTCAGATGCTTGCTGGAATCAGGATATATTGTGATCTCAGCATTCTCATCATGTATTAAAGAAATTGCCTAATCAAAAATAAAATAAAATAAATTTATTCTGGGGAGAGTTAATATTGGTAAAACGTGCAGAGTTGTGAAAATTAGAGGATATATTTCAGAAATCTCTTTATGTTGTGCCTGACTGATCTGTAGCTCCCCAGCTTCATGGACTTTTCCTCCTCTTTTTTTTTTTTTTTTTTATTGCAAAAGTTTTATTCAGACAAATTTTCCCCCCTTTTACCCCCCCGACATATAATATAAAATCACATACAAAAAGTATACCCCTCACCTCCCCCCGTCTTAAAATAAAGTTCTCATTCAAATATTGAGTATTATACCCCCAACCAACATGATATAAATTTAGTATAAAATACATCAATCTCTCCCTGACACCCTTTCTAAATTAATTCAGCATCATAACATAACCATATCTCATTATACCCATCTCTATATTGCTTATCCACTTATATTTCCCCACCCTCCACCCTAACCCACCCCCACCTCCCAGTCAATCCCACCCCCCCTGAGTTCCGCTGTACACCACTTTAAACATTCCAAACATCCCAGATATTGTTTAATCTATTCACCTATCAATCCAAACATTCCTACCTAAAAGCTACATGATATTTCCCAGTCTGATATTTATTCTGTATATAATTAATCCATTTTGCCCATTCCTGTGTGTAGCTCTCCTGCTTCTGGTCTTTTAGGAAAGCTGAAAGTTTTGCCATTTCCGCAAACCCCGCCACTTTTTGAATCCATTGAGCAATTGTCGGTATATAATCTTTCTTCCAATGTTGAGCAATCAACAACCTAGCTGCTGTAACCATATACAAAAACAATTTTGTTTCCCCTTTACGAAAATCCTTAGTTATGCCCAATAGAAACATTTGCGGCGTAAATTCTAATCTTTTCTTAAATACGTTTTGCATAACCCACCATATTTTAATCCAAAAAGCTTTGACCTTATTGCAAGTCCACCATACATGAAAGAAAGTAGCATCTAAACACCCGCATCTCCAGCATTTAGGTTGAAAATTAGGATACATACATGATAATTTCTTAGGATCCAAATACCATCTATAAAACATTTTATAAAAATTCTCCCTTAAACTTTGTGACTGTGTAAATTTAATATTTTGAACCCATATTTTTTCCCACGTATCCAACATAACGGGTTCATCAAAATTCTGAGCCCATTTAATCATACAATCCTTGACCAACTCACTTTCTGAATCCCTTTCTAACAGTACATTATATATTCTTTTAACATGTTTTGGGCCAATCTCTTTTATCTGCTTGATCAACTCCACTTCTTTCTCCATAAAACCAATCCTGCGATCTTCTTTCCATCTCTTCTGTAACTGTGTGTAGTGTAACCAATTTAAAGTAATTCCTGCCTCCAACAGTTGTTCCAAAGTTTTCATCTGCCATTCGCCCCTATCAAAAGTAAGCACATCTTTATATAAACACCCCCCGAGTGACTTAGTATTTGTAATCCACATGGTGTCTGCAAGATCCAACCAAAGCGGTATTTTATAATCCCAGTTAGGCCGGTGCTTCCTCCAAATTCTCATCAGGGCACTTCGGAGAACATGATTGTTAAATACTTTATCCACCTTTTCTTCATAAAACAGATATGCATGCCAACCCCACACAAGATCATGACCTTCTATATTCAATAGTTCAGATTTTGTTTTCCCAAACCAATCTGCCACGCACGTCAATGCCGCCGCTTCATAATACAATCGGAGGTTTGGGAGTCTAAGGCCACCTCTTTCACGAGTATCCTGCATAATCTTCATCTTTACTCTCGGCTTTTTCTCCTTCCAAACAAATTTATTTAATGTTGCTTGCCAATCTGACAAGATTTTATCTGATTTAAGCACCGGTATCATCTGAAATAAAAAAATGAATCTAGGTAGAATATTCATTTTAATTGCTGAAATCCTTCCAAGCAGAGATAGTTGTAGCTTATTCCAAGCTTGAAGATCCTTCTGTATCTGTTGCCACAACACTTCATAATTATTTGAAAAAAGTTTTGTATTTATTTCTGCAATTTGTATTCCTAAATATTTAACTTTAGAAACTATTTCAAAACCTACCAACCTTTCAAGTGACTTCCTCTGAGTCTCTGACATATTTTTAACCATCATTTTCGTTTTGCCTTGATTCAGTTTAAACCCAGACACCACGCCAAATTCTACTATGATATTTTTCATCTGAATTACTGAGTTCATAGGATGTGAGAGGGTAACAACCAGATCATCGGCAAATGCCCTAGTTCTGTATTCTTTTTGCCTAATAATTATACCACTTAAAGTGTTAGAGTCCCGAATTATATTCAACAAGACTTCCAGGGTTAAGATAAATAACAATGGAGATAATGGGCACCCTTGTCTTGTACCTTTTTGTATTTCAAAAGTTGTAGTCAGACTTCCATTAATAATAAGTTGTGCATATTGCTGCTGATAAATTGCACCAATCGCTTGTCTCATTCGTGGTCCCATATCCATCTTTTCCAAAGTCTTGGTTAGAAAGTTCCAGTTCACTCGATCGAAGGCCTTCTCCGCGTCCAAAAAGACCAGCACTGCAGAGATCTGCTTATTCTTATCAAGATAGTCAATTAAATCTATAATTTGTCTTACATTCTCCTTCATATGTCTCCCTTCAATAAATCCTGCTTGGTCATAGTGAATAACCTCTTGGATAACTGGCATCAATCTGTTGGCAAGTACTTTAGCATATATTTTATAATCCGTATTTAGAAGAGATATCGGTCTGTAATCCTCTGGTTTCTTAGAGCCGTCTTTGTCCTTAGGTATCAATGATATAAAAGCCGCTTCCCATGAAGAAGGTATTTTACCCCCTTGCTGTATATTACAAAATAACTGTGTAAGATATTCAATCATTTCCAATTGTAAAGTTTTATAGTAGACTGCGGTCAATCCATCAGTCCCTGGAGCCTTGGCTAGTTTAAGTTGATTTATAGCTAAAGCAATCTCCTCTGCAGTTATCAAACATTCCAGATTTGCCTTTTGGAGCACATTTATTTTGGTCACCCTTTTTCCTTCCAGAAAATCATCTATTGAGTTATTCTGTATATTATCCTGTAAATATAACTTAGTGTAATAATCCACAAATGATTTTTTAATCGAGTCCTGTTGATATACCGTTTTCCCTCCATATTCAATTCTGTCAATAATTCTATTATTCGTATTTTTTCTCAAGGTGTAGGCCAACCACCTACCAGGTTTATTCGCATTAGCAAAGGTGTTATGTTTAGCAAATTGTAAGTTGGTTGCTGTTTGTTCTGATACAAGCATTTGAAATTGATCTTTCAACAACTTTATCGCCATCTGGAGTGATTCATCTTTTGGATTTACTATAAGTAGCTGCTCCTTTTTCTTGATTTCATTTTCCATTTCCATTCTTTTTTTCTGCCTGCTTTGTTTATGTTTAAAATTCATATGTATCAAAACCCCCCGCATATAAGCTTTACTCGCATCCCATACTATTTCAATAGAGGTACCTTTATTCATGTTAAAACTGAAAAATTCCTTCATGTGTTTTTTAAGTTCTTCAACATTTTTTTCATATCTAAATAAGTTTTCATTTACTCTCCATGACCTTCTTAACCTCTTCCCTAGATCGATCTCTAACCACACCGGGCTATGATCAGTTAATGTCCTGGGGAATATCTTAGTTTTCTTAGCTTTAGGAAGTAAATCCGGTGTTAACAAAAAAAAATCAATCCTTGAAAAAGATTTGTGCCTATCCGAGTAAAAAGAAAAGTCCATCTCTTTTGGGTGTTGAATCCTCCAAACATCTTTTAACTCCAAATCATTTTTAAAATCAAAAAAACCCCGTGGTAATTGGGTGGAGACTTTAGTCATTGTTCTCTTATCTATCCTTGGAGAGATCACACCATTCCAATCTCCCATAATTAAAACACTCTTAAAATTCCAATCCAAAATTTTCAAGTGAAGCATCCTGTAAAAGCTTTCTTGTTGTTGGTTAGGTGCATATATTCCTACCAACAAGATAGGACCAAAATCTGTATCAAGTTCAATTGCTATAAATCTACCACTGTCATCCGCCTCTATAATTTTAGCTGAAAATCTTTTGTTAATATATATTACCACACCATTTTTCTTTACTAAACTGGAGGCTGCATAAAATGTTCCCAATCTTGGACTCATTAAATACTTCTGATCTTGCAGCCTGATATGAGTTTCTTGAAGGCAGACCACATCATTATTAAATTGCTTCAAATAATTAAATATTTTTCTCCTTTTTTGTGGAGAGTTCAATCCATTCACATTCCAGGATAATAGTTTAAACATCTTTAGGCCTAGTCTGAAACATTGAGAGCATTTGCTGAAGATCTCTCTCCACCAGACTAGTCTTCGGCTCTGCTCCTCCCACAGCTTCAGTTTCCTTCTTGTCTTTGCCTTGGTTCCTCTTGGTACCTTGTCCTTGTGGCTGCCCCTGCTTCTGAGAATCCAGCAATTGTCTAGTCGTAGATCTAGTAACACGTTGTTCCACAGGCTCAAGTAATGGCATTTCAATAAATGTCTTAGACGGTTCCTCCAAAGAGGAACTTAAAGGGAGCCGAGAAGAATCCAATTGAGATCCACCTATAGCACCCTGGGCTTCTCTCTCTTTTTGCGTCTGCAATATCTGTTCTTCTGTCTCTTTCTCAAATAACCTCTGCTCCAAAGCTTCCAGGTCTGCTGGTGTAGGTGTAGATGTACGTGGGGGCGCTGCAGTTGCCATCAGTATTCCATGGTAAAATTCTCTTGCCTTGTCTATAGTATTCAAACGATACCTCACCCCTTCATATCTGAATATAACACCCATTGGTGCGTCCCACCTAAACGGTATCTCTCTTTTCTTCAACTCCACTACCAAAAATCCAAAATCCCTTCTGAATTTTAACATTGCCGGAGGCAACTCCTTGAAGACACTAATCCGATGTTCGTCTACGTGAATAGAGGAGTAGTAAGACTTCTGTACAATATCATTTCTGTAATTTCTCTCAGTAAAATATATCACAACATCTCTTGGCAATTGTCTTTGTAAAGCTATACGTGAGTTTACTCTGTAGATTTTATCCATCTTATCAGAAATTTCATCAGGAGCAACTCTTAATAATTTAGCTAAAGCATCGGCACAAGCTTTTCTTAAATCTTCTTTAGGTTTTTCTCTGAGGCCCCTCAGCCTAATAGCACACTCCATGGAACGAAATTGTATCATAATAATCTCGTTATCAATCCTGCGCATGTTCCCTTCCATCTCCACAAATTTCAGGTCCGTTTCCTTTGCTTTGGCTTCCACACCTAGGGCCAGGTCTTCAATTTTGTTGTCAATTTTAATCATAATTTCAGACAGACCCTTAGCCACAGCTTGCATATTTTTATCTGATTGTTCAAATTTATCCTGAACCATTCTCTTAATCTCTTTATTCTCATTAGCCAAAAAGCTCATTAATTCTTTAAAATCCTGAGGAGTTACTGCACCAGCTTGTTCCGTTGCCATGTTGTTAAACTTTCCCAAAGAGAGTTCTCTTCAAAATGTCAAAATTAGACAATAAATCATGTAATGCATTTAACTTTATAGCTCTGCTCCCCCTTCGCCTCGAACTCCAGAGGTTACACAGAGACTACAATCCACAAGTCAGTAAACAGTTAATAGTTTAGCTTTCGTTTCGTCTCATCTGATAATTAACGCCATCTTGGTTCCTTCATTCTAAAAGCTGTGTCTGAAATCTACTGTTTTCTGGTGAAATCACCAAGTTTAATTACTTGCGTTTGCGATGAGATGCCAAGAAATTTCCTTTGAAGTACGAAGTATCTTGGAATGTAGATATAAAGGTAAAAGCAGTTTGCTTTGTCGTGCTAATTAGCACGAGCTCCTCACCCTCCTGGAGAAAATCGCAGCCTATGAAGGGTGGGGCCTCTCCTTACTCGCCCCTCAGAGGAAACTAACCCTCTGGGGGCTTCGCAAGTGGGCCCCTCCCTGGCAGCAAAAACTCCCTCGCAAATTCCTTGAGAACTTGGAGTTCCGAGACGCTTTGATGGTATAAAAAAAACGCCTCCACGGGGGGGTGGGATGGCAGGCTTGAAAAAAACCTGCCGGCAGCAACTGCAACCGGAAGCGGAACCGACTTTTCCTCCTCTTAACAGTGAGGACATCTGCTGTCCTTCAGTCATCTGACACTTCTCTAGTACTCCAGATTTCCACAAAGTTAATACAGGTAGTACTCGACTTATAAGCTTTCATTTAGTGACCTCTTGAAGTTTTAATGACATTAACTTAATAATCCTTTTTCATGCTTACAACTGTTGCAGTGTCCCTGCGGTCATGGGATCGCAATGTGGATGCTTGTGGCAACTGGCTCATATTTATGGCAGTTGCGGTGTCCCAAGGTCATGTGGTTATTTTTTATGACCTGACAAGCAACCGGGAAGCCAGATTCATTTAACGACCATATTACTAATTTAATGATTTCAGAGTTTCATTTGACAACTGTGGCTAGAAAGGTTGTAAAATGTGACAAAACTTACCGTAAGTGGAAATTTTGTGCTCAATTGTGGTTGTAAGGCAAGGACGATCTATAGATAGAAGTTCAGCCTAGCTACCAACTAGTGCTATTATAACAACAGTCTGGTATTACAGAGCTGTTCATTTCTCAATGGAATCGTGCATTTGATCCTTCTAAATTATTATTCAAAAATAGTACTCCTCCACTGAAGACCAAACCATTTTGGAGAGCATTTTTTTAGCTTGTATATGACACACACACCCCGCCGCTTTATTTTCATTTTTGATCCTTATTTTTCTTATTATTTCTTGGTTGGTTATTTAATCATGCTATGTATAACTTAACTTTTTATATTCTACTTAGGCTGCTGAGAGGTGTGTGGTTGTCACAGGACAGATAGAAAGATAGAGATAGCTTTGCCTCTCTGCGACAGTCTATGAGACCATACACAAAAAGTTATCTCCAATTTCTCTGTGTTGCTGTTCTTGTTGAAACATACTGAATGAATTGGTGCTGGCAGTTATGAGAATCAGCTGCTTGCATAGCATGGAAGCATAGCATGCACTGAACCAACAGCTGCACCATTTAGCAATTCCTTGATCTGTGTTAATACAGAGGCAGCATCCACTCCACTTCAATGCTAACCTCACTCCCAAGGCAATATCTACAATTGTACCCTGGAAAAAACAGTTTATAGTCAATGAGACCAAATTCAAAACCTATGGGAAGGCAAAAGAAGCTCATAAAATGGTTGAAAACGTTCATATGCCACAAAATTATTTAGTCTAGTATGTGACAAATTGCTCCCATCTTTAGAAAACAGGCCAGTTTTATAAACAAAAAGGTTAACAACTAAATTGGAATAGACTATGTTTTCTCTTCCTATATACATCAAGGGAAGTTTGACTTTGATGCTTTCAAAAACATCCATATCATGTTCTTGGCAACAGTATCAAAGTGATTTGCTCCTGCTTTCTTTCCAGATAGTTTTTGACCTTCCAACCAGCCTACTGTCCAGTGGTGGGTTGCTAACCGGTTTACTACTTGTGTGTGCGCACTTGTGTGTGCGCTGTCAATGCTTCTGAACATACACAGAAGCATCTGAGCGGGTGGGCAGAGCCTCCCACCGCTGCCACTACCAGTTTGACCAAACCAGGCTGAACTGGGAGCAACCCACCTCTGCTACTGTCCTGGCATTTCTGGTGACCTTCCACTAAATATTAACAAAGTCTAACTGTCAGGTGCAAAGGATCAGATTCATATGTTAAATTGCAACACAGAAAATTTATTCAAGCTTATGCACACAAATCTAGTCAACTAAAAAGTTCAGTGCAAATTGGCACAAGACGTGGGTCAACAGAATTCAAGAGAGGTTGGATTTGGATCATTTGTGGCAACATATGCACTCTAAGCTGATGTCATGTTTAACTCCCCCACCCCCAGCTCTGCCTGCTCTTCTCCTACACTGACTCAGCTTAGCTTTTTAAGATTAATCAGGGTCAATTGCTGCTGCCATCTATAAGGACATTCAAACCATAGTACTTCTATCCTAATAGCCTAACCTAAAGCCAGAAAACATATTATATGTGTTCTCTTATTCCAAGAAAACATGACATGACCAGAGACAGGCCAGATCCAGATTCTAAGAAGAAACCTTGGAAATGAAATGAAGCCGATGCACTTTCTGGAGAAACTGGAGCATCACTTCAGGGCACTGGGGTTAGCTGAACTGGTATTAAAAGATTCTTTATATGTGCTACTGACATGATGCTGCTTTTCTCCGTCCTCATTTTGACTGTAATTTTTCTCTGAATGAAGAAAGTTGCATATGATCTGAAGGGGAAGCAGGGTATTTGGAACATTTGGCAGGCTTTGATATTCTACCCTCCATCATGCTATTTGGCAGATTTTCACATCCTACCTGTTCTGCAGTGCCTTCATGGCTGGCATTCTGGAAATTCTGAGTCATACAATCTTCCTTTTTATAGGGTTTGGAGGGCTCTGCTGAGTCATCTTATTCTTCAGATAATTCCAGGCAGGGAGCCTGATTCCTATCCATATTATCTATTAGCTGATTGGTCTCTTGATCTCACCCGCAGAATTGCTAAATTTTGTCCCACCATGTGTACCATCTGCTGCTCACCGGGTAGCAAAATACTGTGATAGTTTTCTATCAGATATTTTTGCACTATAGTTATGTCTAATTTTAATCATAAGATATTACTATTATTGGTTTGCACAGTCAGCCAGACATTTAGGCTGAATTTGGCATTTTTGTCCATTAACATTCCATACACACACAACAACGTGAAATCACAGCTGCTGCTTCTTTCGCTGGTGTTGGCCTTCATAGGCATTGAGTTCTTCCCAAAAATCAAGGATATTGCAATGTATCGACGTCGCATATGTGCAGATCCAAGCATTGCAGTCTTATGTAATTGACAGGTGGAAATATTGCATCATGTGTAGATTTTCTAAATCCAAGATTTTTTTTTAACATGGTATGCAGTGTGCCAATAACCACTGAGACCACCACAGTCAGTTTATGCTACAATCTTCAATATTGATTTCTAGATCTTGATGCTTTGTGATCTTCTCCAATTCTTTGTTTTCTATTCTATTATCCCCTGTATTGCCACACCAATCCGAAAAGCAATATTTAGCCAAGTAAAAATATCATCTTCTTAATTACATAACTATTTTTAAAAAAAAACTGCAGATGGAAGAGAAAAACCTAATGTGAACAGACATTTCAGTATTACAAGGTTAGGAATAATGAGATCTAATAGCAGCAGTTTGGAGATAGACATATGTAGCTCTAAAATAAGAGAAAGTTTCTCAATAAAGAGGGCAACCAAAACCTGGAGCAGGGTGGGGATAGACTTTTTATCTGTTTCTAGGAAGGTGGGACAAAAAATAATTACTGGAAAAATGGAGAAATAATGGGCTTCCTATAACATGCTAGAGGAGATACAGACAAGCTGTATCATATGAGCTGTACATTAGTCTCACCTAACTTCAAAATTCCTCATAAGTAGTCCTCAACATGGCCACAACTGAGCTCCATATTTCTGTTCTTAGAAGGATAGTTGTTAAGTGAATTCCCCCCTCGCTTTATGACTATTCTTGACACAGTTGTTCAGTGAATCACTGCTGTGGGTAAGTTAGTGACAGGGTTATTAATCTGGCTTTCCCATTGGCTTTGCTTGTCAGAAGATCACAAAATGGGATCACATGAACTGGGGATACTGCAACCATCATAAATATATGCCAGTTGCCAGACCCCAAATGTTGATCACATAACCATGGGAGTGCTGCAATGGTCATAAATGTGAAAAATAGTCACAAATTACTTTTTTCAGTTCTGTTGTAACTTTGAACGGTCACTAAATGAATGGTTGTAAATTGAAGATTACCTGTACTTGGAATGAGGAGTTAGCTTCATGTCAAGTTGCTTGACTAATACCCAAGGAAATTTCTTTTTTATTTATTTTATTACATTTATATCCCGCCCTTCTCCACAGAGGACCCAGGGCGGAAATGGGAGTCCTTGGACAGTACTGTAATCAGAGGGATTCTTGTCCATTCCACCAACTCTTTTGTAATCCCACATGCACAAAGGGAAAGAGTGAAGAAGAGTGAGGAAATATTTCCCAGTTATACACATGAATGTATATGTGTGCATATATCTGTTACTCAGGGGTCCCCAACCTTTGCAACTTTAAGTCTGAAGGACTTCAGCTCCCAGACTTCTCCAGCCAGCAAAGCTGGCTGGAGAAGTCTGGGAGCTGAAGTCCTTCAGACTTAAAGTTGCAAAGGTTGGAGACCCCTGTGTTACATGAATTACACAATGGGGATGATTTTTACTTTTGTCAAAGCTTGACTTTGATACTTCGGTGCTAAATTACCTTGATGAAAAACTTTATTTTGAAAGGCACCATCGCTTTTAATCAGCACCTGTAACAATAGCTTTGTATGGTGCAGGGGTTCAGCTGTTGGGTTTTGCACCAAGGAAGCCCAGATTCAAATCAAAGATGCTCACTAAGCCACAGAAGAGCACTGAGGGACTTTTGGCTTGTCTTTTTCTATCAGCCAGTTCTATTTCACAAAATAAGGGCTGAAGGAAAATATTAGGTGGGAGCATTAAGTATGCCCCTTTGAGGTCTTGAATGAATAGAGAACAATCAATCAACCAATCAGCAAGCAAGCTGAACATTGAGATGATTGCTCAGAATGGAACTGTCTTGAGTGAACAGACGTTCTTGAGTAGACAAAAGGCAATGGTTTTCAAAAGACAATCTGACACTCTTAGTTTTTTCTTGAAAACATTTTACTTCTTATCCAAGAAACCTCCTCAGTTCTTCAGAAGCTTCTTGGATGAGAAGTGACACGTTTTCGAGAAAAAACTAAGAAAGTCCAGTTACTGTTTGAAAAACACCTTTGGGACATCCATGAGACAAACGTGACCTGGATGATTGACAATCTCCATAGATATTTAGTAATAGACATGTAGTGAGTAAGGGAAATTCTGATATTATTCTTTTCCTGATCTACCTTGTAACACTTAGTTCATTTTGCAAGTCAGCTTGTGCTATATTCCTCCTCCTCCTCCTCCTCCTCCTCCTCCTCCTCCTCCTCCTCCTCCTCCTCCTCCTCCTCCTCCTCCTCCTCCTTATACTCCAGGGAGCCATCTGCCTGAGCCTTTCTGAATATTGTCTCACTATTCTGGACTTTAAAAAATTATTCTGCCCCTTTTGCTTAGGTAAAAATGATGGAGAGGCATATCTCCATCAAAGTCACCTTTACTTTCTACACATTTAGAAATGCTTTAATATAATGAATTACACACCCACCTCATACACACACACCAAATGTTTATGGAAACATGGAAACATGAAGGTGTCGTAGTCCTGTTCTACTTGCTGTTCTTTTTCTTTTTAAACATGCTAGTTATTAATTTCATTACCTAAGGCATCCTTCTTTTAAAGGAAATGTATAAATACAAACAAAAGTGTTACATATTATTAACTTGATGCTGATATATATATTGCTTAACAACTATTCTGCTAGTGCAGGGGTCCCCAACCTTTGCAACTTTAAGTCTGAAGGACTTCAGCTCCCAGAAGCTTTGCTGGCTGGAGAATTCTGGGAGCTGAAGTCCTTCAGATTTAAAGTTGCAAAGGTTGGAGACCCCTGTGCTAGTGTACAGTAGGAACAGTTACATGGAGTAGAAATAAAACATCAGCCTTCAAAGCAGGGGCACTTAAGTTCCCAGTGGATTGTTATCTAAAATTTATGGAAGTTTTGTTGATCCAGCAGCTCTTCAGATTCTGGGAAGGGAAATCTTTTCCATCTTTCCTCCACATGTGCAATTTTTTTTTTAAAAAAATGTTACTTGGGAACTGTACTATTGGACAGGAGAAGGAAGGGCACAGGCTTCTCACTCAAGAAAATCCCCAGCTGAATTCCTGGTTTTTCAAGTAGGGCTGGAAAACGTCTTGCTTGAAATCCCGGTGAGCTGTTATTTGTCACTGGTGGTGATACTGAGCTAGACTAGCAATGGTTTGACTCAGGGTCTGGCAGCTTCCACGGTTCCTAAAAAAAGCATGGCCTTTCATCTGTCACTCATTGTTCATAGCCTTTATAAAGATCCACACATCTGCCATCCAGGCAAGCTGTTTAGCAAAAGCAGTATGATAGATTTAGTAGAAATCATCCCATCTTCTGATCTGTTAAGCCAATAGGATCTACTTACCAAATAAGAGCATGCATGATGACATGACTCTGTACAATACTACACGGCAATACCTTTATTTTAGTCTTTGATCACTGGAAAACAAAAACATAACTATGGAATTAAAAAAACATAACATAAAACACTGTAAGTATCACAATGGCACTATGAATCTTACCATCAAAATAATCTAGAGCAAAATATTTCAAAGATAGATGACACTTGACTGGAGTGTTGTGATTATGATTATTTTTGACATGGATGTAGGGAGATGGTCTGGAAATAATTTGAAACTACCACATTTCTCATCTGCCTGCATTGGCTGATGATGATAGATAAGATAGATACTATGTTTCCCTGAAATATTGACCCCTGAAATAAGCGCTTGGCCTTATTTTTGGGGAGATCTTATTATTTTTGAGGTGTAGCAGGTGGCAACTGTGGTCACCTCATGGCTGCTGCTGTGTTGCAATATTTTGGGGAGGGCTTATTTTCAGAGGAGGGCTTATTTTAGCACATGCGCTCAAATGCCTGATTGGGCTTATTATCCGGGGAGGTCTTATTTTTGAGGAAATAGGGTAGATAGATGACAGATAGACAGACAGACAGAGATAGGTAGAGATAGGTAGAGATAAAGATAGACAGACAGACAGACAGATAAAGATAGAGAGAGATAATAGAGATGTAGTCTTGTTTGTATAGACTGTGTAGGTTTTAAGGCAAAAGGAAGAAGTACTCATCCTGCCATTAACTGGATAAAAATTGCCATCTTGGAAAATATCTCAGAAGACTTGTAATGAATTGTAAGTGGGTCACCAATATTCAGAGGAGAAAAGACTTGACCTGCAACATAATCAGTTCTGCAAATGGATAAAGTGTGTTCCACAAGCAGATCATTTGCAAGCTTGTTTAAAAAAGCGACAGTGCCTTATGCAATAGTGATAATGGAAACTTATTGTACAAGGATAATGTTTCTGCATACCATTTTCCATTAAGGCTGGTCACAACACTGTTATAATTGCCTTCAAGATGTGAAGATGACTCTAGTTTGCAATCTGTGCATATTAGTGTTATTTTTAAAGGCATGGCTATATTTTGCTCATGCAATTATGGAATCTCTATTTTTTTTCAACACCTGGCTTGCCTGATTCTGTTTCTCTTGGCTGCTTAGTTTACTCTGGCACAAGTTGTTTTTTTTTTTATAAAAAAAACCTGATAATAAAATAGAATGGGGTTAATAAAGTGCTTCTTTCAGTTGCTGAATGATCCATTCTTGCAAAGTCATACTGATCATCCTGGGACTGAAAGTTTTGGAAAAAAAAAAACCCATGCAGAATGTTTCATGTGCCCACAAACTGTCAGAGGAAAGCTTTTTGCTAGCACAGGAACTGCAAAAAGGTTCAAGAGGCTGCTGTTGGGTTTTATTTTATCAACAGTTAATTTTGCATAATAGCTGTCTGAGCCTTTCAAAGTCCTGTAGCAACTATCACCATGCCAAGTTCTAAAATAGCGGTGCTTTTCTTTTCTTTTTTTTTCCTTTTTGATGGCATGGAGTAACATTAGCATGTGGTAGACCAGGGGAAAAAAATGAAAGAGTTCCAATCTCAGTACAGCTGACTTTTTCCAAGAGAATGGAATAATTATGCCAAAGTTTATTGTTAGGAAAGATGGCTCCCTGTCAGAGAGAAGACTGAAGGTGAAGAGTATAATATTACATTTTCTGAGAAACAAGCCTTGGCCACTAGAAAATAATGCTGAAATTTTTAAATAGATAATTGGAAGTAAGGTTTAATACAGGTACTCCTCGACTTGCAATAGTTCATTTAGTGACTGTTTGAAGTTACAGTGACACTGAAAAAGGTGACTTATGATCATTTTTCACATTGTTGCATCATCCCCATGGTCACGTGATCAAAATTCAGGTGCTGGGCATCGGATTCACCTTTATTCACTTGTGGGGTTCCACAGGGGTCGGTCCTCTCGCCCCTCCTGTTCAACATCTATGTGAAGCCGTTGGGTGAGATCATCCGTGGTTTTGGGGTAGAGTTCCATCAGTACACTGATGATACTCAGCTGTATATCTCTACCCCGGACCACCCCAACGATGCCGTGGAAGTGATGTCCCGATGTCTGGAGGCCGTGCGAGTCTGGATGGGGAGGAACAGGCTTCGACTCAACCCATCCAAGACCGAGTGGCTGTGGCTTCCGGCGTCACGGTATAGCCAATTGACGCCATATCTAGCTATTGGGGGTGAGTCACTGCCCCCCACAGAGAGGGTTCACAACTTGGGTGTCCTCCTGAACTCTCGGCTGTCTTTAGAAGAGCACATGACGGCCATGGCCAGGGGGCCTTTTATCAGGTTCTCCTGATACGCCAATTGCGTCCCTTTCTGGATCGTGATGCCTTACGCACTGTCACTCAAGCTCTCGTCACTTTCCGCCTGGACTACTGTAACGCTCTCTACATGGGGCTTCCCTTGAGGTGCACCCGGAGGCTCCAGTTGGTTCAGAATGTGGCCGCGCGGGGGACTTTGGGAGCATCTAGACACTCCCATGTGACACCTCTCCTGCGTGAGCGGCACTGGCTGCCTGTGGCCTTCCGGGTGCACTTCAAGATTCTAGTGACCACCTTTAAAGCGCTCCATGGCAAGGGACCTGGTTACCTGCAAGACCGCCTCCTGTTGCCAAACACCTCCCACCAACCAGTCTGCTCCCACAGGGAGGCCCTCCTCAGGGTGCCGTCGGCCAGACAATGTCGGCCGGTGACCCCCAGGGGGAGAGCCTTCTTTGTGGCAGCTTCTGCCCTCTGGAATTACCTCCCCCCTGAACTACGCACGATCGCAGACCTACGTCTCTTCTGTCGGGCCCTGAAGACACATCTATTTTGTGCAGCTGGCCTGTCATAGTCTTTTAATTGGGTTTTAGCATTGGGTGTTATAATTAATGAGGCCAAACTATTTAATATTTATTAATCTGCTATCTTAATTTTATATTTCTTCTTTTATTGTGGCTGTTCACCGCCCTGAGCCCCGAGAGGGAGAAGGGCGGTATATAAATTAAATAAAACATAAACATAAACATATGGTCATTGTAGAGCCCTGGGGGGGGGGGGTGTTGTCACCTTTTGATTACCATTTGAGACCTTCTGACAAGCAAAGTCAATGGGAAAGCCAGATTCACTTAACGACCATGTTGCTAATTTAACAACTGCAGTGATTCACTGAACAACCCTGGCAAGAAAGTTCATAAAGTGGGGCAAAATTCACCGAACCAATGTCTCACTTAGCAACAAAAATGGTGGTCTCAATTGTGGTCGTACATTGAGGACTAACTATAGAACAGTTTGGTTTCTTTTTTTAGTTTTTCCAGGGTGTCTCTCTAATGAAAGGGTAGAGTTTCGGTCTTGTTAGGTGCACTGTACATGGCAAATATATAAGCATTTCTGAAAGCATATTATGTGGCCAAACATATTTTTTGAGGGGGAATCTCTTTATCAGTTTATATAGATTTAAAGTAGAAACTTCAAAATGTTTTTTTGTGACCAGCATTTTTATAAATTCAAAAAAAGATTCAGAACAATGAGAAGGAAAGGCTTGACTAAATATGTTCAGGAAGGATGGAAAAAGGGAAGAGGAAGATTGCAAGATATTTCTAAGAGCACCATGCTTTCACCGGACTAATCCACATTGGTCCAAAGTTATTGGGCCAATAACTTTGTGGAGGGCACTCCTTGTCAACCCCCACCTCGATCAAAGCCATCTCAGGATGTGTTTTTCTACTCCACTTCCAAAGTACATTTAAAAAAAAATCATTATATTGCCTTAAAGCCTCTTGTCTGTATCAACACACTTCAATTTCTTGCAGGATAACTATATCAGTTCTCTGGCTATTTTACAGAGAAAGAAATGACCTTCAACTGAGTCACTGCTTATTTGAGGTCTATTTAGGAGCTAGAGATATAACTGTTATAATTGAGGTGGCTGAAAATGGTGTTCCACTGAATTAAATAATACAGGGAAAATAGGAATCTCAAAGAAAGAAATGTTCTGAATGAGCAAACGTCTGTTTACAAGGAAAAAATTGCAGTCATTTTGCTCTCATATGGAATTCATAGTAACTATGAGAGGCATTGAAAAGCAATAGGCAGTAAAATAGGACTTATTAAAAAGCTTATGTTTGGGTATATACGATGCACAGGAGTATAAGACGCACCTAGGTTTTGAAGAGGCACATTTTTAAAAAAAGATAGGTAGGTAGATAGAGGGATAGAGAAGGAGAGAAAGAGAGAGAAATACAGTAGGTAGATAGGTAGGGAGAGAGAGTAGTTAGGTAGGTAGGTAGACAAAGGGATAGAGAGAGAGAGAGAGAAAGAGAGAAATACAGTAGGTAGATAAAGGGATAGAGAGAAAGAGAGAGAGAGAAAGGGAGAGAGAAATACCAGTAGGTAGATAGGTAGGGAGAGAGAGCGTGTAGTTAGGTAGGTAGAGGGATGAGAGAGAAAAATAGAGAGAGAGAGAGAAGTACAGTAGATAGGGGGAAAGAGAAAGAGAGAAGGTAGGTAGGTATATAGGTAGATAGAGTGGGGGGGGAGAGAGAAATACAATAGGTAGGTAGGTAGATGTTTCCAGGTGTATTTATCCATGTGCTGGAGAAGGAAATCGCTGTAGCACCTACAACTTTGTTTCTGCTGGCACAGCACTTGACCAATGTAATTCTCATCAATCCCTCTAACTCAGGGGTTCCCAAACTTGGCAACTTTAATTCCCAGAATTCTCCAGCCAGCATAGCTTGTGGACAATTCTGGGAGTTGAAGTCCCCAAGTCTTAGAGTTGCCAAGTAACTAAACAGCTTTCCGAAAGGGGGGGGGGGTGTTTTGCACTCTACAAACCTCCCCAAAACGGCCCGTTTTTTTGCAAAAAGAGGCCCATTTTTTTCAAATAAAAGGCATGAGTAGCCTTGGGGGGGTTCAGAGTGCTCCTGGGAGGGGGCAAAAAATGAGCAAAAAAACAGCCCATTTTTCGCAAAAATGGGCCGTTTTTTGTCAAACAAATTGCATGCATAGCCTTATGGGGGCTTATAGAGTGCTGCTGGGGGCTGGGGGCAAAAACAGCACGTTTTAGGCTCATTTCTGCCCTCCCCAGCCCCCAGGAGCTCTCTGAAAGCCTCTATAAAGCTATGCACAGCCATTTTGATAAAGGGGGTGGGGTTTCGGAAGACAAAAAATGTTGTATTCAATGTATAAGATGCACCCAGATTTTCAGCCTCTTTTTAGAGGAAAAAAGGTGTGTCTTATACTCCGAAAAATACGGTATCCATTTATATATTTTTATATATTTTCTGAGGTTTTCGCGGGTGTTTGTATGTAGGTCTTTGGTTGTTCAGGTTTTCTCCCGCGTAGAATTGGAAGTATCTTCACGACGTTTCGATGAAGTCTCATTCATCATCTTCAGGTTGTTGCTTCCGGCTTGGTGCTTCCAGGAGCAATGTAGTAGGTCACTTTCACGAGTAGGTCGCTGGGCTGCAAATTTTGTTTCTTTATGATCTCTATGAACTGGAATGAGTTTTTTACGTGTGAGGTGATGGATTCTGCATAGGGCTGTAGAAATTTGGCTAGGTTTTGTAGAGGTGAGCCTATGGAGCTGACTATGGGTCTGAGTGGGGTTCCTTCTTTGTGTATCTTGGGGAGACCATAGAGCTTAGGGCATCTGGATGATTTTTCTCTGGGAATGATTCTTTGCTGGATTTCTTCGCTGATGGGGGAGGCTTTTATTTTGGATCTAGTGGTTTTTTCTAAGTAGGTGGTGGGATCTGTGCTTAGGGGTTTGTAAGTGGAGTCTTGGAGTAGGTTGGTTAATTTGGTTTGGTAGTCAGATGTGTTCATAACCACCGTGGCGTTCCCCTTGTCTGCTGGTAGGATTATTATGCTAGTGTCTTCTTTTAGGTTAAGTAGTGCTGTCTGTTCCTCTTTGGGTAAGTTGCTTTTGGGTGGCTTGCTGGTGCAAAGGATTTTGGTGATTTCGAGTCTGATTCTGTTAGCGCCATCGGGGTTGATTTTGGTCAGGCTGGTTTCAACTCCGCATTAAATGGTTTCAGTGGGGATGTGTTTGGGAGTGACTGCAAAGTTGAATCCTCTGGCAAGGTCTCCCCAAGATACACAAAGAAGGAACCCCACTCAGACCCATAGTCAGCTCCATAGGCTCACCTCTACAAAACCTAGCCAAATTTCTCGCCAAACAACTAAAGCCCTATGCAGAATCCATCACCTCACACATAAAAAACTCATTCCAGTTCATAGAGATCATAAAGAAACAAAAATTACAGCCCAGCGACCTACTCGTGAGCTTCGATGTCATATCCCTCTTCACCCAAGTACCAATCAAAGAAGCTTTGACAGCTATCCAAAACAAATATAGCCCCCCCAAACATATCCTAAATCTGACCAACCACTGCCTATCCAACACATACTTCATCTATAACAGACAAAAATACAAACAAATAGAAGGAGCACCCATGGGATCACCCCTCTCACCTGTCATTGCTAACCTCTACATGGAACACTTTGAAACCAAAGCTCTAGAAAAATCAGATCACAAACCCAAACTCTGGGTCAGATACGTAGACGACACCTTCATAATCTGGCCACACGGGAAAGATAAACTGGACAACTTGTTACACACACCTCAACAGCCTACACCCCAAAATACAGTTCACCATGGAAACAGAAGCCAATAACCAACTCCCCTTCCTGGATGTCTTAGTCTATAAGAAATCCAATGGATCCCTAGGACACACCATCTACCAGAAGAAAACACACACAAACCGCTATTTGCACGCACTCTCACACCACCACCCAGCACAGATCAACTCTGTAGCCAAGACACTCATCTCCAGAACAAAATGCTTAGCTGATGAACAACACCTAAAAACTGAACTACACACTCTCACCAACGTACTAACATCCAATGGATTCCAAAGAAACAAGATCACTAACCTAATCCAAAAAGAAAACCCCACTAAAATCCAAGACAGTGAACAAGAAAACGGCAAAGCCCTCCTCCCATACATAAAAGGCACCACAGACAGAATCAGCAAGATCCTCCACAAACACAACATCAAGACAGCATTCTACACAAACCGAAAAATATCCACCATCCTAAGAAACCCCAAAGACAAAATAGAGTTAGAAAATCAAGGAGTATATGAAATCCCATGCCCCATCTGCCCCACCACATACATCGGACAAACCAACAGAAGAATAAAGGCATGCATTGAAGAACACAAAAACTCAGTCAGAAAGGAGGAACCAACTTCTTCCCTGGTCCAACACCTCAAAGCCACAGGACATGATATAGACTTTAAAAAGACCAGAACTATTGCCAAAATTGAACACTTTAACAACAGAATAATCAGAGAAGCTATTGAGATAGAAAAACGGCCACACAGCATGAATAAACGAGATGATACCTCCCGCCTACCAGCCATTTGGAAACCCGCCCTCACTGACAAATGAGTCCCTAACACAAAGAATGATACCAGACCCACACTCACAAAAACCACACAGGATGTCACTATCACACATCCACGCAAAAAGCAAGCCCAAACCCACACAGATGATGACCACAAACCAGAAGCCCGACCACAAACCAGAAGCCAGACCACAGCTGCATTATTAGCCACTTTAAACCCCTCCAATCCATACATGAAGCAAACTGATGCCCACCACGGAGATGTGGCACGACCACAAATGCGAAGCCAAACAGTAACGCAGCTCACCAGGTCAAATTCCTCTGCAACTCGGACTAACACAAGCACAGCCAGGCCCCCACCCAAACAGAACACACCCCCATCCAATCAGAGCACAGCCAAACTCCCATCCAATCAGAGCACAGCCAAACCCCCTACCAATCAGAACACATCTCCACCCAATCAGAATGCAGCCAAGCTCCCACCCAATCAGGTCACACCCCCACTGGCAGTTAAAAAGAGAAACCGGCTGAGATCTCACATTGCACCAAGCCAGAAGTACCAACCTGAAGATGATGAATGAGACTTCATCGAAACGTCGTGAAGATACTTCCAATTCTACGCGGGAGAAAACCCGAACAACCAAAGACCTACATATATATATGTGTGTGTGTGTGTGTGTGTGTGTGTTAGATTTTTAAGGGCTGAAAATAAAGAGACCAGGATGGATCCATTTCAGGCTTATTAGCCTTCTTCAGCTGGCCATACTCCTTCTACTGGGTTTTGAACCAGGGCTTTCCAGCATTTGAGGCAAGCTCTCTATGCCTTGAGCTATCTGGTATCCCTGATATATCAGCCAATTTACAGGACTCTTAAATGAAGACTAATTATCACAGCTCCTGTGAAGAGGTCCCTTTAAGGGGAGGAGACTCAACGTCATCCCTCTCTGCCCTTTGACTCAACCCAGAGTCATCCAGACAGAGAACCAAATTAGATTACTGCTGTGTGACATTTTTTAGATGTGTGTTAGATTTTTAAGGGCTGAAAATTCACAGGAGCTGTGATAATTAGTCTTCATTTAAGAGTCCTGTAAATTGGCTGATATATCAGGGATACCAGATAGCTCAAGGCATAGAGAGCTTGCCTCAAATGCTGGAAAGCCCTGGTTCAAATCCCAGTAGAAGGAGTATGGCCAGCTGAAGAAGGCTAATAAGCCTGAAATGGATCCATCCTGGTCTCTTTATTTTCAGCCCTTAAAAATCTAACACACATCTAAAAAATGTCACACAGCAGTAATCTAATTTGGTTCTCTGTCTGGATGACTCTGGGTTGAGTCAAAGGGCAGAGAGGCATGACGTTGAGTCTCCTCCCCTTAAAGGGACCTCTTCACAGGAGCTGTGATAATTAGTCTTCATATATATAGATGTAATTGTTTCCACAACATATATATCTATATCTATATATATATGTAATTGTTTCCACAACATCCTGTTAATAGGCCCCAATTAAGGGAGGAGACATACTGTTTCCTTTCCTGCCTTTCGGCTCATCACCAGAGACCATCTAGACAGCAAGCCAAGAATTCCGTTGTGTAATTTTTTAGATATGTGTGTTACCACCACACTCTCAACACACTCTCAACAACCTTCACTAGAAAGTGGAGGTTGGAGACGGGACGATAGTTTTCTAATAATGCCGGATCCAGGGACGGCTTCTTGAGGAGGGGCCTCACCACCGCCTCTTTCAAGACGGTAGGTAAGGACCCCTCACTCAGAGATGCGTTGACAATGCCCTGAAGCCAGCCTCGTGTCGTCTCCCAGGATTCCAGTACAAGCCAGGAGGGACATGGATCCAGTAAACATGTGGTGGCCCTGAGTCTCTTTGACAGCTTGTCCATATCTTTGATAGTAACAAAGTCAAACTCCTCCCACAATGGTGTCTCAAGAGCTGCTTTGGCACTCTCGACAGGGCTATTGACAATGGAGGGTAACTCGCTTCGAATCCGAGTGATTTTCTCCTGCAGATAAATCCCAAATTCCTCTGCTCGACCCTGTAAAGAGGCTTCCCGCGGCCTCTGTTGGAGGAGGGAGCGGGTTACCTTAAACAGGGCGGTAGGGCGGTTTTCTGCGGATGCAATAAGTGTGGCACAATATTCACGTTTGGCCAGCCTTATTGCCACTAAATAAGTCCTAATGTGGTCACTTATTAGTGTTCGGTCGGATTCAGAGCGAGATGATCTCCATCTGCTCTCTAGGTGTCTCTTGTGGCGTTTCATCCCCCTGAGCTCCTCGGTGAACCAAGGGGCCCAGGTGGTTCGTCGCCGCAAGAGAGGCCGCAAGGGCGCGACTCGGTCCAAGGCCCCGGCGGCCGCACTTAACCATGCAGTCACTAGGTCCTCAGCCGAGTCGCGGAGCAAGTCCGCAGGAATTGGCCCAAGCTCCTTCTGGAACCTTAAGGGGTCCATCAGGAGCCTGGGGCGGAACCATATAGGAATGTTTGGTTCCGCCTCCTCACAGTGAGGTGTGGCGGTCGGAAAGTCGAGCCGAAGGAGAGCGTGATCTGTCCATGACAGGGGTGTGATGACTAAATCCCCTACTCCCAGATCACTACTCCACTGACCCGAGACGAAGATGAGATCCAAAGTGTGTCCGCCCTCATGAGTAGGGCCTAGAACTACCTGAGTCAGGTCCATGGCTGTCATGGAAACCATGAACTCCCGAGCTATACCAGAGGTCTCACCTGCAGATGGCAGGTTAAAATCCCCCATGACTACAAGTCTGGGGGTTTCAACCGCAACCCCGGCTATAACCTCAAGCAGTGCGGGCAGGGCTGTTGTTGTATAGCGAGGAGCCAGGTATACAACTAACACGCCCAACTGCCTCCCTAGGCCCCACTTCACAAGGAGGGACTCACACCCGGTCGTCTGAGGGACTGTGGTCTCCTTTGGCTCAAGACCTTCCCTAACCATGATCGCCACTCCCCCACCCCTCCCTAAGGCCCTGGGCTGATGGAAGGCTCGGTATCCTGGTGGGCACATTTCTATGAGGGGATGTCCTCCCTCGTGGCCCAACCAGGTTTCCGTAATGCCAATCAGGTCCGGGTCCCCCTCCAACACAAGGTCATGTAAGAGAGGGGCTTTTTGTACCACGGACCTGGCGTTGCATAGCATCAGTCCAAGGCCCCGGGTCTGCGGTTCTTGCTCACCTAGTCTGCGATGAAGGAAAGGGGAGTTGGAGCGCGTGATCACCTGTAACCATCGGCCACGACGCTCCAACTGATGGTGTCCATCCCCCCTTCTACCGTCCCTGCCCCTGCCCCTCCCCAAGACCGTATTGATGGCAAATACCCTGGTGGGACCGACCCTCCCTCCATCCCCCTTCGTCTTTTCATTTCCGCATATTGCCGGTCTTCTCTCTTGGCGTTCCCCTAATTGGTCCCCCCACCCCCCTTCCCTGGGAACCCCTAAAAGCCGGATTAAAAATTTATACAGGAATCCCCTGAGCCTGCGCTTCGCCCACCTCTTAGGATTAATAAATCCATCCTGATGAGAGCTAATAAGCTCAAAATAGATCTATCCTGGTTTCTCTAATTTAATTTATTGATCAGCTCATAAAACTAACACACACACACACACACATATTTATATTTATATTATTTATATTTATATTATTTATATTATTTATATTATTTATATTATTTATATTATTTATATTATTTATATTTATATTTATATTTATATTTATATTTATATTTATATTTATATTTATATTTATATTTATATTTATATTTATATTATTTATATTATTTATATTTATATTTATATTTATATTTATATTTATATTTATATTTATATTTATATTTATATTTATATTTATATTTATATTTATATTTATATTTATATTTATATTTATATTTATATTTATATTTATATTTATATTTATATTTATATTTATATTTATATTTATATTTATATTTATATTTATATTTATATTTATATTTATATTTATATTATTTATATTTATATTTATTATTTATATTTATTTCTTGGGATCTGTATTTGTGTATATGTTACCATCAATGTGTGAAATTAGTCATATCATAGAATGCCTAGGAAATCTATAGAATGACAAAAATGGGAAGTCAAAGTATGGAACAGTTTTTCACTCAATGTCAGTAGCACATATACCTCGCATATATACCGAGGAAGGCCCACCCATAGGAAGATAAATGAAAGCCCATTGCTTTCCTGGAAGAGAAGGGTAGAAAAGTAGAAGAACAGGTCAATTGCCCAGTGGAAGAATACAATGGTATGGCTGATTCCAAAGAATCTCAGTTTATACACCATGTTAGCCTAGGGACAAGCTGGCATGGAGACTGAAACAACTTACACTGTAATTGTAAATGTGCATTAGAAGGAATGGGAGGAAATGCTAGATCTCCATTTGTTACAAAGGCTAGAATTGTAAAAGAGGTTAAGGGAAGTACATGTATTGACTTCACTTTGGTGGTAGATGATTCAATTTCTAATGCAGTGGTACCTCAGTATTCATTGTTAATTGGTTCTGGGAGATGTGATGAGTACCAAAAACAATGAGTATCAAACAATTTTTTGTCACAAGGAATAATGTGGTGAGTCACAAGGCAGTTGACACTGACAAATTGTAGCTTGTGTGTTGAATAGCAAACAAACAATGAATACCGGGACAAAATTTTGGTGTCAAAATGCATTGAGTACCAAATTCAAGGTGTTCTGAAACAGTTGAGTAGCAAGGTACCGCAGTATTCTTAAAAAAACCCAGACATTTAACAATCATTTTATTACTTAAAATTCAACACTTCTGCAACATCATTTTTCTGAAAACCAATGTCCTATCTCTTCCCAGCACTTGCTCTCTTTCGCTTTTAGTGTTTCCTCTGTCTTCAACATATTCCTCTGATCTGCCTCTTGTAATCTACTCATTTTCTCCACATCTGCTTGCTTTTATTTACTTTTTCTTCCAAACTAGTTTAGATTGGCCATTTAGTTGCTCCCTACTTTCTCAATTTCCACAGTTTTCTGGGACACTTTCCTGCTGGCTAAAAATGACAGGTTTTTCAAACCTCAGGATCTACATAAGTATAACTACAGTTTATGTTATTCAAGATTAAATAAACCAAGTACAAAGAAAAGCAAAGTCACTCATTGGATGTTTAAAATTCCGGCAAGACAACAAGGCTTTGGAAAGTTCTTTCTGAAGGGTTATTCTCCATAGGTTCCTTAAAAATGGCTGGATTATATACAGGCAGTACATGGTAGCAGGCTTTATCAAGAAACAAGAAAACACACACCAAATACATGGTTGATTGTACAAGGAGTCCCAGTTAGTTTATGTCCCCAATCTGAAGTGATCCATTGTTCTTCAGTAAAACTCCTTTTTAAGAGACTTTTGAAAGAACATAATATTTCTATAGAGTTGTAGCATTTTGATTTGGGGGTTTCTCCACATAACTGCCTATGAGATTGCCAGTCATCCAGGTCATGGTTGTTACAAAGCAGTTTTGGGTTTCTGCAGGCTCGCACCTACTCGCGAGAGCCGGTTGGTGAAATTTAGAGAACCGGTGAGAGGGGGTTCCACCGGCGTACCTGGAAGTAAATCTGGCCCACCGCTGCCAGTGACCCAATGGGAAGGAAAGGAAAGGAAAGGAAAGGAAGGAAGGAAGGAAGGAAGGAAGGAAAGAAAGAAAGAAAGAAAGAAAGAAAGAAAGAAAGAAAGAAAGAAAGAAAGAAAGAATTTATCATCACAATTGAGTCCAAAATTTTGGTTGCTAAGCAAGAGCGTTGTTAGATGAGTTTCACCACATTTTAAAAGGTGGCCACTCCCACCCTGTCACATGACTGCCAAGCCACGCCCACAAAATAGGCCACACCTACAGAGTAGGTTCTAAAAAATGTGAAACCCACCACTGTTACAAAGGTGCTTTTTCAAAAGGCAACTGGACTTTCTTTTTCAAAAAGCAAAGTCTAATTGCTTTTGAAAAAGCACCTTTGGGTTCTCCACATAAAAGTACAGTGAGTAAGGAGGTCTTCTCACTGATGGCCTCTTTAGCAAAAGAACCTTTCCTTCCACTCAACTGTCTTTCTTGCACTAAGTAAAGTTTATTTTTCATTCTCCTAGGACTTTACATCATCGTTTTATTTCTTTGCTCACTTGTAGGGATGCTGATTCCTAATTTTCACTTTTTGTTCCTGTTATATGACTGTTGTTGTAACCGACGACAGTGTTTTAAATGATTTTTGAAATCGTATTTTTATGCTTTTTCAGATATTCTTTTCTATGTTTAGTACTCTTATGTTATATTGATTGCAAGCTGAATTGGGCAAATGCTTCTATTTAAAAATGGCTAATCTACGAAGAGACAAAGTGTCAGGAGGCTACTAGCAAGGTGTCAGAAACAAGGAAAGCTGTCTGAGAAACTGAGAATTAGACTTTCAGAACGCAAGCACCCTTTTTGTCTACTCCGGTAGTGCTGTGATTGAAGGAAGAGATAAGATTTGGCCGCCACACACAGAAAGAACGAACCTTCTTGCTTTGTCAGTGAATCTAACCTTCCCTTGTGGAAAAGGAACTTTGCACCCTCTATGGTGCAAAGTCAGCATCCCGGGGATTTCTGGGAGTCGAAGTCCCCCAGTCTTAATGTTGCCAAGGTTGGACACCCCTGTTCTAGAAGCTTCTAGAGTGCCTATCCTGAGGCCACAAAAGTACAGCCTCCCATGTGTGCTTGCTTGCCATCATAGTCTTCACTGTACAAATTCCCATCTGCTGACCCACTTCCTGTTGAGTATTGACTCACCACCCTGTTTCCCATTCAAAAGCATAACCAGATTCAAAAGGCTGCATATCCAAACAGTCATAGCAACCAGCTATACAGTGTGCACAACCTCTGTTTAGCGATCAATAGGATTTCTGCTTAGCTACTGGGTGCCATCCTTTACGGACCATAAAAAACACTATTCTTTCCTACCAATTAAGAGCAGAAGGAAAAAGTTTGTTCTTTCTTCTTCTGCCGGTAGCAAGAGTGGGAAAAAAGCCCGAACTTTTCCCTCTGCTTTAGCAGGAAACCATTCCAACGCTTACATAAAGAGACATGCTGAAAACGTCAGATATTATACAGAGTTCACTCCTTTCTCCCACCTAATTAAATGAGTGGGCAAATCTATGAGCTTTCCAGAAATGAGCATGGAACTAAGAGTAACACAATTAAAATGATTCAGTCGGTTAAGGCTAAATTGCAGGTTATTCTTTCAAGGTTTTATTATTATTATTATTCTCGCTTGACAAGTGCAGTAGATTCAGGAATGACTTTTAAATAATCAATCATTTTCCCCTGCCTTCCAAATGTGAATAGATTTCATCACCCATTGATAATAAAAGAATATTGAGAAAAAACTTTACTTTATTCCATTTAGTAATAGTTCAAACAGGAGGATAGTTTTCAAGGTTATGTCTCTATTTGATATGATATGTAAGCTACAGGCAGTCCTCAACTTACGACCCCAATGGAGCACAAAATTTATATTGTTAAGTGAGAAATTTGCTAAGTGAGTTTTGCCCCACTTTACACCTTTTCCTGCCACATTTGTTAAGTGAATCATTGCAGTTGTTAAGTTAGTAACATGGTTGTTAAGTGAATCTGGCTTCTGCATTGATTTTGCTCATCAGAAGGTTGCAAAAGCTGATCACTTGAACTCAGGACACTGCAACTGCCATAAATGTGACTCAGTTCTCAAGCATCTGAATATAAATCACGTGACTATGGGGATTCTACAACAGTCATAAGTGTGAAAATAGTCATGTCATTTTTTTTCAGTGCTGCTGTAACTTTGAATGGTCACTAAACCAACTGTTGTAAGTCAAGGACTACCTGTATCGTTCCATAAGAAATTGCGTTTTTTCTCCAGTCAGATGCCAGATTAACTTTTACAAAATATTAGAAAAACAGGGTGCACCTTATTTTGGGGTGTCAGTGGTATTTAAAAGTGTTAGAACATTAGCTGAAAAATTGGGAAAATACAGAGTGGCCTTTAGTGAAGGATTGTGATCATCTACACCAGCGGTCTCCAACCTTTGGAACTTTAAGTCTGAAGGACTGTATTTGTATATATGTTACCATCAATGTGTGAAATTAGTCATATCATAGAATGCCTAGGAAATCTATAGAATGACAAAAATGGGAAGTCAAAGTATGGAACAGTTTTTCACTCAATGTCAGTAGTCACTAGTTCCAAAGGTTGGGGACCCCAGATGTACACAATGGTGTTTACAGTAAAAATAGTTAAATATAATATATTTAAGATAAATATAAAAATATTTCATATAGGGGTCAGTGTGGCATAATAGCTGAAAGCGCTGGGCACCATAAACTGAGAGATTGTTTTAGTCCTGCTTTAGGTACAAAGCCGGTTGAGTGATTTTGGGTTAGCCTCTCAACCACATTGAGGTTTGATCATGTTGAAGTAGAATTTACCCCAAAGAGTTAATTCACAGATAACTGTAAACAGGATTTATTTATTTGTATCCTACATTATTTTTTACAAATAACTTCAGGCAACGAACATATTCTCCTTCTGCTATTTTTCCCACAACAACCACCTTGTTAGGTAGTTTGGGCTGAGAGTGAGTGAGTGGCCAAGGTCACTCAGCTGGCTTACATGACTAAGGTGGGAATCGAACTTGCATTCTCCTGCTTGCTAGCCTGGTACTTTAACCACTAGACCAAACTGGCTCTTTGGTCTTGATAAAAATCTGTCCTCCACTCCTGGACCCATAAAAGGTAAACATGAGTCTCTCATATCACTGTTTCTGTCTGATTCCTGTTAACATGTGCATGCAAATATTGTTCCTTCCTTAGTGCATATATTTTCCATTCTCCTGCCATACTGTAGCTGTGCTTGCTTGTTGGCAGGGTATTTTCACTAAGTTATCTGCAGCCTGGCAGCTATTTTTCCACCAGGAGTTAGTTTCCTCTTTGTTTTTAGCTTGCTCAGAACAGGTGACCTTTCTGTCACCTGTGAAATTTATTATGCTGTTTGGACATGGCTGCATCTAAAAGAAATGAACTACAGCATTGGTAATTTTGAAGCCAACTTTTCCACTGGAATTACGCACAGAGATTTTGTTACATTTTGGAACAGAATAACATAATAACAGAGTTGGAAGGGACCTTGGAACTCTTCTTGTCCAGGGGTCTCCAACCTTTGCAACTTTAAGTCTGAAGGACTTCAGCTCCCAGAATTCTCCAGCCAGCAAAGAAGTGTGGGAGCTGAGGTCCTTCAGACTTAAAGTTGCAAAGGTTGGAGACCCCTGTTCTAGTCCAACCACCTGCTCAGGCAAGAAACCCTATACCATTTCAGACAAATGGTTGTCCAATCTCTTAAAAACTTCCAGTGTTGGAGCATCCACAACTTCTGGAGGCAAGTTGTTCCACTGATTAATTGTTCCAAATGTCAAATTTCTCCTTAGTTCTATATTAGCATTTTAATCAAGGAAGTTGTTGCTTTGAAAAAAAAACCTGTGCAGTTATTTATTTTAATTATAAATTTGCAGAACAACTGGGAGGATCTCCCACACCCCTGGTGTACATAATAGTCCAATTCTATGCAGTATATTTGAAAAGGTAGCTGTAATAACTATTTATTCTACTCATTTGAGAACTTTTAGATGAAAGTTGAGGTCACTTAGAGAGAGTGTTTGTCTTTTTATAAACTCACCTAAGGATTTACTGCTTAGATTTGTAGTCTTTCAAATAAATAAAGATCAAGACAGTTCTGAATCTCTGGGGAATTTCATGGCCAAACAAAATCTTTCAACGAAAGAGTACTGCATGTTCTCTATGTTATACAAAGCTGGTTCCCTGTTCAATGTTGCTGTTGATTTATGCATTGTATCTGGGGTGTCCAACGTGGGAACATTAAGAGTTGTGGACTTCATCTCCCAGAATTCCCCAGCCAACATGGGCTCACCTTAGTCGGACACCCCTGCATTATATGATGCGTACATATTTAAATAAAGCCATCAAAAGAAATTGCAGACTAGAAATTGCTATCTGCATGAATGTAACAAATAGTAAGTATCTAATAGTAAAGCTGGGAGAGTTTTGCAAGCACAGATTCTGTGCAGTATAAAACCATTTTTCGGTTGTCATGCTTAGCTTGTTTAGTTTTTGATAGATTCTATCACTTCTGAGGTCTTAGAATTGCTGTACTAACCGCATGAATTGCCTGCTTTAAAGTTAAAGGGCTTCAGAAGAGACCTTTACTGCTGTGAAAATGAATGGCTTTTTCTTGCGTGGCTGGCATGCTGAAAAGGAAAATACCTTACTATTTATATATGCTGAATTCATATAGCACTGAAAACATTAGAATTTGATTCTTATCCTATTGAAAAGTAGAGCAGAACCGTTCTACTGGTAGAGGCTGAGAGAGCAAGACCTTACCGAGGACTAAACTAATTAAGTTATATTTGTTTCAATTATATTTTGACAGGAGAACTATCAAATGCACATATATGGCCACATATGTGCCAAACCTACTGTATATCAGGGTACAGGCAATTCTCGACTTTCAACCATTCATTCTGTGACCTTTAGGAAGTTACAACAGCATTGAAAATAGTGACTTATGACTATTTTTCACATACTTACGGCCATTGCAACATTCCTCATGGTCATGTGACCAAAATTAAGAAGCTTAGCAACTAGTTCATATTTATGACAGTTTCAATGTCCTGGGGCAGGGGTCTGCAAAGTTGGCTCTTTTAAGACGGGTAGACTTCAACTCCCAGAATTCCCCAGCCAGCTATGCTGGCTGGGGGATTCTGGGAGTTGAAGTCCACCCGTCTTAAAAGAACCAACTTTGCAGACCCCTGTCCTGGGGTCATGCAATTACTTTTTGTGATCTTCTGACAAGCAAAGTCAATGGGGAAGCCAGATTCATTTCTACGACCGTGTTATTAACGTAACAGTTATAGTGATTCACTTAACAGTGGTGGCATAAAGGGTCCTTTTGGAGAAGGGCAGGATATAAATTGAATAAAATAAAAAATAAATAAATAAAACGGGGCAAAAGTCACTTCACAATAGCCTGACTTAGCACCAGAAATTTTGGGCTCAGTTGTGGTCTTACATCAAGGACTACCTGTATAAAAATGAATGACCGCTGCAACATGTGCAAAACTTCAAAGAACATGGGCAGCATTGCTAAAGATCTATCGATTAAGCTCCACCAATAAATTTGAAGCGTTCATATTTAACTTGTGGCAGGTGGGGGGCAGGGAGTATTTATCACCAGGTTATTTCTGAATGGTGTTTCCCCTTCTGCAAATTTCCATCCAGGGTTCCAAGATTTCTTTCCAAATATATTGTGCAAGCTGTGAATGAGAGCCAAGTAGCACTCTGCCTTTGGGCAACCAGCTGGGACAGTTCCTCTCTCTGCAATGTTCCTTGACCAGAAATACAATCGTACTGCCACAGATGACCTCTTTATAGAAATAAATTCAGGGGGAAATGTTTCAGTCTGTCCGCCCTCGCGCTCCAAAGCCTACCATGCTAACTAAATTTCTAGCCAGGTATTGCTTTGAGACAATTTTCTTCTAAACTTTCCCCCCCTCCGCCTTAATTGCTCACCTATCCATTTTCTCTTTCTCTCTTCACACACATATGCAGAACAGTCTCTCTAAATGGCCTAACAAAATGGTATGTGGGTAGTCTTCGATTTACAACCATTCATTGAGTGACCGTTCAAAATTACGACAGCACTGTAAAAAGTGACTTAAGACTGTTTTTCACACTTAACGACAGTTGCAACATCTCCACAGTCACATGCTCAGAATTTGGGCAACTGACTCATATTTATGACGGTTGCAGTGTCCCAGGCTCATGTTGCCACCTTCTGACAAGCAATGGGGAAGTCAGATTCATTATACAACCGTGTTACTAACTTAACACCTGCAGGAATTCATTTAATAACTGGGGCAGGAAAGGTCACAAAATAGGGCAAAAGTGACTTAACAACTGTCTCACTTAGTCACAGAAATGTTGGGCTCAATTGGGGTCATAAATTGAGGACTACCTATATTCCTTAGCAAAGGGAGAGAAGTATCCATCTTTTCTAATTCAGCCGATGTATTGGTATTTTATTATGGTTAGAATTGTTTGTGACATTAGCCAATTCCCCTTTAAAAGTGCCAAGAAAGACTTTAAATATACAGGGCAGAGATAAGCTCTATAGGCAAAGCAATATTAACAGCAATAGCACTTAAACTTATATACAGCTTCACAGTGCTTTCCAGCCCTCTCTAAGTGGTTTACAGAGTCAGCCTATTGCCCCCAACAATCTGGGTTCTCATTTTACCCACCTTGGAAGGCTGACTCAACCTTGAGTCAACCTTGCTGGCAGTGAGCAGAATTTAGCCTGCAATACTGCATTGTAACCACTGTGCCATCACAGCTCTTGTAGGCATCCTATGTTGTACTCATCTTGCTTTTATGCAGCTCTTGGAATAATTCTGTTTTCTGGATTTTGGGAGTGCCCCTATCCCCCCCCCCTCTGAAAAGAACTGTCTGTTTTAGAACTGTTTCTGCATCGATGTATTGTTTGCCTCTGATCACAAGCAAAAGGAGAGGGGAGAGAATGGAGAAAGGAGGAGGTATAAAATTCTTCCCATTTGAGTTTCTGGTTTAGCTCATTTCTCCTATGACCCAAGAGCCCTTTATGAAAAAAGTTCATTACTTCCTGTATTTGGTGTCCCTTGTTCATTTCTACATCTTAGGATGTCCTTTCCTCTTCCTCAAAAATTCTGACACAACCTGTAGCCTACCTAGCGTGTAACTCAGAAATCCCTCCTGTACCACAATCAAATGTGGCTTCTCAAATTGCTATGATTGCATGAGGCACTGGACTACAAATTAGCCAACCATATTTTTTCCCCCTTGAACCCATGTTGTGGTTGGTTTAGTGTCTTGTAGAAAATGAAACCCAGGAAAGCTAATTAAAGTATGGTTTTAAGTCAACCATATTTGCTAACTTTGGTTTCGCTAAGAGAGTAGTTGTCTTGGATTATTACATTACTTAACATTTTCTTCTTCTTTTTCCATTAGTATGACTGCTTAAGCAGACAGTGCAGTGTGTTCTAGTGGGGTTGAAAGCTTTGCTCGAAGATTTAAACAGAAGTAATCCTTATTTTAAACATCAATACTAAAGGATTAGTTCCTTCATCACTTTAAATCTAGTCTTTCCTGCCAACACCACTCAAAATTAGCCGTCATATTGCACAGATTGTAGTTCATTCCCTCCAGAAAAGGGCTTCTTTCTTAACCAAAATAAAGCTTTGTAGCCTTGCTTTTAGCAATCTGCTTTATTTGTCACAGAAAAGTTATACGTGCTACTATGACTTGTTCCTACTGTGTAACCTTCCTGCCAAAATATGTTGGGGATTAACAAATGGTAATAAGATGACAATCTAAGGAGCCATGGTTTGTTTGCATTTTTATGTCATCCTTCGTTGATTGCATATATGGAGCAATCATCTGCTGTTCTCCTATATGGAAAGATCCCGGTTTAGTTTTAGGTGGCTAAATTGTTTATGGATAGAAGCGTTGGAACTTCAACATCTCCTCCAAAAGTTCAATTATAAATAGTGGCTACCTTACAAAGAAGCTTCCCTTTTATTTTAGAATTGTTTTGCCAGTAAAATGCTGCTGTTGGGAGTCTTCTCTTCGGTTAGGAAATGAGGATGGGAAAGGAAAAGGTTAATCCTTCTGCTTTTCAGCTGGGAAGGAAGCCTCTGGAGGTTGGGCCTAGCAAAGCTGTTCTGCTTTGTGACAAACCATACTCTATGTGCAGGATGGACATTTAAAGGCTACACAAGGAATTCCGCCCATTTTCCTGGCTCAGGCAAAGAGATTTCCATGGAAAAATCTGTTTTCTTTTCAGCCTTTGGCTTCTTTCCTTCAGCTTACCTTGCTCACGTCTAGGTTCTGGATATCAGTTACAGGTTTGGGATATTTAGAGACATCCCTTCTGCTTCTTGTGTGGTCAAAATACATCCCAAGTTGTAGATATATAAAATACATGATGAATTGTGATTTTGAAGTTGTATGTGTTTCTCTGTGTGTATTCATAAAGTTGCTTCTTTTAAGGAGGCATACATTTTATGGGTCAACACTAGTAGAATCACTACATATTCCACTTTCACTCATAAAATGGCATTTCGGTAGGAATACAACATCAAACTAAGCTTTCACCCAACTTCCACCCTCCTTATGCCATGTTCATTTTATCACCAAATATATTTGTAGAGAGTAGAAGCAACAAACACAATTCATTTAGGACTGAACATTGGAGCAGGAGAGAATATACAATACAATACAATAGCAGAGTTGGAAGGGACCTTGTAGGTCTTCTAGTTCAACCCCCTGCGTGGGCAGGAACCTTATACCATTTCAGACAAATGGCTATCTAACATCTTTTTAAAGACTTCCAGGGTTGGGGCATTCACAACTTCTGGAGGCAAGCTGTCCCACTGATTAATTGTTCTGTCAGGAAATTTCTCCTCAGTTCTAAGTTGCTTCTCTCCTTGATTAGTTTCCACCCATTGCTTCTTGTTCTACCCTCAGGTGCTTTGGAGAATAGTTTGACTCCCTCTTCTTTGTGGCAACCCCTGAGATATTGGAACACTGCTATCATGTCTCCCCTAGTCCTTCTTTTTATTAAACTAGACATACCCAGTTCCTGCAACCGTTCTTCATATGTTTTAGTCTCCAGTCCCCTAATCATCTTTGTTGCTCTTCTCTGCACTCTTTCTAGAGTCTCCACATCTTTTCTACATCGTGGCGACCAAAACTGAATGCAGTATTCCAAGTGTGGCCTTACCAAGGCATTATAAAGTGGTATTAACACTTCACGTGATCTTGATTCTATCCCTCTGTTTATGCAGCCTAGAACTGTGTTGGCTTTTTTGACAGCTGCTGCACACTGCTGGCTCATATTTAAATGGTTGTCTACTAGGACTCCAAGATCCCTTTCACAGTTACTGCTATTGAGCAAGGTACCACCTATACTGTACTTGTGCATTTCATTTTTGTTGCCTAAATATAAAACCTTACTCTTTTCGCCATTGAATTTCATTTTATTAGATAGTGCCCAATATTCAAGTTTGTCAAGATCCTTCTGTATCTTAAGCCTATCTTCTGGATCTTCTAATCCTGTTAACAGAGGGGGATTCCAAGAAATTGATGAACTGTCTTCTTGAAAATTTAGGAGTAACGAAACTAAAGTGCATAGGCCGCGGGTGTCAAACTCGATCATGTCACCATGACATCATGAGATGTATCATAACATTTCTTGCCTTTGCGGAGCTGGGGTGGACATGGCCTGGCCGTGATGCATCTGGTCCATGAGCTGCCAGTTTGACACCCCTGGATAGGCTCTTTTAACCCTATTGATACCCAACCCCGGATTAATTCAGGTTACCCTATCCATAATATTTGGCGAGGTATACTTTGCTGTAAATAGGTAATATCTTGTTATTACCTATTGTGTGTGCTGTTAGTGTGCTGTTAGGTCTACTACTTCTGGGCCGCAAACATTAAGATGAAGACTAGATGGCAGTAAAGAGGCCAGAAAATTACAACTCTTCACTTCTATCTAGTGGTCATCTCTGCCCTTGGCAAATCAGGCCTGATAACTCACATTTTGATAAAGCTATTAGGCTAATTGAAACAGCAGTGACATCCTAGATTCACAGAGAATCTCTGTGACAATAATATGTTTACTTTTAAGGTTACATTTGCCTCTGTGGTTTTTCTACTGTGGTTTAATCTGACTTAAACAAAAAAGAAAGCTCATATTTTAAACTTGTTTTAACAGTAAAACAAGTAAACAGTATTTCCAAGAATGTTGTCTCTCAAATATTCATTTTTGAAGGGTTTCTTCATTAATTTCTCAGACAGGCATGGCACAATGAACCCCAACATGCTAGCCTAAAATGGGGCCAGCCTGCTTGTAACTCAGGGTGCAGTACAGGCACAATGATCTGAAATATCCAGTAAGTTTTAGGGTTGAGCAAAGATTTAAGCATAAGGAACCACAATCCAAGCCCAACCTTCTAATAACTACATAAGAGCATATAAAGCATTTTTGCTTTAAAATTAAAAAAAACTAGGGAGTTTACTATTTTGGAGTGCTGTGATTTAGGAGCTTTTGAGAAAACTCGATAAGCTGTTGAATTTCAGCCAGCAAAAAAGAAGTGAGGAATAACTTTCTTCCTACCGAAACCAATGGGTGGAAATGCAAAAAACTTTATGAGCTTGGGATACCCACTCAGGAACCATTGTTATGACTGAATAAGGGAAGAAGAGACTCTTAGGATAAATGTATTAAATTGCATGCTTTGACCAGCATGGCACTGATTGCTGCAGATTAAATAATTACGGTCTGCAGCAAGTCATAAAGGGCAGCAGTTATGTAGAATTGATTAGGGAGTGACCCTCACTGTGAGAACATACGGGACCCCCTACGATGTAGTCCTTTTACTGAGAAATAGTGAAAGGCTGACTTGCTTGCTTTTCCAGTAAAATTCCCCTCTGTGCTCTTTTATTCTTGATGGGCAACTGCAGGCAGGGCAATCTAAGAGAAAAGGACAAGAGACTGGACAGCCATTTGTCTGGAATGATATAGGTCTCCTGCTTGTGCAGGAGGTTGGACTATAACACCTCCAAGGTCCCTTCCTTATTCGGATGTTCTGAAGATGAACTGTCGTCCACACGTTCCCTCTGAATCTCAAGCTAAGTTTGTTCTGAGCTAGCTAATTTTATTCTGACCTAGCGTATGGTATGCCCTCAAATACGTTTGAGATTCACTGTACCTTTCACTCAGCCTAAATTAGCTTGAGTGGGTATTTATTTATTTATTTATTTATCAAATTTGTATACCGCCCTATCTCCTCGAAGGGACTCAGGGCGGTGCACAGAAATATAAAACATATACAAAACAATGCAATATAAAACAGTTTAAAATAGAATTAAATAAGGGTCTGTGCTTGAAAATTTGACGTAAAAAAGGTTAAAATCAATTTAAAAATTTACCCATTAAAATTAAGCCAGGCCGGCTTCTTGAAATAGATGAGTCTTTAATGCCCAGAGGAAGAGGCATAGGTCCGTGATGGTACGAAGATCGGGGGGGGGGGGGGGGGTAGGTAAATCATGACTACGTTAATCAATGAGTATCTTGTGTCAACACCTCTCTGTGTTGCATTAGCAGTTGAAGAGAACATAAGCTCCAAATTTCTAAACTCTCCTCCCCTTTCCCCCCCTCCCTCTCCCCTCCCTCTCCCCTCCCTCCTTCCCCCTCCCCCCCCCTCTCTCTTTTTTATCCCCTTTTATCCCTTCTCCTAGTACTGCTATCCAAGGGCCAGCTGTAGATTAATTAGAATTCTAAATGCTCATTCCATGAGAAGAAGCAGGTCGCTCCTGAATTCCATAGCCTTTGATACAGCCAGCCAGGATGGTGGAATGGGCCTGCAGCCTTGATTGATGGTTTTTTTAAAAAAAAAAATGGTCTAATGTCTGTTTTGCATGATTCAGGGTTGCTTAACTAACACAGAATTACTGAAACAGCATTATTTTAACATGTGACTAATCATCAGAACAGCCTGAATAGTGCATAGAAGATTGACTATATAGGAGACCCTTTTAAGTGCATTGTCCATACCAAAATAGAATGTAGAGCAGTGATGGCGAACCTATGGCACGGGTTCCACAGGTGGCACGCGGAATCATTTCTTAGGGAACGCGAGGCATTGCCCTGTCAGCTCCAGCACGCTTGTGTGTGCTGGCCAGCTGATTTGGGCCTTCTTTTGAGGCCGTTTTTCGCCCTCTGGAGGCTTCAGGGAAGCTCCTGAAGCCTCTGGAGGTGGGGGGGAGGCTGTTTTCACCCTCCCCAGGCTCCTAGAAAGCTTCTAGAGCCTGGGGAGGGTGAAAAAAGTGCACCAAAAGCAGGGGGTTGTGCACATAGCATTATGGGTGTGGCACCCACATGCACGACCTCCCTGCGCTCCCCCCGCTTTTGGCACGCGAGCCAAAAAAGGTTAACCATCACTGGTGTAGAGTGTGTCCTCTGATAATCCCTCGCTAACTGGTGACTTTCAGCTTTAATAATGATGGAAGGAAAGAAGACAGGAAGGAAACACTGGTGGTTCTCCAATACATAAAACACTGTAGGGCAGTGGTAGCCAACCTGGTCCCTACCGCCCACTAGTGGGCGTTCCAGCTTTCATAGTGGGTGTTAGTGGTTTTGTCTGATACTGAAGCACTTTCCTTTTTTTAATTTAATTGACTTCCCTACTTTATAAATCACCATTACTGTGGAACCGGTGGGCGGTTAGAAAATTTTACTACTAACCGAGATACAAAAGTAGGCGGTAGGTCAGTGGTGGGTTTCAAATTTTTTAGAACCTACTCTGTAGGCGTGGCCTATTTTGTGGGCGGTCATGTGACAGGGTGGGAGTGGCCACCTTTTAAAATGTGGTGAAACTCATTTAATAACGCTCTTGCTTAGCAACCAAAATTTTGGACTCAATTGTGATGATAAATTCTTTCTTTCTTTCTTTCTTTCTTTCTTTCTTTCTTTCTTTCTTTCTTTCTTTCTTTCTTTCTTTCTTTCTTTCTTTCTTTCTTTCTTTCTTTCTTTCTTTCTTTCTTTCTTTTCTTCCTTCCCTTTCCTTTCCTTTCCATTCCTTTCCTTCCCGTTGGGTCACTGGCAGCGGCGGGCCAGATTTACTTCCAGGTACGTCAGTGGAACCCCCTCTCACCGGCTTGGCAGTCATGTGACAGGGTGGGAGTGGCCACCTTTTAAAATGTGGTGAAACTCATTTAACAACACTCTTGCTTAGCAACCAAAATTTTGGACTCAATTGGGATGATAAATTCTTTCTTTCTTTCTTTCTTTCTTTCTTTCTTTCTTTCTTTCTTTCTTTCTTTCTTTCTTTCTTTCTTTCTTTCTTTCTTTCTTTCTTTCTTTCCTTCCTTCCTTCCCTTCCCTTTCCATTCCTTTCCTTCCCGTTGGGTCACTGGCAGCGGCGGGCCAGATTTACTTCCAGGTACGTCAGTGGAACCCCCTCTCACTGGTTCTCTAAATTTCACCAACCGGTTCTCGCGAGTAGGTGCGAGCCTGCAGAAACCCACCACTGCGGTAGGTATAAAAAGGTTGATTAGCCCAGCTGTAGGGTAACCTGTTTGCCTTTACAAAAGAACTCATGGATAAACCTAAGTGCTCTGTTCATATATACCAGTGATGGCTAACCTTTTTTGGCTCGTGTGCCAAAAGCGGCGGGAGTGCAGAGGAGTGGTGCATGGGCGTGCCACACCCATAATGCTATGTGCGTGACCCCCTGCTTATGGTGTGCTTTTTTCGCCCTCCCCAGGCTCCAGAGGCTTCAGGAGCTTCCCGGAAGCCTCCAGAGAGTGAAAAACGGCCTCAAAAGAAGGCCTAAATCAGCTGGAGCTGACAGGGCAATGCCTCGCGTGCCCTAAGAAATGGTCCTGCGTGCCACCTGTGGCACCTGTGCCATAGGTTCGCCATCGCTGATATATACAATGGTTGTTAGTGTGGTCTTCATAAACAATAAGCATTCTGTGGCTTTCCTACATTTGAAACAAACAACTTCCTTCCTCTTCCCCTTCCACATTATATTCCTTATAACAGGGATGTCCAAACTTGGGAACTTTAAGACTTGTGGACTTCAACTCCCAGAATTCCCCAGCCAGCTATGCTGGCTGGGGAATTCTGGGAGTTGAAGTCCACAAGTCTTAAAGTTCCCAAGTTTGGACATCCCTGCCTTATAACAAATAAGAAATCAGAGTCCCCACAGATTATTCTAATTCTCCTCATTAAGTATTATTTATTTGCCTAATTATTAATGATTTTCCCAGTTTAAATATTACAGTTGAGAAAATATCAATGGGAATCAATCCAAGACAACTGTATCTGCTACAGAGAAAGTGAAATTAACCGAGCATTTAAATCCTGCTTATTTCAGCAACAGTTATGCATTCTTGTTTCCTTAATTACACTTGCTGGATGAATTTCTAACTTCAGTGTGATGAAATGTTAATTCTAAGTTTTCAGATGGAGGAAGACTGAGTAACCTCTCTTCTTCCAAAGCCTACATTTTTATGACCACTGAGTACTTTTACAGTAACCTTTTCTCCTGTTAACTGTGTCAGGGGATTCCCCACCCATTCCTCTTCCAGTGAATGTTGCCAATTAGAAATCACACAAGGCACAAAAATTCTAAGATTGTTGTCTTACAGAGTCGGTCAAATCAGTTGTATTGGGATATCTTTGAAGGCAAATATTTGAGAGGTGGTCACAAAGAAAAGTGGGACAACCTATTCTCCAAAGCACCTGAAAGCAGGACAAGAAATAACAGATGTAAACTTCTCAAAGAGTGATCCAGCTAAGAACTAAGGAGACATTTCCCAATGGCTGGTAGGCGGGAGGTATCATCTCGTTTATTCATGCTGAATAAACAATTAATCAGTGGAATGGCTTGCCTCCAGAAGCTGTGTTATTCTTTCACTGGAGGTTTTTAAGAAGAGGTTGGACAGCCATTTGTCTTCAATGGTAATAGAGCCTCCCATTTCTCTCCCCTCCACCCATACAGTGGATTCCTTTTAATCCTTTTGTTATTATGAATATATGTGGATGAAGCAAGACTTTTATCTTCACTCCATCCACATTAGTCATTGGTCTAATCAGCACATCCAGAATTCTACCAAACTTTCCTATTGCTCAAAAGACAAACATACAATCCTTTTGTTCTATATTGTTTTGTTACTTGTGTGGATTTTTCATAATGCTCATATCAGAGCATTAGGTGTTGGATTGCTGTAGCATTCCTTCATAGAGCGGATATCGCTGGGATCAAGTGATGGCATGTCCTGCCTTCCTTGGCTGTACAAACAGAAGATATACAATCTAATGATCAATGTCACAACTATGCTAAATCATCTAGTTCAGTGCTTCTCAGCTTTGGTGACTTTAAGTTATGTGGACTTCAATTCCCAGAATTCCCCAGCCACCACATCCTGCCTGAGGAATTCTGGAAGATGAAGTCCTTCCACATTGAAGTTACCAAGATTAAGAAAAACAATGCTCTCAGGTTTTTTTGCAGCTATTAGCATATTTGCTCATCATTTTACATTTTTCTGCATGGATCTGCTTTTTCATGTGGCCATGTTACTTTATAACAATCTAATGCCCACTATCAAGAGAGAAGATTTTTAATCCAGAACTGAGTCCAGACTCTTCTTTGCTCACATATTTTGTTTTTAAAGTAGTAAAGGGTCAGTGTATTCCAGTGAACTGACGCACTCTGTCTAATTTATGCCCCAAGAAGCTTAAAAGTGTGCGTCACTTAACCATTTTCCATTTGTTCATGCTGAGATTAAGAGATGGGGCTTATTGGTGAGCTTATAGTCAAAATTACAACTAAGAGGGGGAAAAAAGGTTACAGGGGATCAGTAGCTGCAGCTGGCCTTTGATTTATTTATTGCTAGTTGTTTTAGGTTTTTCCTCCCTGCTGCCCAATGTTGAGTGCGCTAAATGGAGAAATTTGAAGGAAGAAACTTCTTAAGGAATGCACCAAAATAAGAAATGATAGAGAAAAGCAAAGAGCAAAAATTTAAAACAGACCAGTACTTTGCCATATCCGAGGTGAGAATAACTGCAGCCATTTGTGGTGTTTAAGTGAGTTTCTTTCCCCTTCTTCTTTGCAATCTGTGAGCCTCATCTTATTTTCCTTGGCTGAATCAGATGGCTGACTTCCTCCAACATGACTGATAACTGAACTAGGTGAAGGTGATGGGAATGTTGTATTCTGTTGAAAGGAAAACTGTTTCACTAGATAGCTTTCTGGAGCTGTTTACTGGGAAAACAAGAAGGGAGCCAATACACTGACAGATCTATGAGCTTGACAGAGCATGTCCAAGCAAGAGAAAGAGGTCTTGGAGAGGCAGTGATAACATAATGCCTGCACATGATTTAGTACCCTGTTTCCTCCAAAATAAGACCACCCCAGATAATAAGCCCAATCTGGTTTTTGAGCACATGTGCTAAAATAAGCCCTCCTCCAAAAATAAGCCGTCCCCGAAAATATTGCAACACAGCAGCAGCCATGAGATGACCACGCTTGGTGCCTACTGCCCCTCAAAAATAGTAAGATCTCCCTGAAGATAAGGCCAAGCGCTTCTTTCAGGGGTCAAAAGAAAATAAACACTCTTATTTTTGGGGAAACACGGTACCTAAAGAAAAATAATCTTCCATCTATGTGCTATCTACTCAATGAGGGAGAATGTGTTTTCTAAATTGATTTCAAAAATTATCATTTTTTAATTGGAATGCTAAATTATTGCATTCATTTAGTTACGTGATAGCTATGGAGTATGTGCAAATGTCCTGTTTTTGACTGTTTAATCATCTCCAGTGCAGCCCTCTTGGCTTTCCATTTGTGTTCCATTTCAATTTGAAAGAAATTGAAAAATATTCTGGGAGTAAAATAGAATGAATGAATTGATGAATGTGTGTGTGTGTGTGTCTATATTTGCATGTACATCTCTCTCTATATATATGTGTGTGTGTGTGTGTGTGTGTTAGGTTTTTGAGCTGATAAATAAATAAGGGAGACTAGGATGAGCTGAAAGGCAGAAAAGGAAAGCAGTATGCTTCCTCCCTTAATTGGGGCTTACCAGGGTGTTGTGACACAAATATATAAGGTTTTTGAGCTGATCAATAAATAAATCAGGGAGACTAGGATAGATCAGCTCAAAAACCTAACATACATATAAAAAAGTATACAATGGAACTCATAGCTTTCTGTCTAGATGGTCTCTGGTGATGAGCAGAAAGGCAGAAAAGGAGAGCAGTATGCTTCCTCCCTTAATTGGGGCTTAACAGGATGTTATGACACAAGTGTGTGTGTGTATGTATATGTATATATATATTTGTGTGTGTGTGTTAGGTTTTTAAGGGCTGATTAATAAAAAACCTAACACATATCTAAAAAATTCACACAACAGTAATCTCATGGCTCTCTGCCCAGATGGTCTCTGGGTTGAGCTGAAAGGCAGAGAAGGAAGACAGTTTGTCTCCTCCCTTAAAGGGTCCCAAAGAGGAGTTGTGAAATATTCTCTCATATATATATAATAAATAATAATAATAATAAACTGAATTTATTAACCGCTCCCTCTCCCCACAGGGACTCGGGGCGGTGCACAGGGAGAATAAAAACCATAAATATACAAAAATACATACAATTTAAAACAGATTAAACAAACACCTGTGCTAAAATCCCATTAACTAAAAATCCCCACTCAATATAAATAAACAATTAAAAAACCCATAGAGAGAGAGACTACCCTAGGCCGGCCAGGCGGAAAAGATGTGTCTTTAGTTTCAGGCGGAAGGAGCGGAGGTCCGTGGTCGTTCTAATATCGGGGGGAAGGTCGTTCCAGAGGGCCGGGCCCGCCACAGAGAGAGCCCTTCCCCTGGGCGTCGCCCGCTGACAAAGTCTAGTGGACGGCACCCGGAGAAGTCCCTCTCTGTGGGAGCGAATCGGCCGTGAGGATGTGTGAGGCAGGATCCGATCCCGCAGGTAGCTAGGTCCCGAGCCATGGAGCGCTTTAAAGATGATAACCAGCACCTTGAAGCGCACCCGGAAGACGACAGGCAGCCAGTGCAGCTCGCGCAAGAGCGGTGTTACATGGGTAAACCTAGTGGTTCCCATAATTGCTCGCGCGGCTGCATTCTGAACTAACTGAAGCCTCCGGGTGCACCTCAAGGGGAGCCCCATGTAGAGGGAGTTGCAGTAGTCCAGTCGGGATGTCACGAGGGCATGAGTGACTGTGCGAAGGGCGTCCCGATCCAATAGGGGGCGCAATTGGCGAACCAGGCGAACCTGGTAAAACGCCCTCCTGGCCACGGCTGTCACTTGCTCTTCCATAGACAGCCGGGTATCCAGGAGGACTCCCAAATTGCGCGCCCCATCCACAGGGGCAAGATGTTCGCCCCCTATGGCCAGCGTTGGAGAAAGCTGGTTGAATCGGGCAGCCGGAAACCACAGCCACTCGGTCTTGGTCGGGTTGAGCCCGAGTCCGTTACTTCCCATCCAGATCCGCACGGCTTCCAGGCACTGGCACATCACCGCTACGCCATCGTTGGGGTGGTTTGGGGTAGATATATACAGCTGAGTGTCATCAGCGTAGAGATGGTACTCTACCCCAAAACCACGGATGATCTCACCCAGCGGCTTCATGTATGCATTAAACAAGAGAGGCGAGAGGCTGATGTAATCAGGGAAAGCCGGTTAGCTCAAGGCATAGGAAGGCTTTCCTGAAATGCTGGAAAGTGCCAGTTCAAATCCCAGTAGATGAAGTATGGCCAGCTGAAGAAGGCTAAAAAGCCTGAAATAGATCTATCCTGGTCTCTTAATTATTAAATCAGCCCTTAAAAATCGAACACACACATATATATACACAATTACCTATATATTACCTATTACCACAATTACCTATATATAGGTGTGTATGGCCAGCTGAAGAAGGATAATAAGCCTGGAATGGATCCATCCTGGTCTCTTTATTTTCAGCCCTTAAAAAATTCTAACACATATCTAAAAAATGTCACACAGCAGTAATCTAATTTGGTTCTCTGTCTGGATGACTCTGTGTTGAGTCGAAGGGCAGAGAGGGATGACGTTGAGTCTCCTCCCCTTAAAGGGACCTCTTCACAGGAGCTGTGATAATTAGTCTTCATTTAAGAGTCCTGTAAATTGGCTGATATATCAGGGATACCAGATAGCTCAATGCATAGAGAGCTTGCCTCAAATGCTGGAAAGCCCTGGTTCAAATCCCAGTAGAGGGAGTATGGCCAGCTGAAGAAGGCTAATAAGCCTGACATGGATCCAACCTGGTCTCTTTATTTTCAGCCCTTAAAAAATTCTAACACATATCTAAAAAATGTCACACAGCAGTAATCTAATTTGGTTCTCTGTCTGGATGACTCTGGGTTGAGTTGAAGGGCAGAGAGGGATGACGTTGAGTCTCCTCCCCTTAAAGGGACCTCTTCACAGGAGCTGTGATAATTAGTCTTCATTTATGAGTCCTGTAAATTGGCTGATATATCAGGGATACCAGATAGCTCAAGGCATAGAGAGCTTGCCTCAAATGCTGGAAAACCCTGGTTCAAATCCCAGTAGAAGGAGTATGGCCAGCTGAAGAAGGCTAATAAGCCTGAAATGGATCCATCCTGGTCTCTTTATTTTCAGCCCTTAAAAAATTATAATATATACATATATATACATATACATATACAATCATGAACCGGGATTCTCAATCATCCAGGTTCATGATTGTCCGAAAGGTGCTTCTCTAAAAGGCAACTGAGCTTTCTTGGTTTTTTCCTTGAAAATGTTTTGCTTCTCATCCAAGAAGCTTCCTCAATTTTGACTGAATCAGAATCTGAGGAAGCTTCTTGGATGAGAAGCGAAATGTTTTCGAGGGGAAAAAACAAGAAAGTCCACGTCTTTTGGAAAAGTCTTTTAGGATTACAAGGCAAATGAAATTTGACATAGTATTAATATAGACCAATAGTCTGATTCAGAGCCAGGTTGAAGTGGGGTTCATTTATTTTCACTTTTTAAAAAGGTTCTCTCTTCTTCCCACTAAGCCTAGATTAAATGGCTAAGAGAAAGTCAGACTTTCCAAGAAAGCAAGAAAACAGAATCCGAGAAATTCCAGTCTTTCCCCCCATTTATGCAGTAGCCTTTAAAATGGGATTTGTACCCTTTTCTACCGTACCCCTTCTAATACGCATCACTTTCAGAATGTCCAAGTTGGGAGATCGTAGCTTGATCGTAGATGTGATCTATCAGTCCCTTATTAGGCAATGAATTAGAAACGGAAAAAGAAGACAGATGAAATTTTTTGATAACATTTGAGTCAGTATGCAGATAGTGATGAGTTACGTTTTTTTAATGCTATTTTTATAAGACTCTTTAAAAAAAAAAAAAAAGGCAAATTGAGGTTTCAAATGGCATCATGTGGGGAAAAGTGAGTGACAAATTTCCCAGTTCCAGCAGAGTTTTCAGTGCTTAGCCCTAAAAATGTGGGCTTATGCCTCTACTCGTGCATCCATGTTGGGGGGTGCTGAACACAAATTGCCACCTTTATCTCTATTTCTATCTCCCCCACCCCCACCCCCACTCCCTTGGAGAGCCTCCTTTTTAAAGCTAAAAGATGTTTCAGAAGATAGCTGAGAATAGCTGCATTTCTGAATCCAGTCAATGTACACAGATGAGAATTTCATTCAGTTTATTTTTATTGCTCCAAATGTCTTCATAAATGGGATGGAAAAACCTGTGGAATTTTTAAAACAATGAATATGAAGGAAACAAAAAGAAAAAAGAAAACCACCAAACAAACAAACAAACAAACAAACAAACAAACAAACACACACACACACATACACACACACACAGAGAGAGAGAGAGAGAGAGAGAGAGAGAGAGAGAGAGAGAGAGAGAGAGAGAGAGAGAGAGAGAGAGAGAGAGAGAGAGAGAGAGAGAGAGAGAGAGAGATGGTTTGGGGGGGGGGAGTATACTTTCTTTTTCTTTTTGTACCAACCAGCAAAATCTCTAATTGGCTGCACAGCTGCCAGCTTACCATTTTCCCCCTTCACATTTATCACATTGTTTTTTGGGTTCTGATTTTGTTTAGGGTAAATCCCTTTCATTACACTGTCCATTGTTCTGTTGAGGAAAGGTAATCCAAATGAATTCCTTGAGAGGCACCCTAGGTAGGATTGGAATTTTGGTGAGAATACAAAATAGGTGAATTTTGCAATTGTGGCTCCTCAGAATGACTGCTATCCAACACTTGTTTGGATAAATAAATTTAAGAAGGCACTTTGAGTAAAGCAATTCATCAAATGGATCATAAAGAGTATACTTGGAGTGTTGGGTACCTTGGTGTAGAAGTTACTCCAAAAGCTGGTGAGATCAGGGGTGTCAAACTCACATCATTATGTCATCATCACGTGATGTATCAGGACTTCCCCCCCCTTCACTAAACTGGGAGTGGGCATGGCCAGCACATTACATATCCGGACGCACAGGTCGTGAGTTTGACACCCCTCATCTAGAACATCAGAGAGCATCATCTATATAAATAAAAATGTAACAAGAGTTTGTTCAAAACCACTAATCTCCGAAAGTACTGCACCAATCGCTTTCAAATTTTCACACAACGGTCCTTTCAAGTACGGCGACATATATATATATAGTGTAGCTGTCACACCTGTGCCAGGTACATGAAACGGAAATGTAAAAAATTGTAAAAAAGGTAGGTAGATGGATACAGAGAGAGCAGTGGACCACATCCTTTATGACATAAAATACTCTGTCCATAGGTAAGTAGGTAGGTAGGTAGGTAGAGGGATAGAGAGGGAGAGGGAGAAATACAGTAGGTAGGTAGGTAGACGGAGAAAGGGAGAAAGGGAGTAGGTAGGTAAGTTGGGGGTTATAAGGTGGTTGTGTGTACGTGTTTGTGTGTACAGGTGTAGATCTACACACAGATTGGTTGGCCATTTAACCAGACTGGGCCACAGCAACGTGTGGCCGGTAACGGCTAGTATCATCATAAGCCAAAAAGAGTAGGAAGATACTTTACATCATCAATGTCACTATTACTCAAAAGAGCTCCAACACACTAGAATCCAGTGATGCAGGCGTGATGCCTTCTCCTCAGCGTAAGTGTAGTCCTGCACATAAACATAATGTATGACACAATCACATCAGCTGAAGAAAGTTTATCTAACACTGAAGCAAAGTTTCCCACAATTCCTATGACTATCTGCTGCTGTGGCCTAGTGGTGGAGCTCTCGCCTCCCAATCAGGAGGTTGTGAGTTCAATTCTAGGTAGAGGCAGATGTAGGGTCTCCTGCTTGGGCAGGGGGTTGGACTAGATGACCTGCAAGGTCCCTTCCAACGCTGTCAATTTGAAACTTCAGTGGCGAATGGAAGGATTAATTCTTACCTCCTGGATCCTCAAACATACGGAATGCACTATCAAATTCCAATTGTCCGCTAGGAAAGAAATTTGACTAGAACAGTATCATAGAAAACGAGAGAAAGTCTATAGAGTAGGAAGGGAGGGTGTCTTAATAATAATAATAATAATAATAATAATAATAATAATAATAATAATAATAATAATAATAATAATAATAATAATAATAATAATAATAATAATAATAATAATAATAATAATTTTTATTTATAACCCGCTCTCTCTCCCCGAAGGGACTCAAGGCAAGGCACAGGGAATTAAAAAAACAGTTAAAACAGACAGAATACAAAGTTAAAAACAAATTAAACTGGCCCTGCGCTAAAAACTCCTATAAAACTAAAAACTATCCCTAAAACCCCTAAACAATTTAAAATTTACATTACCCTAGGCCAGCCAAGCAGAAGAAGTGCGTTTTTAGTTTCTGTCGGAAGGAGCGAAGGTCCGTGGTTGTTCTGATTTCGGGGGGAAGGTCGTTCCAGAGGGTCGGGCCCACCACAGAGAAGGCCCTTCCCCTGGGCGTCGCTGGCACAGCCTAGTGGACGGCACCCGGAGAAGTCCCTCTCTGTGGGAGCGAATCGGCCGTAGGGATGTATGGGGCAGAATGCGATCCCGCAGATAGCTAGGTCCCGTGCCATGGAGCGCTTTAAAGATGATGACCAACACCTTGAAGCACACCCGAAAGACGACAGGCAGCCAATGCAGCTCGCGCAAGAGCGGTGTTACGTGGGCAAACCTCAAGGTTCCCATAATTGCTCGCGCGGCTGAATTCTGGACAAGCTGAAGTCTTCGGGTGCACCTCAAGGGGAGCCCCATGTAGAGAGCATTGCAGTAGTCCAGTCGGGATGTCACGAGGGCATGAGTGACTGTGCATAGGGCATCCCGATCCAATAGGGGACGCAACTGGCGTACCAGGTGAACCTGGTAGAATGCCCTTCTGGCCACGGCTGTCACTTGATCTTCCATGGACAGCCGGGTATCCAGGAGGACGCCTAAGTTGCGTGCCCCATCCACAGGGGTAAGATGTTCGTCCCCTATGGCCAGTGATGGAGTCAACTGGTTGTACTGGGATGCTGTGAACCACAGCCACTCAATCTTGGACGGGTTGAGTCTGAGTCTGTTACTTCCCATCCAGGCCCGCACGGCTTCCAGGCACTGGCATATCACCGCTATGGCATCGTTGGGGTGGTTTGGGGTAGATATATACAGCTGTGTATCATCAGCGTAGAGATGGTACTCTACCCCAAAACCACGGATGATCTCACCCAGTGGCTTCATATATGTGTTGAGCAGGAGTGGCGAGAGGACCGACCCCTGAGGCACCCCACAAGTGAGGGGCCTAGAGGTCGACCTCTGCCCTCCTGTCAACACAAATTGCGAAATATGGTTTCCTTGTATGAACTTCTTGGGCCAGCCTTCTTTCATTTAGGGCAGAAGACCAAAACAAACCACGTATATCACCTTACAAACCACCAATTTTTTTTCCCAGCTAGGTCATCATTTCCTTTTTCCACAGAAGAGAAACTGACCGTGTCCTGAAATGAAGGGAGCAAAATATGTCAGCGTGTCGAGCCGTAAGCTCTAAATGCTCTAGACAAGTCCTGTTTTTGCAGATGAAAGTCACTCGGCTGCCCTAATGGGCGGCTTTAAGTCAGAAAATTATTTTTGCATGTGTTCCAATTTGGGGCCATCATGGATCAGCTTGCATGTTTAAATTATCAAAATGAAAATGCTATTACAGCATTGGTCGCATATTGTGCCAGTTTTCTAATGTTAGTGACTAATATGCTAAATGTTGTCTTTCTAAGGAGAACGGATTTAATCATTTTATATTGACTAAAGGAGATGGATTACAGGTAATCCTGTAAATCCTCAACAACCACACATGGCATAATAGGATTTACCCATTCTTTTCTGGGTTCCCCCCCCCCACCCTCTGCATTATTGCCGTAAGCACCACAGCCAAATCATACAGATGTTTATACTGATTTCCAGAAATAAAGATCTGATTTATCATTTTGTCTTCTATAGCCAAGGTCAACAGACACAAGACGTTAAAGTTTAAGAGATTAATATATATTTTAGGTTAATTTCTTTTTGTCTTTTATTTTGAAATTGGGAGTCCAAGTCCTACAAGAATTCAGTGTGTGCCTTGGAACCCCCAATTTCAGGTTTTTCCCTAGAAAGATTAAAGTAACATTTGACTAATATAAATAGATAAGGCTTATGGAGAAACTAAACTATTTAATGTTGAGTAAGGCAATCCTATGTATAATTATTTGCAATTGGGATTCAGAAATAAGATCTAATGCCTTCTGGATTTTCTTTATCCTTTCTTTGAAAATAGGATCGTTTACTCTCTTCTAATCTTTCTCCGCTTATTAGATTATTTCACCTAACTCCAGGTATCGCTAGAACTTGAGGCACCATACACCATAAATAGGCAATCGCAATAGCAATTGTACTTAGACCTATATACCACTTTACCATGCTTTATAGCCCTCTCTAAGGGATGCGGTGGCTCAGTGGCTAAGACACTGAACTTGTCGATCAGAAAGATCGGCAGTTCGGCGGTTTGAATCCCTGGTGCTGCATAATGGAGTGAGCTCCCGTTACTTGTCCCAGCTTCTGCCAACCTAGCAGTTTGAAAGCATGTAAAAATGCAAGTAGAAAAATAGGAACCACCTTTGGTGTTCAGTCATGCTGGCCACATGACCACGGAGATGACTTTGGACAGCGCTGGCTCTTTGGAGATGAGCATCACCCCCTAGAGTCAGGAAAAACTAGCACATATGTGTGAGGGTAACCTTTACCTTTACAGCCCTCTTTTTTTTTTTTTTACAGAGTCAGCATATTACCCCCAACAGTCTGGGTCCTTATTTTACCGACCTCAGAAGAATGGAAGGCTGAGTCAACCTTGAGCCTGTCAGGATTGGACTGCTGGCAGTGAGCAGTGAGTTAGCCTGAAATACTGCACTTTAACTACGGTGCCAGCATGACTAATTTTATCCCTTAGGTTCTTTTCCAAAAGGGAACTTGTCTTTCTTATTTTTTTCCCCCTTGAAAACATTTCACTTCTCATCCAAGAAGCTTCTTCAGTTGAAGGCATCTTTTCATTTTATCTCCATAAAAATGGATTGGCAGAGAGAATGAGCCTGACCCAAAGTCATCAATTTCCATATTTGAGGGTAGATTTGATTCTACATTTTCCTCATCCTAATCTAATACTTTTATTGTAGAATTTCTCAAAGATAATACCAACAGAAAGAAATCTCTCACTACATGTTATGGAATTACACATCATTTATGACAGGTTAATCCGACAACTAGTTAAACTTTTCAGGCCAGTACTCAATAGATTAATTGATTGGTTGGTTGGTTGGCCACTATATCCCAAGGCTTAATTCTACCCACTTGGTTGGGTATATTACAAACAAGTACTAGAAAACCTTTGAGCATTGGTTTATTGATGAACTATAGCTTCCATCCTTGGCTATGCTGTTTGGGAATTTCAACCACTAATAACTATTGGAGGGCAGTAGTTTTCTTGTTTTGAATATCTTCCCTATTCTTTTAAGAGATCACGGTGAAATCTTGCATTTATTCTGACAATTCTATTGGATTTTGTCATGTGAATAAAGAATCAGCTACTAAATGGCAAAAGATTAATGTACATGTGAACCACTGTTTTGAAAAATCTTGTAGAGGTTCCTTTGACTTTGGTACTCATTGTGTTGGTTCATAAAGGGCTTTGTCCTTCATGTAGCATAACCTAGCATAACCCCCGTTTTCTGACTTTTAAATGTGGATAAATTTTAAATTCTTAGGGTTTTATAATGGGTTTTAGCACGGGATAGAATTTAATAGTTTTTTAATAATATTTTTGTATTTTGTATGGTTTTTAATATTGCCTGTGCGCCGCCCTGGGTCCTTGCAAGGAGAAGGGCGGGGTATAAATTTAATAAAATAAAAATAAATAAATGTTCCATGCTAATACTTGTTTTTGCATTGTGTGTTTCAACTTATTCAACTTAAATAAAAGGTCTGGGTTCCTGTCCACCCCACTTTATGCTTGTATTCAATCTATGGATGTTTAGTTTAGTTTGATATTTGAATGTTGGGGTCAATCTAGGAAGGACAGAAATTCTTATCAAAATAGGTTTATAAAAATAAGTTAAAATACAATCTGTGGGCTTTTATTTAGAAAGCTCTGATGTTTTGATATGAAAGAGGAAAGTGGTTGCTGGAGGGTCATTAATCTCTAATGGGGTATTTGGACTAGCTTGGGAAAAGGCATCTGAAGTCCAGCAGATTAAGACCTAGGAAGTTGAGGTCATATATCAGCAACATGTGTAGCTCTGGGCAAGCATCTATCTGTTGGTGTCAGTTGTCCATATACAACAAGAGTAATGACAGCCAGTATCATTAAGTTGCTTTTTTTTTTTTTTTTTGGTCACATGAATAACAACAACAAAAAACCCACATTTTTTTTTGTCACATTTAACTCTCTTCATTAACACCCTATCTGGTTTATAGCTCTGTGCGTAAATGTATCATGAACTGCTCCTATGGGCCTTTGCACCAAAACACAAAGCACCCTGGAATAAAAAGAGATTTCGCAACAACTAATTCTAACAGATGATGGTTCTTTTAATTGAAAAGGTTTTATTAGTTTTTACATTTTTCCAAGAGGGTAGGGTAAGGGATATAGGTAAGGTAAAATACAAAGAAATTTTGAGAACTTTCAGGACGGAATCGTTGGCCCCTCCAGGGCCTCTTAATAAAACATTGGTAATACATTTTTCAATATACTACAAGATGGAAGTGAGTGCATACATCATAAATTCTAAATTCTAAATTGTATGCTGGCAGACATGTACAAACATCCAGATAAAAAGTTACATTGGGCTAGTAAAAAAAAGAAAGAAACCAAACAAATTCATTTTTTAGATCTAAGTCTCTTGGCAATTACATCTTCCTGCACTCCTTTCTGGCCCCCAGCGGGCGGGGCCGTGGTCCCCCCTGCCCCTCCCGAATCTTCACCCATGATAGAGGAATGTTTTTTAAGAAAGGCTTCCGCCTCAGCAACTGTTTTAATCCTAACTCTCCCTCCTTCCCAGAACACCAACATCCCTTCGGGCGTCGCCCACTTAAACCAAATCCCGTGGTCAAACAATTTTTTAGATAAGAAGGAAAACTTCCTTCTCATCTCTCTAATCTTTTTAGGGATCTGTTTCAAGATAGCGACTTCTTTCTGCTGGTAAATTAACGGACCACCTCTCTGAGCCTTCAAAATTTCCTCTCTGGTTGACCTCCTAACAAATTTAATATGTATCTCTCTGGGTACCTCATTTATCCTGGCATATGCAGAATTTATTCTGTAGGCTAGGTCAATATCCCCCCTGATCTCATCTTTGGGTTTATGCAAATATTCTGCTAAAATTGTACTCATGAGATCAGGAAGACATTCACCATCCACCTCAGAAACGTTCTGAAATCTTAAAAAGTATGACATTCTTTCAAAATCCATCCTTGACATATGCCCAGTTAATTCTCCAACTTCAGTTTTAACATTTTTAAGTTCCCCCTTTGCCCCAGCCAGCCCCCCCTCCAATTCCTCGGTCTTCTGTATATTCTCCTTTAGTTGTTTCTGTGTTTCCATAAGTCCCTGTCTGAAATCCTTATTTTCTTGTCTTAGTCCTTTAATTTCCTGCACCAAAGTTTGTAACACTTCTTCCAGAGCTGTCATTCTTCTTTCCAATCCTGCCACTTCTGATGTGATAGAAGCCATGGTAAGCTGTTAAGATTCGTGCCACTAAGATGGCATTTTTTGGGTGGGGCCGCTGTGGCAAGTCAGAAGAACAAGGTCCAAATCAAAGTTGTAGAAAGTTTATAAAATCCCCAAAGAGAGCAAGTTGCAAAATCAATTATTCAAACAAAGGAGGCACTCCAGAGAAGGAATCAATCAATCCAAAAATTTCTTCATTGGTAGAGAGAGGCAGTCCAAATCACCAAGAAACGTTGGTATTTTTCCACAAACAAAAATAACTATTCAGGAACAAAGGGAAGGCATCTTCCGCCGCCCTGCCTGGGAACCAGCCGGAGAAAGTCAAAGATACAATTGTATCTACATTTGTAGATACAAGCCGCAAACTGCTTTCACTTGCTTAGAAAAAAAAGCCGGATACAAAATAACTCCCTCACAACGAGGAATCATTTCTAACCGCCGCTGTTAAACCGAGGGGGGTTTTAACAAACAAACACCCCCCTCCACAGTTCTTTCAGTCCAGGCTGCCAGCAAAGAAAAATAGTTTAAAAAAGCACTCCCTCTCCCTCTTCAGCTCTCTCCAAATTCGTTAATTGTTATCGTCCTCCGTTGGCGAAGGGAACCAAGCCCCCCGCAGCATGCCCCCTTCCTCCTGGGCTGAAGACCCGGACCGCCTCCCAGCTGCCGCCAGGATGGACCAGCCCAGGCAAGCCAGCCCTGCAGAGGGCCCCCCCAAAAGAAAAAAAGGGGGTGCCCCGCCCCGTTAGGGGCCGAAAGAGGGACAAAACGGCGGACGAACCCCAGAGTTCGTCCGTCGCCGCCAGAAGCGGAACAGGAAGTCCAGATAATGGTTCTTGATTCCATTTAGTAGCATGTTGATGGTTGCTACTTGTGACAGCCTTTTCTATTAAATGTGTAGAATAAGGTTGGGTACCTGCTCCAGCAGATATTACTGGACTAAAATTTTAACAGCCCCAGTCCAAATGGCCAATGACAAGGGGTGCTAGGCATTTTAATTCAGGAACATCTGATCTCATTAACAACATTACAACAACAAAGTATCAGGACAATGGAGATGACATAATTTGGTTGGCCAATAAGTGCCTCTTGTGGAGTGATTCACACTTGTATGTTTCTTGTTATGTCAAGTGTAACATACAGTAGATGAGTCATTATCATTATAGATCTCATGTATTTTCAGAAGGCAATTGTTACACCCTGGGGTGAATCTCTATGTCAGGTCATCTGTTATACTAAATTCAGTGAAATCTACTTTTTTAGGTTGATGTGTTCCAATATTTCAGGGGCTGCCACAGGAAGTGGGGGTGTCAATCTATTCTGAAAGCAGGACAAGAAACAATGGATGGAAACTAATCAAAGAGGAGGCCAACTTAGAAATAAGGAGAAATTTCCTGATAGAACAATTAATCAGTGGAAGGACTTACCGCCAGAAGTTGTGGGTGCTCCAACACTGGCAGTTTTTAAGAAGAAATTGGACAACAATTTGTCTGAAATGATATAAGGCCTTGATGGCAAACCTATGGCACATGTGCCAAAGGTGCCACATAGAGCCATCTCTCCACGCACACTAGTCATCGCCCATAGCATTTTTGGGTTCCAGTATGTGCAGGGGAGCGCTGGAAACTGGAAGAGCAGCTCCCTGGCACATATGCACACGCCAGGAAGCTGAGATTCTGGTTGATGTTGCATGCATGCGTGCCGGCCAGCTGGTCTTCATGTGCCCATGCATGCCAAAAACTGAAAGAGCAGCTCCCTGGCACACATGCGCAAGCCGGGAAGCTGAGCTTTCAGTTTTTGGCATGCACATGCATGCTGCCCAGCTGGTCTTCACACGTTCATGCATGGCAGAAACCAGATGGCCAGGTGACTGGTGCATATGTGCATGCCGGAAACTGGAAGATCAGCTTCCCGCCGTGTGCATATGTGCCCAGGAACTGCTCTTTTCCGCTTTCTGGTGCTCCTGAGCATGTGCATCTGGGAGCTGTTCTTTCAGTTTCCGGCAGTCCCCCATGCACACACCCATTTTGGCACTTGGTGCCGAAAAGGTTTGCCAACACTGGTATAAGGTCTCCTGCTTGAGCAAGGGGTTGGACTAACAGAACTCCAAAGTTCCTTCCAACTCTGTTTTACTGTAATTCTCTTGTTCTGGTATTCAAGTGCCTGAATGAGTCAGATGTTGATCATTTTCAGCTCTATCTATATACACTGGGAAGTGTTGAATTTGGGTTGGTATATAGAAGGAATGTTTATAGTGCTAGAGTTAAATGCCTTGGACAGTTACAAGCAATCACTGTTACCAACAAACAAGTGATGAAAGATCCTCTATCATGCTTTATAAACAGACAAATACTAATGTGTGTCTCTGGATTATCGTAATGTAGTATTATATAATGTGTAATGTGTAACATAATAGTGTAATGTGTTATGCCTCCTTATTTCTGAGATGACTTGCAGTTGGGAAAATTATAGGTGTTTTTTTTTTAATAAAACCCACTATAACAGAATTAAAAGACCACCCGTTTTTTTCAGGAAATAACATATAGTATGTGAACAGATTAATGGCTATTTGCTGAATAAAATTAAACAAGGTAATTATAACTACAGTTGAAGCTAAAGTAGGTCAGACTGTAGGCTGTGGTTTGTTATCACTTAAATGAAAAACAAAATTTTCATTTTAAGTGAAGAAATTAGTACTTTTTCTGCTGATGCAACTCTCAGCACATCTGGTTGACATCTGTTGCACAGAGGCATCTGTTTTATCATGCACAAATTATAGAAAGGGGAAATGTCAAGCAAATATTTGGCATATTAGTGTGCAGATATTTTTTTTTATTACATCAAAAGACAACTACAGTATATCAATTGAACTGTCCTCCGTATTCCTGTCATAAATCTTTGAGATGTTGAAATTCCTGAATCTATTTTCAATACAAAATAGGTACATGTCTGTTGGCAAACCTGACAATACACTGTAAAGTGGGTGAACTGGTACATCAGAAAAAGCAACTTAAGATATAACTAAAGTGGCCAATAAGCCTAATACAGGGTTCCCCGATCTATGAAGTATACAGGTGGTCATTGACTTATAACTACAATTGAGCCCCAAACTTATGTTGCTAAGTGAGAAATTTGTTAAGTGAGTTTTATGACCCTTCTTGCCATAGTTGTTAAGTGAATCCTTGAAGTTGTTAAGTTAGTAACATGGTTGTTAATGAATCTGGCTTCCCCATTGACGTTGCTTGTCAGAAGGTCACAAAAGGTGATCACATGAGCCCAGGATACTGCAGCCATCATAAATATGAGCCAGTTGCCAAGCATCTGAATTTTGATCATGTGATCGTGGGGATGCTGCAACAGTCATAAGTGTGGAACATGGTCATAAGGTCATTTTTCAGTGCTGTTGTAACTTTGAAAGGTCACTAAATGAATGGTTGCAAGTCAAGAACTACCTGTATAGGCATGCTGATTTTTCTCCATTGTGGCTTGTTGTAGATATCTTTCTCAAATTAAGGGATAAGGAGGAAAGAATCCCATGTATAATTAGGTTAGGAAATCTTTAGTTTGGCCCATCCAACCTCAGCATTGGCTTTCACTATTTGTCACATAAGTCACTGACCACCTACCCTTCATTACTTTCTTAGGTGATCTTTGCAAATACATAGTTTTATAGTTTATTCACATTTGTATACTGCCCTTTCTCCCTTTCGGGACTCAGGGCGGTAAACAGGCAGTAATAAAAACAACAGTAAAACATCCAATACAATAAATATACTAAAAATAGATTAAACACTAAGCCTGCTCTAAAATACCCTGTAAAACCCCTAATAGAAGCAAATTAAAAAACTACGCCAGGCCGGCCGCACGAAATAGATAGGTTTTCCAGGCTCGGCGGAAAAGGCGCAGGTCCGTGGTTGTGCGTAGGTCATGCCAGTTACCAAGCCTCCATAAGGGACGTGGTCGCTCAGTGGCTAAGACACTGAACTTGTCGATTAGAAAGGTCGGCAGTTCAGTGGTTCGAATCCCTGGTGCTGCATAATGGAGTGAGCTCCCATTACTTGTCCCAGCTTCTGCCAACCTAGCAGTTCGAAAGCACGTAAAAAATGCAAGTAGAAAAATAGGAACCACCTTTGGTGGGAAGGTAACAGTGCTTCGTGCGCCTTTGGCATTTAGTCATGCCGGCCACATGAGCACGGAGACGTCTTTGGACAGCGCTGGCTTTTTGGCTTTGAAACGGAGATAAGCACCACCCCCTGGAGTGGGGAATGACTAGCACATATGTGCGACGGGAACCTTTATCTTTACCAAACCTCCAAATTTTGATCATGTGATTACAGGGATGCTGCAACAATCATAAGTGTGGGGGGAAAAGTCATAAGTAAAAATTTTTAGTGCTGTTGTAACTTTAAATGGTCATAAAGTGAATTATTGTAAGTTGAGGATTACTTGTGCCTCCTTTGGAAAGGTGCAGAGAGAGTCCAGGGGAAGTGTGAATTTTTTTATTTTTAAAAATAAATTTGCATTGTATTGTTTTCATTGTTTATTTGGACTCCTTTTGATTTTTGGATATGTACATTAAGATTAGGTTAAAAGAATGTGATGCCAAAAAAAGTTCAGAAATGCATGGCCTATTATAATAGTAATTAGTATTAGTAATTAATGTAAATATCATATCATATCCTAGGGATCCTTGGTGCTTTCTGAGCTTGGTGGCATCTTTGCAATCATTTCATTACCAAACTAGGTAACTTCAACAAGCCTTCTCCTTGCCAAATTTCTCCTCTTAATCTTTCTTTTGGGGGGGGGGGGAGGGGAGGGGGGGGAGAGTGGCATTAGTGCAAATTCCCTGGATGAATTTAGTTTATTCCGCAGTACAAGATTTGCTATGGCTGTGAATTTAATCTATTTATATGTCAATTGTCAAGTGTTTGAATTTTGATTACATGACCATGGGAATGTTGCAATGGTTTCAAGTGTAAAAAATGGTCATGAGTCACTTTTTAAAAATGCTGTTGTAATTTTGAATAGTCACTAAGTGAAATGTTGTAAGTCGAGGACTATATGTATGTTGAATTCTACTGTATAGTGCAATATTAATGCAGTATCAGGGGTTTTCAAATCAATTGCGTAGAATGTGAAGGATGTGTGGTTTTGTTTTTTTGTAGTTTTCTTTTGTATGATGTACACTGAAGATGGCATTTAATTTCGTTATACGAGGTACAATGACAATAAAGTAAACTTAAATGTAATTGTAAAAATATAGAAAAATATCCTGATTCATTCTTGCAGAAACTAGAAACTAGCTTTCTAGTTTCAAACTCTACCAGTGTTAAGACAACTAAGCCAATTTGTAAGAAAATGCTCATCGAAGGATCTAAATGGCAAAAAATAATCATGATGCAGTCATTCCCCCTTAACTTGTTTTATCAGGAACCACACAACTTTGCTTAATTTAATAGAACAAACAAAGCCTATTAGCCTTTCCTTTATGGACATATATACTGTTCTTTGTGGCTGCTCAGTGGCTAAGACACTGAGCTTGTTGATCAAAAAGGTTGGCAGTTCAGGAGAACCTGGAAGCGTTGCGGCGAGAATGTTTGGGGAAATAGCGAGCTCTGTGGAGCTATGTGAAAACCCAGTGGGCAAACCGTCAACAAGAGGTCCCTTGTGGATCGGAACACTCCTGAAAAGACGGGGAACAAGGACAATTTTGGGTGACTGCAAGGAGCAAGGCAAGCTCCCCAGCAAATCAGATATTACGCTCTCCAAAGATCGATGGTGTGGGGGGGGGGTGGCCATCTTCGAATGACCACTCTGGAGCCAGGACATCCGGAATAAGACTGGTGCAGGAATGGAATAACGAACAGAATGTTGGGACTGGTGGAAGACTGGCCAATGTAAGAACAAAAGAACTTAATTTTGGTGCTTAAAAATCATTCCAGAACTAAACTAGCAGCTAAATGTCACTTGGAACACGGAGGGGGAAAGAAAGGTGGGGGGAACTATCAGTGACTAAATACCAAGTCCACGGATAATTTGATTAATACAATTGAAACTGGAGAAATTCAAAACAACAAAAGGAAAAATTTGGATAATTTGGTCATGGATTTTGAACTTTTGGTTCAATTTTTGGTAATTTTTGATAAACTATTAACTTGATTGCATAGAGCAGTGGTAGTCAACCTGATCCCTACCGCCCACTAGTGGGCGTTCCAGCTTTCATGGTGGGCAGTAGGGGTTTTGTCTGATACTAAAGCACTTTCCTTTTTAAAAAAAATTAATTGACTTCCCTACTTTATAAATCACCATTACTGTGGAACCGGTGAGCGGTTAGAAAATTTTACAACCAACAGAGATACCAAAGTGGGCAGTAGGTATAAAAAGGTTGACTACCCCTGGCATAGAGGAAGAGTAAAAGCCACCTACTGGAGAGAAGAAGCATAATAACATTCTGAAACAAAGCTTGGAAGAAGGGTGTGGTCCTTTTCTACTATTTGACTTTGTCTTGACTATGGCTGAAGAAAATAAAGGATCTTTAAAATGGACTGAACTATTTTGGGACCTGATATTAAAGAGTGGAAATAAGAAAAGGGACTGAATTAATTGTGGTAAAATATAAAGATACTAAAAGTGCGTTAAACCTGATCATGGAGGGTGGGATGTTTGAGGAATTGTTGGAAATGTTAAAAAATGCATGAGCAATTTATTTTATTTATTTATTTATCAAATTTGTATACCACCCTATCTCCCAGAGGGGACTCAGGGCGGTGCACAGAAATATAAAAACATATACAAAACAATACAATATGTCACAGTTTAAAATAGAATTAAATTAGGGATTCTTTGCTAAAAATTTGAATTAATAAGGTTAAAACCAATTAAAAACTTTACCCATTAAAATTAAGCCAGGCCGGCTTCTTGAAATAGATGTGCCTTTAAAGCCCGGCGGAAGAGGCGTAGGTCCGCGATGGTACGAAGATCGGGGGGTAGGTCATTCCAGAGGGCAGGCCCCACCACAGAGAAGGCTCTCCCCCTGGGGGCGGTGTACAGGTAAATTAAAAAACAACTAAAAACATACAATACACACAGATTTAAAAACGAATTAAACTACCCTGTACAAAATGTAAAAAGCCGTTAAAAAAGAAGCTAACAAGGTAGAAAAAGAAATAAAATACAAAACTCAGTAGAACAATGCTATTGAGATTTATAGAGGCACCGAAAGAGTAGAGAGGAAAAAAGGAAAGTGTTATCCAAAAAAGAAACTAGCCAAAAATAAAGAGAGGTGAAAAAGAAAAACTTGGGAGAGAGCCATCCAAACAATCTATTAAAAAGTGATAGAAAAAATTCAGAAGAAAAGATATAAGACACATAAAAAGAAGAAAAAGAGAAAAGAAAATTTAGTAATTGGAGATTAGTAGAATCAAGTGAAATATTTTAAACATGGCAATAGTATGTATTTAATTAAGATGTGTGTCTGCTATATTAATATATGAAAAGTAATGTAAAAGTAATGTAAAGTAGAGTAATATTAAATGCTTACTATATAAAAAACTGAATTTGAAGACACGTTACTTGTAAAAAATAGATGGAAAGGGAATGATAAATCTGGTTTATCTTTAAAGGGAAGAAAAATGATATTGTTTATGTATATAATAAAAATTAAAAGTTGGAAAATGTGAGAAGAAAAGTAATATGGCAAAAATTAGAAATCAAAATGAAAATATAATGTAAAATGAATTATGTATATGTGAAAATGTTAAAGGTGTTTAACATTTTTTAAATCCCAGCGTTCACAAATGTTTATGAACACTTTGTTCATAAAAGAATTTTTAATTATCTAACAAAAAAAACCCCTTTATTTGAAATAGAAAGGTTGGCAGTTCAGAGGTTTGAATCCCTAGCGCCACATAATGGAGTGAGCTCCTATTATTTGTTCCAGCTTCTGCCAACCTAGCAGTTTGAAATCACGTAAAAAATGCAAGTAGAAAAAATAGGGAACACCTTTGGTGGAAAGGTAACAGCGTTCCGTGCACCTTCTGCATTTAGTCATGCCTGCCACATGACCACAGAGAAGACTTTGGACAGTGCTTGCTCTTTGGCTTTGAAACAGAGATGAGCACTGTTAGGAATGTAATCCTAGTTTTGGCTTGGCAATATATATAAGCCATGATTGGAATTGGTATCTGTAACTTTAAATGCTATAGTGAAATGTAATTGGCTGCTGCTTCCTCAATCAGCCATAAGAGGAAGCCAGAATCACTGTTAGTTGCTGATCTCTTGGATGAAGACTCTGTATGTCGGTTAGATCAGCAAAGCAAAGAGAATCATGAGTTGAGCAACTGTAAGCCAACTGTTTGAGTAATAGACTGTATGTATTTGATTCAGGACTACTTATCACTTGTTTGTGAAGAAGTGTATCTTATTTTATTTTTCTACCGCAAGTAAAAGTCTACTTGTTTTTACCATCAGTGTCTGTGACTGTTAGTGTGGAAACCTAGCAACATATCTCTTGCTACATTCCGTTGCAAAATTCCGGTCTCCTAATGGAGATATCCTTAACACTCCTAGAGTCAGGAGAAACTAGCACATATGTGCAAGGGGAAACTTTACCTTTACCTTATACCAGTGGTGGGTTCCTACCGAACCGGTTTGAACCGGTAGTGGTCTGGCCGCCTGAGTCACTGGCACCAGCAGTGACCCAGGCCTGCCACACCCTCGAACTGGTTCCCTGGTCTCTTCCGCTGCCACTTCTATGCATGTGCAGAACAGTTTTCAGTCAACTGTGCATGCGCAGCAATGTGCGGCGGGCGTGTGCACGAGTGAAGCAAACAGCGCACATGCAAAACACTCCCTCAGAGAACTGGTAGTAGACCGGTTAGGAACCCACCACAGCCTTATATTGCTCTTATCCTCTAAATTCGACTTTAGGTTTAATTGATCAGAGACATATACAGTATATTAAGTGACACTGATAGACAGTTTCCTTTTGCTTTAGATTTATTATTCACAATGTTTTTTTAAAAATAGCATTTAAAATTATTTAGATTATGTATACTTTAAAAAAATCTATGCAGATTTCTCATTCAACTGCTCTTGACTGGTTATCTGAGAAAATATGAGCTATTCAGGAAATGAAATACTGTTTCTCCACCAGATTTTATAAAGACCTTATGTTTTTTTTCTTTTTCTTGAAAAACCCTTTTAAAATGTAAATTATAGCATTTTGTGTGTTTTAAAAAGAGAAACATAGATAAGAGCACCACCTCTTACATAGCCTTCAGCCCACTCGTTCCTGTTTTCCTAATAATAGAAGAAAGTGTAATAATTACAATTTAAGTAAAGGAATCCCTTTGTTAAACGATCTTCTAAATGAGCTTAAACAATTAGGCTTAGATGCAGATTTCCTTTTTTAAACATTAAAGTTCAAGGATTTTGCAGAAGGAGATTTCTCGGGAGTTTAAAATTCTGTATTAACCTTCTACTCTCGGCATCTTTCTACCAATTTCACAGAACTACTTTCAGTGATATTTTAACTGATAATGATGCAGCCAGAATGAAGATGAAGCTAACTTACAGTTTATAACACCTCTGAAGATTTTGTACAGGCTCCCATAGATGCTCCTTCCAGATGTAATATTTCTTGTGTATTTCTTATTAAAGATCTTCTATCTTTAGCTGGAGATGGTGGAAAGGTAAAACTCAAAAGTATTGAAGGGAGGTGGGAGAACAGAAATACAATTCAACTGGATATTAGTTGCTCATCCCAAACTATTCTACAGTAGGTCTCAGTAAAAGGGTCAACAATGTACAGTATAAGGAACTATACATTGGCAAAACCCAACTTTCTGTAAAAAAATTCACAAGGAAAGTACAGAATACCAGTTAAAACCTTAAAAGTGCTGAAGAAGACAAGAGTGAAATCGAGTATAGATAAGTGAAGACTTAATTTAGTTTTTTCCCCCAAAAAAGAAAGAGAGTGGGGGGAGAGAAGAGAAGAATAGAGGAAGGAAGGAAGGAAAAGAAAGAAAGAAAGAAAGGCAAATATATTTAAGGATGGATGTCGCAGAAATTGAATCTTTTAATGTCTATGTCCATGATGGCAAACCTATGGCACATGTGCCACAGGTGGCATATAGAGCCATATCTGCTGGCATGTGAGCTGTCCACTCCAGCATGCATGCATGTGCCAGCCATCTGATTTTCGGCCTTCTGGAGGGCTGGGGGAGGCCATTTTTGCCCTCCCTCGGCTACAAGAAAGCCTTCAGAGCCTGGAGAGGGCAAAAAATTGATCCAATGGGCCAACCAGAAGTTCATAAATGACCTGTTTCCGGCTTCTGGAGGGTCTCCGGGGGGCTGGGGGAGGCTGCATTCACCCTCCCCAGGCTTCAGGAAAGATTTCGGAGCCTGGAGAGGGTGAAAAATTGATCCAATGGGCCAACCGGAAGTTTGGAAAGTTAGGGGTCATGTGTGCATGCTCGGGTGTGTGTGTGTTGTGCATGCATGCACAGGTGGGTGGAGCACATTTCAGTGTGGATGAGGGCACACAATTTTGGCATGCGTTTACAAAAAGCTTTGCCCTCACTGGTCTATGTGTTGAGTCTTAGAGTCCATAGCTATTTGCGAGTCCATAGCTATTTGCGAGACCGCCTCCTACCCCATACATCCCTTCGGCTGATTCGCTCCCACAGAGAGGGTCTTCTCCGGGTACCTTCAGCTGGGCAATGCCGGCTGGCGATGCCCAGGGGAAGGGCCTTCTTTGTGGCGGGCCCTGCCGTCTGGAACGAGCTGCCTCCCGCTCTCAGGAACATCACGGACCTCCGCCTCTTCCACCAACATCTAAAGACACACTTCTTTCGTTTAGCTGGCCTGGCCTAATTCCCCGAGACTATTTTACCGACTGATTTTAAATTAAATTAAATTAAATTAAAGTTTTAACAAATGGGTTTTACACTGTTTTTAGCACAGGGTATAGCTTAATTTAATAAGATTTTATTGATCATTTATGATGTATTTATTCTTTTTGGTATATGTTTATATTGATGTTTTTTGTTTCCTGTGCACCGCCCCGAGTCCCTTTTTTGGGAGAGTGGCGCGGTATAGAAGTTCAATCAAATCAAATCAAATCAAATAAAGAGGTTTGCCATCTTTGTTTTAGTAATATTTGCTAAAAACACAGGTAGATCTGCCAAATTATGTCCCTGAAGCCCAAACTCAGTATCAACTGGCTTCAATCTTTCTGTAGGTCTGGTCTACCTCATAGAGCTGACTGACAGCAGGTCTGAGAAATATGGGATCTGTGTAGCCTCAGACATTTTTCTGGGTGACGCTAACATCTAACATCATCTTACCTTAGAAATCAGGTTTTCTGACCGACTGAAACTAGTTAGTAGTCTGCAAACAAGCAGGCAATATGGAATGAACTTGTCAGAAGCCTGCTTTGAATAGCCTACAGTCGTGTAACTGTTTTGTTCAAACAGAGGGAATCAAAGTCTTTTTAAAAAAAAAAATGTGAATATGCTCTCTCTCCTGAGATGCTGATCAGAGTTCATCCTATCCCTGCAAAGGAGTGTCTTTGTGATTCTCTTTCATGTTTCTTTCTCTGTGTGCCTCAAGCCCATTCTGACAGGCATAATCTAGCGAAACAAATCCCCCTTCTACTTCTTTGTTTCTTTTTCTTTTTACTGCTGTACCCAGCATCATTTTACAGGTGCCCCAGTGACCCAATGAGATCTCCACCCTGTGCATCTGTGGCCTTTCCTGCTTCCATGTGCAGAGAGGGATGATGTAGCTCCCAGCTCTCGGTTTCCTTGACACCTAAAGCTTTCTGTAGGCCTGTTTTCCATTAAGATCAAAACGGGCACATGTGCGAGGAGACATTCCAATGGGAATATATAATTATGCTCATCAAAAGGCTGGATATTCTTTTGTTTAGCAACACGGCTCTCGAAACTCTCACTGCTCACCAAATTCCTATGGAAACCGAAATGTCGATGCTCATTTGTAACCCTTTTGTGCGCTGCTGTTACCATGTAGTCACCATGACATCTGTATTCTTTCCTTTAAATAGCTGCCTGGCCATATGCAGCGCAGCAGAGGGATGATTGTAAACGTGCTTTCGTTGGGAGTCATGTCACTCAAATGCTTTATTCCCCACGATGTCCTGCTTGGAACATGTTGTATCGAATGTAAGCAAAACATTGGCAGAAAGTATTTTCTAGGCGCTGTTCATCTTTTCAGTGTTATGACAGGCTGGAAACTGAGTATTTATCCTTGAACGTTTTTATTGTCCAATGTTTGTTATTCTTTTATCACTTCCTTAAGCCTTAAACCTTGTAGCAAGGTCAGAGTTCTTTTGGCGTTTTTCCCCCTCCTTTTCCTTTTATTGAATAAAGAGCCTTGCAGGGAGCAGGCCACAGGTGCACAAATGTCACTTTAGGAAACTGGCCAGGATTGATGGATCAGGCCTCGCCTCCCCCCACTTTTTGGAATGTTCAGGAATATTTTAAAAGTATTTTGTAGGTCTGTCAAAATATAGGACAGGGATCCCCAACCTTTGCAACTTTAAGTCTGAAGGACTTCAGCTCCCAGAATTCTCCAGCCAGCAAAGCTGGCTGGAGAATTCTGAGAGCTGAAGTCCTTCAGACTTAAAGTTGCAAAGGTTGGGGACCCCTGATATAGGAGACTCAATGCATCCCTTTTAATTTGTGCTTTGGCTTGTTTCATATTGAAAACCAGCATAATATCATCGTAGCGCAGTGGTTATAATGCAGTATTTCCGGCTAATTCTGCTGACTGCCATCAGTTCAAGTCTCACTGGCTGAAGGTTGACTCAGCTTTCCATCCTTCTGAGGTCTTTAAAATGAGGACCCAGACTGTTGGGGGCAATAGGCTGATTCTGTAAACTGCATGGAGAGGGCTGTAAACACGATGAAGCGGTATATACATCTAAGTAATATTGCTATAATCTTCAGAATGCTTTTCTTCAAACTAGGATGTAATATAGTGGTTGGCATCTGGCTAAGGGACCATTAATAATGCGCAGCCAGTATATAGGGAGGTCTGCTTAGTGAAACATCATCCACATTCATATACAGAAGGGTCAAAATGAGATAACAATACGGATGATAATTTGTAAGCTTCATAATGTCTCCCAAGATTTCAAAGACACAGAGAGATTTAATACTCTCAGGTATGTCAGGTGCTCTCTCGACTGGTTAAGAAGATATTCAAAAATGAACATAGATTGTAATTGAGGCGGATCTCAAGGGCTTTTCACTTGGCACCCCCAGAAAGACCCCCCCAAGATCACCCTCTTCCTGAATTTGGTGGCAAACAAATGAACAATGACAAAAAAAGTTTGCAGTCAAAGAGGCGTCATTGGCTTTGATTGGTTGAATGTATCTATTAATATTTACAATCATTCTCCAAACTGGCAGCTGGCATCACTGATCATGAAATCATTGGTGCCTTCGTATCATTTACTTACTCACTAATATTCACTCAGAATATTAGGAAGCAGCAGCAGCAACAGAAAAAACAATTGCAGTCACAGAAAGAGTTCTCCTTCTCCCAAGTACATGAGCAGAGCTAACCCTGTAAGGTTCTGGCTTACAGGAATCATTCACAAATCTTTCCTGCCCTCACTGGAAGGATTTATTTATTTTATTTTACTGCTACTGCCCAAGCAGCTGTTTCAATGAAAGCCACTTTCCCAGGCCAAGTTCTGAACCAACTTCAGTTTCAGAGGAGTTTTGACCTTCTAGCAGGACATTAGAAAAGTACCATTTTAGGTAAATATACACGCTGGGCACTTGAAATGAAAACATTGCCTAGAAATCTTAACTGGAGATAGACTTTTCCATGGGAAAATCTGCATTTTCAGTAAGTAGTGAAAAAACTAAAAAAAAAAGTAAAAAAAACCCTACAATCTCTAGATCACCTCTCTTTCTACTTTAGGTGATACATCAAAGAAATGGGCTTCTACAGTCACCAATCAGAGCCAAGGAGAATACAAAAAATATATATGGTGAGATGCAGCTGAATGTTTATCCTATTTGAATGCTTATAATAAAAGCAACTTCTTGGGAACTTACAGACGTCAAAGTGAAATCTGTAATTCAGTCAATAACCAGAATAATATGTTTGTAAGATAGTCACTACCTTTGATGACAGACCGTCAGAACTTCAGGATGTAATTTGAAATGACATTAGTTTCATTGATTTGTCTTGTCTGAAAGATGCTTCATGGGTCCTGAAAAAAAGACACAGAATATATATAAGCTAAATGGAGGACTGCTGATCAGGAAGGTTGCTGGAAATCCCTTAACATGCCTCAGAAGTAAAGTGGCTTAAGTCGACAATAATATAGAAACATTAATTTCATTTCATTTTTCAACTGAAACCCAGCATGGCAGATTTATAGCCAGCCCAGGGGAAATCCATTTAGTCTTTTTAAGCCACCTTAAAATATAGTGGAGGAAGGAAAAATATAAAGAGGTGCTTCCTCTAATCTCCCCCACTACCCTTAGGTCTGTGTCATGATTCTCCAATTTTTGGCTACTTGGGGAAAAAAAGCATCTGCTACTCTCAAGTTGCAATCAGGTGTGCCTGTCTTAGAAGAGCCATGCAGGACTGCAGGATCACATCTGCATCAGGGTAGTTTGGACAAGAGGACTAGTTTGGTGTGGTGGTTAAGGCAGCAGGCCAGAAACGAGTTAATTCTAGTCCCGTCTTATGCCCAAAACCAGCTGAATGACCATTACTTGGGCAATGAAGACGCATTATTTACATATTGCCCCAACAATCTGGGTCCCCATTTACCAACCTTGGAAGGATGGAAGGCTGAGTCAACCATGAGTGTCACTGAGGTTAAACTCCAGACTGCGGGCAGAATTAGCCTGCAGTACTGCATCTTAAGCCAGTGGCCAGCAGGCCACTAAATGAAAGGTACCTAAAATCTGATAACTTAAAGAATGCATTAAAACAAAATAGGACTCATGTGGAATTAAAATTTCCACAGTGTTCAGACCAGTTTTCTTTACAAGTTGTGGCTGCAGCAGTTTCCCCAAAATCAGGGTCGTCATGATTTCAAACATTCCCTGCCAGCTTCCCACAAACAAATGCAGAAGTCATCAGGAAGTCAGAAGTCACTCCCACTATCACTGCTTTTTGGTCTTTATGATTATCTTTTTAGGCAAGTAAATATTGACTTATTATTTAAGTTTGTTGGCCCCTGCAAGTATTTTTCTGTTTATGTTATATACTCTTTAGATGATCATGGGAGTATTCAGCATTAGGATAAAAAACATCCCAAAACCGTCAGCCTAAAATTGAATTTTCATTTTGGTCACATCACCTCATGCTACTTTTCTCTTAAAAGATGACCCAATGGATTATAGAATTGTCCAGTTCTTTCTAAATCTGTTTTCATTGATTTTTATGGTCTCCCAAATTCAAAGAAGCCAAGACTTTCCATTCTGGGAGGGAGAAAATTATATAACTCAGTTTACTTCTAGGTCATCCAAAGTTTCAGACGCCACTTTATGGAGCAAACTTTTAGTGCTTGTTTCGTTTTTATAGTGTACATTTCCAGTTGGAAACAGAACATTTCCAAGTTGGGACAGTCCCTTTCTCTTTCTTTATTACACCCAGTATGGTCAGTGAGGAACTTCCCTTAAAATATGCAGACATAAATACCAACTATGACATTTACAGAAATTAATATCTTCCTGGTTGGAAACAGCAGGAGGAAGCATATTATTAAAAGGAAGGGTGAAAGCAGATCACTGATCCTCCTTCCCTTTCACTCTGCCAGCACGAGAACAATTTGGGATCTGGCAGATTGACTCCTTTCAGTGCTCCCCACCTGTCACGATCATATTGCTTTGACTTTCTGTTTGTTGTTCCCGGTCTTTCTCATGCCTGATGAAATATAGAAACAAAAGCAGCATTGGACGAATCTGACACAAAGGCACATTATACCTTGGCCATAATAAGCAGTCATCTGTGCAGAGCTGGCTAATGGCATTTGGCTTCTTGAGAAAGAGCGGGAGGGAAGGAGGGAGGGAGATGGAGAGAGAGAGATGGAGAGAGAGGTGGGGGGTATAGGAGTGGCCATCGATAATTCATGGAGTGAATTGATCTTGTCACCATTCAGTCAATACCATTTCTGGGGGTGTGCAGTTCCTTCCTCTTATTCTAAGGCAAGGTTGTTTGTTTGTTTTTATCAAACAGGGACTTTTTGAAAATGAAGTGTCACTCATTTTAAAAAGTGAATGTCACTACAGAAGTTGAGTAGTAGCTTAGTATCACTTTGACTTCAGATATCCTTCAGTGGCCTGGACTGACACATTCTGATTAGATGCCTGTTGTGTACAAATAGGACCGTCTCACAGCAGAGGCATACCTATAGCATCCTGACTAATCTTTAAAGACAGGAATGCACAGTCAAGAGCTGCTCCATTCAAATATGAAACTTGAAGACTTTGAGGGCGATGAAAACCCTGGCATCATGAGTGATTCATGAATGCCCTGCCACTTCTCAGCATCTAGAGCATCTTGAACACTACTAGGAGACAGATCCATCCACTCCACTTCACAAACATCTGAGATCCTGTAGCTTGTGATGTCATTCACAATGGTTTTTTTTAACCAGTGTGGTTGGCAATAGGAAACTACTATTGTCCATTGTATTGTATTTCAGAACTTAAATGAGTGTGGATCTTCAGGTTGGGCCCAAGGGCCTTTGGAATTAGGATTTCAGCTGAATAGGGATTTTAATAAATTGCTTCTGAAAACATCCACTGGGAAAAATCAAAACATGGCTATTAATGTCAACAGTGCACACACACACAAAGTTCCATGATGTAAGAAGAAGCAGTTGGCAAGCAGCTCCTCACCCTTTCCCCCCCCTCCCTTCAAATGGAGAAATTTAAATATCATGACTGGATTATTGACATTGTGTGTCTTCCTGAGAACGTTTCCCAGAAGGTTGTGTAATAGTCTCTAGAGAATTAGGGCTAAGCTGGATTTCCAAACTTCTCTCTCTGCTATAGTATGGTTGTGTTGAATGTCTTTGGAGATTCTCAGTCATCCAGGTCATGCTTGTCCCAAAGATGCTTTTTTAAAAGGCAAACAGCCTTTCCCCGAAGATGTATCGCTTTTCATCTAAGAAGCTTCTTCAATTCTGAAGAACTTTGCTAATAGAACCTTCTTGAAGAACTGTTGAAGCTTCTTGAGAAGTGAAACATCTTCAAGGAAAAACAAAGTCCACTTGCCTTTACAAAAAAACATCTGTGGACATGTTCGTTTCAGATAGAAAGAGAGGCCGAAAGACAGACCTCATAGGAACAGACTTGACCCCCTTTTTCTCATGAGCGGCAGGAAAAACACCAGCTTTGAACTGAACAAAGTAAAAAAATAAAATTGTATGATCGCCCAGCCCCATATACAAGCCAACCGACAGACATAGACAAAGACTAGAAAGTAGGTTAGTGGGACGTGGTGGCTCAGTGGTAAGACACTGAGGTTATCGATCAGAAAGGTCGGCAGTTCAGCAGTTCGAATCCCTAGTGCCACGTAACGGAGTGAGCTCCTGTTACTTGTTCCAGTTTCTGCTAACCTAGCAGTTTGAAGCCATGTAAAAATGCAAGTAGAAAAATAGGAACCACCTTTGATGGGAAGGTAACAGTATTCCATGTGCCTTCGGTGCAGTGGTGGGTTTCTGCAGGCTTGCACCTACTCGCGAGAACCGGTTGGTGAAATTTAGAGAACCGGTGAGAGGGGGTTCCACTGGCGTACCTGGAAGTAAATCTGGCCCGCCGCTGCCAGTGACCCAACGGGAAGGAAAGGAAAGGAAAAGAAGGAAGAAAGGAAAGAAAGAAAGAAAGAAAGAAAGAAAGAAAGAAAGAAAGAAAGAAAGAAAGAAAGAAAGAAAGAAAGAATTTATCATCACAATTGAGTCCAAAATTTTGGTTGCTAAGCAAGAGCGTTGTTAAATGAGTTTCACCACATTTTAAAAGGTGGCCACTCCCACCCTGTCACATGACTGCCAAGCCACACCCACAAAATAGGCCACACCTAGAGAGTAGGTTCTAAAAAATTTGAAACCCACCACTGCTTCAGTGTTTAGCCATGCCAGCCACATGACCACAGAGATGTCTTCAAACAGTGCTGACCCTTCAGCTTTGAAACAGAGATGAGCACCACCCCCTAGAGTCGGGAACGACTAGCACATATGGGCAACGGGAATCTTTACTTTTACCTTAGTAAGCAGGCTCTTGCAGGTTGCCAAAGAGAAAATGCGACTGAACTATGGAGATAAATTTTAGGTGATCAAAACAAGTGGGAAGATGGGAAGGAAATTCTGAAGAAATTATGCTTCATGAAGCTGATGAATAGTAAATTAAACTTCTACAGATATTTTTTTAAGCTGCATACATAATGTAACAGCACATGGTAGCACTGATCTTGGGAGTTATGATATAAAATTGTTACAAAACAGGGCTCACCTAAGATTTTGTTTCTCCAACTTCGAGAGAGAGGAAAACCATCATTCTTTTAAAAAATATAAATAAATAAAAAGTCAAAACATACAGTTTCCTTCTCCTCTCCCAACTGTACAGGTGTTGAATCACAAGGCAGGAAAAAAGAAAGTATGGTCTGTACATCCGTCTGTAGAGACACCTAATTGGAGTTATATAAATGTACTAATTATTCTCTTCCATGCTTCGCTTTAGAAGAAATAGAAATTCTGAGAGTATTAAATGACAACCCCCTCACCCCAAAATAACATTTGAATTCCAGGCCGGAGCTGCAATAAACAACGCCCTCTCCTGACCAGAGAGCAAAACTACAATTGTTTGGTGTAAGCTTCTGTGGTAAGCACTCTTAGGCTGGTTCCCACTCCCGAAAAAAGATTTTTATGAGGAAAAAAAACCAACCATAACACAATATTTATAAAGAATATGAGCAACAAACCACTTCTAAAGATGACTCTGTCTAAAAAATAGTTGTTGACTGGTAAAGGATATAGATAGCTTTTGAATGTGTACGACCCCTGGAAAGTCAGTAATGAAGTATAGTTAGAGTGGTGGGCTCCTACTGGTTCGGACCGGTTTGGCCAAATCAGTAGTGGTTTGGTGGCCTGGGTTGCTGGAACCAGTTCCCTGTTCGGCGCTGTCAGTGGCGCCATCTTGTTTTTCAGGTCTCCACATGCACAGTGCATGCTCGTGCGTGCACGCAAACCGTGCATACAAGTGAACCAGCAGTAATGCTGGCCGGAACCCAACCCTATATAGGTAGTCCTTGATTTATGGCCATAATTAAGACCAAATTTTATGTTGTTAAGTGAGACAATTATTAAGTGAGTTTTGCTCCATTTTACCTTTCTTGCTACAGTTTTTAAGTGAATCATTGCAGTTGTTAAGTTAGCAACACGGTTGTTAGCTGAATCTAACTTCCCCATTGACTTTGCTTGTCAGAAGGTCACAGAATATACCGTATTTTTCGGCGTATAAGGCGCACCTTTTTCCCTCAAAAAAGAGGCTGAAAATCTGGGTGCATCTTATACATTGAATATAGCATTTTTGCCTCCCGAAACCCCGCCCCCTTCACCGAAATGGCCGTGCATAGCTTTTAGGAGGCTTTCAAAGTGCTCCTGGGGAGATGGGGAAGGCAGAAATGAGCAAAAAAGGGCCGTTTTTTGCTAAATTTCCCCTCCCCAGCCCCTTATAGAGGAGCACTCTATAAGCCTCCTAAAGGCTATCCATGTCTTTAAAACAGCCCTGATTTTGTGAAAAATGGGCCATTTTTTGCTCATTTTTGCCCTCTCAGCCCCCAGGAGCACTCTACAAGCCTCCTAAAGGCTATCCATGCTTTAAAAAAAAAAACGGGCCCATTTTTGCAAAAAAAAACAGGCTGTTTTGGGGAGGTTTGCAGAGTGCAAAAACCTTTTTTTTAAATTTGCCTCTTCAAAACCTTGGTGCATCTTATACCCTAGTGCGTCTTATACTCCAAAAAATAGGGTAATTAAACCCCCACCCACCCCATACTGCAACTGTCATAAACACATGCTCGTTACCAAGCATCTGAATTTTGATCACCTGATCATTGGAATGCTGCAATGGTTGTTAAGTGTGAAAAACAGTCTTTATTTATTTATTTATTTATTTATTTATTTATTTATTTATTTATTTATTTATTTATTTATTTATTTATTTATTTATTTATTTATTTATTTATTTATTTATTTATTTATTTATTTATTTATTTATTTATTTATTTATTTAATTAGATTTATATCCCGCCCTTCTCCAAAAGGACCCAGGAATTTAAAATACAGGAATTTATTTAGTGTCTTAACTTTGAACGGTCACCAAATGAACTGTTGCAAGTCAAGGAATATTTATATATAAATTGAATAACATCTGGAAATTCCCTATTTCTTTTCTATGTTCTGGTAGTTTTTTAATTTGCCACTTCAGCAGATAGCAACTTCGTAAATGGAATTTCTAGAGTTATGCTACACTCTCTAATGTTCCCAGATTCCATTTCCCCACTTTGAAAACTTTTTTAAACCAGCGTGCAGGAGCCCCACTGCCCAATTTACCAGATTTGTAAGTTTTCTCTCTCATATCCAAAAGTTTATAGGGCCTTTAGGAGTGAAAACAATGGATCTTCTCAAAATAAGCAGCTTGCGATTTACAACTCCCAAACATGTCTACTAATATTGACATCACTCTATAATCAATTTGTGAACGTGAGCCCACTGATCCCTTTAATTGGACTCGCAGCTGCCAATATCTCAAGGTCCTTTGTTTGCCTGGTATTTGGAAAAAGATCTAATACACACATAATGAACTCATTGTGGTCTGGAATACATTTCTTACATCAATAAATAATTCACACATGCACAGAAACATGTATATATGACGGAGCAGAGAGGGAAGGGTTATTCATGCTAGTATATTAGAGTTATGGAGTTTAAAATCCTGCCGCACTGAATTTCTCTCTGCACAAGATTTTTGTTAGACTCTGTATCTTCATGTTTCAATCTGGGGAGGGTACATAGTGGACAGGCTAAAATAACCATCAGCAAACTGACCTGGCTGGCATTATTTTGTGGCCATAAATCTGGACCTCTAGTGTGGGAAATGCCCCAAACTCCAGTGCATGAGATGGATTAATTTGACATCTACAGTGAAAAGCATGCTTCATTAGGACAAGAACATCATAAAAACAGAGGTCAGATCTCATGGTTGTAGACAGACCACTCCTTGCCTGTTTCTTTTCAGAGCATGTGCAAAGGGACAGTGGGCTTGGCAGAGCTTCTGAATCCCAAACAGCAGTTCATTGAAGCTCAATCCTGTCTGCCAGTATTCTCCCAACATTGAATAAAGTCAACCTGCTGCAATTTATTGTTTATCAATGGCCCTTTTGCTGTTCGTCTATTGCCACTTACCCCAACCTCCCAGCACATTTATGGGACGTATTTCTGGCTTCCTGCAGCGGAATCCAATCACTTGCATTGGCTGGAGCTATTTCATTCCATTATATATTTTTTGCTCTGCTTGAAAATGGGAAGCCATACTTTGATAGCCTCAGAGATATATTGCAGACTGATTTTCTTCTCCAGGAATCCCCCCCCCCCCCCAAAAAGGCATGGCTTTCAAAGATTCAAGACTGGAAAGAACCAGCACCAGCAACTTTACATAAAAAGCACACTATTATTTTACTAGCCGTTCCCAGCCATGCACTGCTGGACCCAGTCAGGAGGGACACAACCCGAGGGTGGAGTTTCCCCCCCTCTCTCTATCCCACTACCTACCTGCCTACTGCATTTCTCCCTCTCTCTATCCCTCTACCTACCTGCCTGCCTGCCTACCTACCTACCTACCTACTGTATTTCTCCCTCTCTCTATCACTCTACCTACCTACCTACCTACCTACCTACTGTATTCTCCCTCTCTCTATCACTCTACCTACCTACCTACCTACCTACCTACCTACCTACCTACCTACCTACCTACCTACCTACTGCATTTCTCCATCCCTCTCGCTATCCCTATAGCTACCTACCTACCTACTTTATTGAAATACAGTAGGTATTATGCCATTTTGTATTATGTCATCCTGTGGCTCACTGCTCTCTCTGTATCGCTGCCCTGGGTCCTTGTGGAGAAGGGCGGGATATAAATGTGATTAAAATTTAAAAAAAAAAAGTATCCATCAACCTACATTTTTTACATTTCTGTTGCGTGTACCTGGCACAGGTATGACATCTACACAATCTATATATATCATTGATGCTGTACTTGAAAGGAACGTTGTGTGAAAATCAGTGCAGTACTTTCAGAGATTACCGGTTTTGAACAAACTCTTGTTACATTTTTATTTATATAGATATTAAGCAGACAACTTCATAGTATTTTCATTTCCACTACTTACTGGACTTTGGTGGTCACTCAATACCTCATCCTCACCCCACCTATCAGTTACTGAGAGGACAGCATAAAGTCCTGAAGATGTTTTGAACTGTAGTTGCCATTAAGCCCACAACCCTGGGGCAAAGAATTGTGGGAGTTGTTCAAAAGACTTACACTTGATTAGCATTAATGTTTATATAATGGGTCTTCTCTTGATGTAGAATCTTGACCCACACCTTTGCCTCTGGCCAGTCATTATCTGAAGCTCCATACTAACATGTCCAATCCTGCAGAACTAAGTAATCCTATTTAGGATTCTCTGTTATTTGCAGGCAGGGTCCATGTTTAACAAAGTGTGCACATGTGACGTTACCAAGAGTATCCAGTGTGTTTAAGGACCAAAATGGCAAGCTAGCTTTATGAAGGGAGACTGCATTATGATGTTACCTAGTTTGGATATTGAAACATCTGTAAGAAAACAACCAAGCTCAAGAGAGCACCAAAGACCTCTCATTTCAACCTTGAGCTACAAGTATTCTCCTTATATTGAGACTGCTTCTCTGAAGTCTGCATCCCTATCTTTTCATTTCATTTCATTTTCATTTTATTACATTTATATCCCGCCCTTCTCCACAGAGGACCCAGGGCGGCGCACAGGAAATTTAAAAAACATACACAATAGAAGATAGACAAATAATTTAAAATATATATTAAATAATCCCCAATCCTGTGCTAAAAACCAATTATTAAAAACCCAATTTAAAACTTTTCTAAAAGTCCCCATGGGAGGTTAGGCTAGGCCGGCTTGATGGAAAAAATATGTCTTTAAACATTTGCGGAAGAGGCGGAGGTCGGTGATGGTCCGGAGTTCAGGGGGTAGGTCGTTCCAAAGGGAAGGGCCCGCCACAGAGAAGGCTCTTCCCCTGGGTGTCGCCAGTCGGCATTGTCCGGCCGACGGCACCCTGAGAAGGCCCTCTCTGTGGGAGCATATCGGTCTAAGGGATGTATGGGGCAGGAGACGGTCTCGCATATAACTAGGCCCCGAGCCATGGAGCGCTTTAAAGATGTCGTCAGAACCTTGAAGCGCACCCGAAAGACCACAGGAAGCCAATGCAGCTCGCGCAGGATTGGTGTTATATGGGAGCTTCTGGTGGCTCCCGTAATTACCCGCGCGGCTGCATTTTGGACTAGCTGTAGCTTTCGAGTGCACCTCAAGGGAAGCCCCATGTAGAGAGCATTACAGTAGTCGAGACGGGACGTCACGAGAGCTTGAGTGACTGTGCAAAGGGCAGCCCGGTCCAGTAAGGGGAGCAATTGGCGCATCAGGCGTACCTGATGAAATGCCCCCCTGGCCACGGCCGTCACATGGTCCTCCAAGGACAGCCGGGAATCCAGGAGGACACCCAAATTGCGCGCCCTCTCCACGGGGGCCAGTGTTTCGCCCCCAATGGCCAGAGTTGGAGTAATCTGGCTGAACCGGGGTGCTGGAAACCACAGCCACTCAGTCTTGGCAGGGTTGAGCTTGAGTTTGTTACCACCCATCCAGATCCGTACGGCTTCCAAACACCGGGACAGCACTTCGGCGGCATCGTTGGGGTGGTCTGGGGTGGATATGTACAGCTGGGTGTCGTCAGCGTACAGCTGGTACTCCACCCCAAAACCACGGATGATCTCACCCAGCGGCTTCATATATGTGTTAAACAGGAGGGGCGAGAGGACCGACCCCTGAGGAACCCCACATAAGAGGGGTCTCGAGGTCGACCTCTGCCCTCCCGTCAACACATATTGCGACCGACCAGAGAGGTAGGACGAGAACCACCGCAAAACGGTGCCTCCCAGCCCCAACCCCCCCAGTCGGTGCAATAGGATACCATGGTCGATGGTATCAAAAGCCACCGAGAGGTCTAATAGGACTAGGATAGAGGAATACCCTCTATCCCGCGCCCTCCAGAGATCATCAACCAACGCGACCAATGCCGTCTCGGTACTGTGACCGGGTCGGAAGCCGGACTGGCGCGGGTCTAGATAATCAACTTCCTCCAGGTGTTGTGGAAACTGTTGGGCTACCACACTCTCAACAACCTTCACCAGAAAGTGAAGGTTGGAGACTGGACGATAGTTCTCTAGTAAAGCTGGGTCCAGGGACGGCTTCTTGAGGAGGGGCCTCACTACCGCCTCTTTCAAGACGGCAGGCAAGGACCCCTCACTCAAAGATGCGTTGACAATGCCCTGGAGCCAGCCTCGTGTCGTCTCCCAGGATGCCAGTACAAGCCAGGAGGGACACGGGTCCAATAAACATGTGGTCGCTCTAAGTTTCCTTGACAGCCTGTCCATATCCTCGGTGGTAACAAAGTCAAACTCCTCCCAAGCAGGAACCTCAAGACTAGCCTCGGACAGTCCCACAGGACCACTGTCGATGGAGGGTAGCTCATTCCGAATCCGAGTGATTTTCTCCTGCAGATAAATCCCAAATTCCTCTGCTCGCCCTTGTAGAGGGGCTTCCCGCGGCCTCTGGTGAAGGAGGGAGCGGGTCACCCCAAACAGGGCGGCAGGGCGGTTATCTGCGGATGCAATTAGGGTGGCACAATACTCACGTTTGGCCACCCTTATCGCCACTAAGTAAGCCCTAGTATGGGTTCTCACTAGTGTTCGGTCGGCTTTGGAGCGAGAGGATCTCCATCTGCTCTCTAGGCGTCTCTTGTGGCGTTTCATCCCCCGAAGCTCCTCAGTAAACCAGGGAGCCTGGGTGATTCGTCGCCGCAAGAGAGGCCACAAGGGCGTGACTCGGTCCAAGGCCCCCGTGGCCGCACTTAACCATGCGGCCACTAGGTCCTCAGTAGAGTCGCGGGGCAGGGTCACAGGAATTGGCCCAAGCTCCTTCTGGAACCTTTCCGGGTCCATTAGAAGCCTGGGGCGGAACCATCTAGGAGTGTCCGGTTCCGCCTCCCCGCGGTGAGGTGGAGCGATTGGAAAGTCCAGCCGGAGGAGAGCATGATCTGTCCATGACAAGGGAGTGATGACTAAGTCCCCTATTCCCAGATCGCGACTCCACTGTCCCGAGACAAAGATGAGATCCAGCGTGTTTCCCCCCTCGTGAGTGGGACCTAAAACTACCTGGGTCAGGTCCATGGCCGTCATGGAGGCCATGAACTCCCGAGCTGCTCCAGAGGCTTCGCCCGCCGACGGCAAGTTAAAGTCCCCCATGACTACCAGTCTGGGGGTCTCAACTGCCGCCTCGGCTATCACCTCTAGGAGCTCGGGCAGGGCTGTTGTTGCATAGCGAGGAGCCAGGTATACAACTAACACGCCCAACTGCCTCCCTAAGCCCCATCTCACGCAGAGAGATTCACACCCGGTTGTCTGGGGGACCGTGGTCTTCTTCGGCTCAAGACCTTCCTTTACGATAATCGCCACCCCCCCACCCCTCCCTAGGGCCCTAGGCTGATGGAAGGCGCGGTAACCTGGTGGGCAGATGTCCACGAGGGGTATACCCCCTTCATGGCCCAACCAGGTTTCCGTTATACCCACCAGGTCCGGGTCCCCCTCTGACACAAGGTCACAGATGAGGGGGGCTTTCTGAACCACGGACCTGGTGTTGCATAACATCAGCTTCGGGCCCCGGGTCTGTGAATCCTGCCCACCTAGTCTGCGATGGGAGGACGGAGAGTTGGAGCGCGTGACCGCCTGTGTCCAGCGGCCACGGTCTTCCAACCGATGACGCCTATTCCACCTCCCACCGCCCCTGCCCCTCCCTAAGACCAGATCGATGGAAAATGCCTCAGTGGAAACGACCCCCCCTTCCCCTCCCTCCGTTACTCCTCTTCCGCCGGCCGGCCCACTCATTTGCCATTTCCTCCCAGGATTATTTCCCCCCCCCCCACCCTGGAACCCCCTAAAATCCGAATTAAAAATTTAGATAAAACCCCCCTTAATTTGCGCTTTGCCCACCTCTCAGGAGCTATCAGTCCATCCTCGAGGTGGGCCCGTGTTAGATAGGGGGGCCAGGCCTGCGAGAGGGGGGCCTCCCGCAGGCAAAGGAGATCACACCTGGAATACACTGCTAAAAACATAGAGGTCATCCAACCCAGGGGACATAGAGCAAGTTCACAAATAGAGTCCACAAATAGAGTCCAGGGCAAGTAAAGTGACAAGTGATAAAATTGTGCAAATGGACGCAGTTCTAAAAGAGCAGAGGGGTAAAACAGTTCAGACAGTCAGACTTAGCTCTTTCGGGTGGGGGGGATCACAATTCAGTCTTAACACCACCCCATCCATCTGTCTTCTTCGGCAACACAGGCCTCAGTCCGCACTTAGTGCCGCACGACTAGATGGTCCCTTGTGCGGCCTGGTGTAAAGTGCTGCCATGTGCTGCCACGGTTTACTCCCAAGTCCAAAGCACACACTTTGAGGTGTTCCTGGGTCATCTTCGGCCATGATCCACCAACGACCCGGCTGCTTGGCTTCTTCATCCATCTCTCCCTTTGCAGGGCTATAAGTCTAGGCTACCCAAAAAAATGCTTTTCAGTATCTCATTGCTTCTATCCAAAATGTGTTTGGATCTCTGCAGTCTGGTATCTGAATCTGATAGCTCTAACTCATAGCAGGGAAAAGTAGAAGAAAGAAAATAATCTGTTCTTCTCTAGAGAGAAAGAGAGAGAGAGAGAAAGAAGGAAAGAAAGAAAGAAAGAAAGAGAGAGAGAAAGAGAGACAGAAAGAGAGAGAGAAAGAGAGAGAAATGGAGAAAGAGAGAGAGAGAGAGAGAAATGGAGAAAGAGAGAGAAAGAGAGGAAGAAAGAGAGACAGAAAGAGAAAGAAAGAAAGAAGGAAAGAAAGAAAGAAAGAAAGAAAGAAAGAAAGAAAGAAAGAAAGAAAGAACTTATGACCACAATTGAACCTAAAAGTTTGGTTACTAAGCAAGACCATTGTTAAGTGAGTTTCACATTTTCCAAGTTGGCCACGCCCACCCAGTCACATGACTGCTGAGCCACTCTCACAAAACAGGCCACACCTTCCGGCTCTCAAAAGAAATTTCAGTTGTGGTATTGTTGATATTTGGCTCTGTTGACTAATGAGTTTGGCCTAGGCTAAGCCGGCTTGATGGAAAAAGTGCATCTTCAGACGGAGGTCCGTGATGGTCCGTAGTTCGGGGGGAAAGTTGTTCCAGAGGGCTGGGCCCGCCACATATTCATGATGGTCCTAGTGGACACTAAGGAAAACCAACAGAGTCAAGGGTTGTGAAGGTGCACCTGCCATGACCAACCTGGTCAAGCTCTGTAGTAATGCTTAAGATGGCTATCCTCCCATTGCTTTCAGATTTAGCAACAGCTCAGACCTGGCAAGGAATATCCTTACTTTCCTGTCAGCAGTCCTTTGTTCAAAATGACTGTTGAGTTCAGACAGAGGGAGTCCGAGACAGGTAGGGTTTGAATTAAAACAGCTGTTTATTTGGCTTGTAACAGCAAAACAGTAAAACTTACAACAAGAAAGGAAAAGTGCGGTAGACAGGGTATCCCCTGCCTGACAGCTATTTATATTGAAGCTGTCAGGCAGGGAACCAATCAAGCCGCCTAGTAACCCCAGCTCAGCCAGTCACGTCTTAACCAATCAGGCGCGACTGGCTATTGCCTGGCTTTTCAAGCTGGGGTCGAAGACTTGTGGCCGGTTGTAAGTTGAGGACCGGTCTCAAATCGAAGACCCCAACAGCTATCCTCCCATCGCTTTCGGATTTAACAACAGCTCAGACCTGGCAAAGAATATCCTTACTTTCCTGTCAGCAGTCCTTCGTTCAAAACGACTGTTGAAACCATCACTTGGCTACACGCTTCTGAAGGAACTGTTCCAAGTAAAAGTACATTTTGGCTTGGTAAACAAAAGTGAAGAAAATACGGATTGTGTAGCCGGGACAGGTACAGTTGACCCAACCTCTTCTATGGGCACTTACCTCCCCTGGGAAAATAATCTGCTGCCAATATTGTTAAGTCCTACTTACTGGTCAGTTTTATGAAATAACTATTTAACCCATGGACTCAGGACTATGACAGGACAGAAGCTGATCTTTCACTTTAAACATCATACATAATTAAAACTGAAGTAGTGAACAGATAAGATTATTGACTGCAAGAAAATCCTATATTTGGGATCGATTTCACTTGGCAAATGAGTTAACTTCAAGTACTACTTCTGTGTTTGATGTTTTTCCTTTCTCCTCCCCTTCCTTATGAAGATTAACTGTAATTTAAGCTAAACAACTAGCAGTTCAGTTCTAACCAGATTTATATAGTTATTGTTAGATTTATTTTTTTTAAAAAAAAGTTGAACTAGGGTTGGGGTTTTCCAGATACTGAAAAGTCCAATTTCCCATAAATCCGATACAGGATGGAAACTATAGTTCAGGAAAATCTGAAGAGATGTAAATACATCATTATGCAAATCTTGCTCTCATTCTGATCCGGTTCAGGCAAGAACAGGGAATCCTTGAAACTCCCTCCTGCTTCATCTGCAAGACCGCCTCCTGCCATCAAATACCTCCCACCGACCAGTGCGCTCCCACGGAGAGGGCCTCCTCAGGGTGCCGTCAGCCAGGAAATGTCGGCTGGCGACCCCCAGGGGGAGAGCCTTCTCTGTGGCGGCTCCTGCCCTCTGGAATGACCTACGTACGACCACGGACCTGCGCCTCTTCCGTCGGGCCTTGAAGACCTATCTATTTCGTGCGGCTGGCCTGACATAATTTTTAAATGGTTTTAGTAGGTTTTATTAATGGTTTTAGTACAGGCGTATTATTTAATACATTTTAATATATATATTTCATATATTTTTATCATTGATTTTATTGCTGCCTGTACACTGCCCTGAGTCCCGGAAGGGAGAAGGGCGGTATAGAAATTAAATAAATAAATAAATAAATAAATAAATAAATAAATAAATAAATAAATAAATAAATAAATAAATAAATAAATAAATAAATAAATAAATAAATAAATAAATAAATAAATAAATAAATAAATAAATAAATAAATAAATAAATAAATAAATAAATAAATAAACAAACAAACAAACAAACACACAACTGACACCCTGAGCCATATAAACATTATTTACAATAACATGAAAGAACTGGAACAAAGCTGCACATTGAACTGTCAATAAATCAGCAAAACAAATGAGCAGTGAGGAGTGAAACAGCATTAAAAATAGCAGCTGATGTAAAAAGACAACATTATTATTTATTAAAAAGCCTAGCTAAATCAAGATGTCTTATTTGGTACAGTAGCTAACATTTCGTGGGAATGGTGCTAGGTGGTAAAATTTTGCTGAGCCTCATAAAGGAGATGAGTTCTTTTAGTAGCTATCCCTTAATGTCTAAAAGGCATAGATACTCAGAGTAGACCTCAGGTCTAGGTATGCTAACTTGAGAAAAGCCATCTCTTAAATATTTTAGAATTTCAAGCTGGGTATGTCAAAGCCAGCAATTTGAAATCTGTCAGCAAAACAAAGGCATGGTGAAATTATTTCCAAATAGCTCCACTGCTTGGCAGTCCACTTGCTACAGCTTAGACTCTAAGCTCTTAGCCTTAGAGTAACTGAAAAGTCTTAATGAACGATACATGACATCAATCCAATAATTAGGGTGTAGGAGTGATCAGCAGTAGTTGGATGAGGAATCAATAACTAAGTCCAAGGTTGTAGGCTGGATCAGGGAAAAAGGAAGAAAAGGGGCCTAGTTATATGCTCGGGGCCTAGTTATATTCGAGACCGTCTCCTGCCCCATACATCCCTCGGACCGATCCGCTCCCATAGAGAGGGCCTTCTCCGCATGCCGACAGCCGGGCAATGCCGGTTGGCGACACCCAGGGGAAGGGCCTTCTCTGTGGCGGGCCCTACCCTCTGGAACAACCTGCCCCCCGAACTCCGCACTACCTCGGACCTCCGCCTTTTCCACCAGCATCTCAAAACGCTTTTATTTCAACAAGCTGGCCTAGCATAACCACCCGATATGAACTTTTCATTAGCTGTAAATTTTAATTAGAGGATTTTAAAATGTTTTTAGCACAGAGTAACTTAAGTTTAATAAGGGTTTTAGTAAATGGTGTATTTGTATATCTGTACTGACTTTTAATTTCCTGTGCGCCGCCCTGGGTCCTTTTGTAGGAGAAGGGTGGGATATAAATTTAATAAAATAAAAAAAATAAAAAAAATATTAAAGCATTTCCAAAAAATCCCAACATGGATGAACCCATGGCGTAGTCCTGTTGGATTGAAGAGAATCCTTACTTAATGACAGGCATGGTGGGGTTGAGCTGGGAGACCAGCCTGCTTTGGTAAAATGAATTTTAAGCTATGTAGACATCCACCCAAGATCTGTGTATGATTCTTAAGATGATTAAATAATGCCTTCTCTTAGTCCAGAGGTGTCAGACTCCCAGTACATGGGCCAGATGCGTCACACTCTGGCCACGCCCACCCCTGGTTTAGCAAAGGGGGGGAAGTCGTGATACATCACGTGATGACAATGTGACAACTTGAGTTTGACACCCCTGTCTTAATCAGATGAACTACCTGTACTGACAGTGCTTCAGTCTTACCATTATCTCCAATTTGCCCATCCTCACTGAATCAGACCGTGGCCTCTGGAGTGCCAACCTCTATCACCTTAAATGAAAAGTATGAAAATTCACCACCTGTAGAATTTAGGATTCATTAGCAATGGAAAACATCCCATTAGGAATCCATTAGAATCTGTCAGTTTACTGGAATAGATCATTTACTTAACTTTCCATTTGTGCGATAGATGATACCCTTCTGAATTTTAGATGAAAGTGCGATCCACAAGAAAGTAAGCAATTGCCTTTCTTTCATGTGTATTTGATTAGACTGCAGCCTTGGAGAGATACATTTTTTTTTTTAATTGAAATTTTTATACTGTTTTACAATATTTCACCCAGTGCTGTACAAAACAAAAGGAAGAGTTGGTTTCAAGTATCATCTATTATCTTTAGGATCTCCAAAATCCACGTTCCCTCGGTACAGGCGTCGAGACGTCCAAAGTTCCAAGTGCATAGTCCACAAATGGCTTCCAAGTCTTCCAAAAGATATCGTTTTTATAAACCCCCTCTCTAAATTTAATATCACACGTCATTTTATCATTTAAGGCTAATTTCCACATTTCACAGTACCATTCTTCTATTTTAATATTTACCTCTATTTTCCAATATCTTGCTATTACAATTCTACCCATTATAATCATAATTCTAATCAGTTCTTTCTCATGTTTTGTTAACTCTGGTTCATTAATTATCAATAACAATATAGTTTCTGGTCTCAATATTATTATTCTTTTCATCATTTCACACATCGTTCTTTCTAATTGCTGCCAAAACTTTTTAATTTTCACACATTTATACCACATATGTTCATAAGTTCCCAATTCCGTATTACATCTCCAACATTTATCACTCATTTTTTTATCTATCAGTGATAATCTTAATGGGGTCCAGTACCATTTCCAAACAACCTTAAAATTATGTTCTTTAATCCTTATAGATAAAGTCCTCATAATCCGACTCTTCCAATTCTCGTTCCAATCCAAATCCAATATTTTAATCTTTAGGTCTTCCTCCCAATTCCTTTTCATTACCATTTGTGGATTTCCATCAAAGTTTATAATCTTGTATATCTTACTGACGAGTCCTTTTAACCCAGTTTCATCCTTAATAATTTGAGATACTAAACTTTCAAATTTAGTTTTACTTCTATCTATGTTACATATTCCCCTTACTTTCATAGTCCATTTTTCTACCTGTATTTTTTCAAACCAATTTAACTCCAATTTTTGAATTACTTTTTTCTTCCTACTTTCAGTTCCTAGAGCTCTTAACCAATCTACTATATTTCCTATATTTTCATCCTCAATTACTTTGTTCCGACTTATATTAGTTTTAATCGGCCAACTTTCAGTTGTCTTTCCCAAAAACGTTATATCCGGAATCAATTTTTTAACAAATTTATTCCAAGTTTTACTCAGCCCCTTTAACCAATAACTATTAATTGCCTTTTTTGTTTTTGCTCTATCTAAAAACCATATAGACCCAAATCTCTTAATATCTTTTAACTCCAGATCTCCCCAATGACCATCTCCACCTTTAAGTATTTTTATCACAGTTCTAATATTGTACGCCCGATAATAATTAAGTAGATTGGGAATTCCCAATCCACCCTCTTTTTGGTTTTGATACCACAATTTCTTCATTAATCTTGGTCTTTTCCCACCATTACAAAATTTATCTAATTTCTTCTGATGTTCTTCTATATCTTTCTCTGTCAAATTTAATGGTAGCATCTCAAATAAAAAGTTAAACTTTGGTAATAACATCATTTTACACATTGCAATTCTACCAAACCAAGACAACTTTATCTCTTTATATTTATCTATCTTTTTCTCTACTTCCTTCAACATCACCTCATAATTAATTTTTTTTAATTCTCTAACTTTAAGTGAAAGTGTTATCCCCAAGTATTTCAATGTGTTCTTAGCTCTTATCCCAAATTGTTCTTGCATACTCTCCCACTCCTTACCATCTTTATTCATTAATAATTCAGATTTTGACCAATTTACCTTTAAACCTGTCATTTCTTCAAATTCTATCAAATGTTTATTTATCCTCTTTAAATCTTTCTCTATATCTTTCAAAATAATCAAAGTGTCATCCGCATACAAATTTATCTTATATCCCTTGTAACCTTCCAGCTCTTCATCTGCTTCTATCAATTTAATCAAAACCTCCATAACTAACAAAAATAATGTTGGAGACAAGGGACATCCTTGTCTCGTGCCTGCTTCCAATTTAATCTCTCCCGTCATTGTTCCATTCACCTTTACCTTTGCACTACTTTTTTGATACAGTTTTGAAATAACATGTATAAATTTATTACCAAAGCCTAATGCCTCAATAATTACTTTTATAGTATCCCATTGTACAGAATCAAAAGCTTTAAAAATATCTAACGATATTATACCTAATTCATCTCCATTATTCTCTGCTACATCTATAATATTCAATACTCTTCTAATTATATCACTCATATATCTGCCTTTAACAAACCCTACTTGATTATAACTTATATATTTATCTATAAAACTATTTAATCTATTACTTATAATAGCTGTAAATATTTTAGCATCTTGGTTGATTAAAGAAATAGGTCGATAGGACTCAATCCTCTCAAGATCTTTATCCGGTTTAGGAATTATAGATATTACTGTCTTATTCCATGACATCGGGACTTCTCCACCATGTAAAATTCCATTAAATAATTTTTGCAGTTTTGGTATTATTAGTTCTTTAAAATCTTTATAAAATTCAGCAGGTAGTCCATCTTCTCCTGGGGTCTTCCCTAATTTTAACTCTTGTATTATTTCATTGATTTCCTCCTGTGTTATATCTCTTTCCATCAAATCTTTGTATGTTTGATCTATTTTCATACCATATTTTCCAAGATGATTCTTCAATTTTTCTAAATCAATTGATTTCTTTAAATATAATTTTTGAAAAAAATTCCTAGCTACTTCACATTTCTCCAATCTCTTATAACACCTTGTACCTTTTTCATCTATCAGAGAACCAATTTCTCTCTTTTGAGTTTTATTTTTCGCCATCTTTGCCAATAACCTGGAATTTTTATTACTAAATTCAAAAAAATCCCTATTCAAATATCTTAAATTTTTTTTAACCAATTCAATATCTTCTTCTATCAGTTTAGTTTTTAATAAGGTCAATTCCTCCAAACATTTTTTATCTTTCGTAAGTGAGAATTGGTTCTCCAATATCTTAATTTGTCTTGTATCCTGATCAATTTTAGCTTTGTATTCTCTATATTTCCTGCTTGACAATTTAATACTTTCTCCTCTAAATATAGCTTTCATGGTATCCCAAACAATTTCAAATTTAACCTCTTCATTATCATTCAATTCCCAACTTTCCTTCCATTTTTTGAATATCCATATTTTATCCTCCTCCCTTTTGTACAATTTTTCATCATATCTCCAACCTCTTTCCTTTTTCTCAAAATTAAAATCTATTTCCATCATAACTTCTGCATGATCAGAATCCTTAAAAATTCCCACATCTATTCTATCTACTTTATTCAGCAAATCTTTAGAAACAAAAATATAATCAATCCTTGAATAAGTATTATGTACCTTAGAACAAAAGGTATACACCCTTTCAGAGCCTTTCAACTCCCTCCAAACATCTGCCACACTGTTTTGAAACATCCATTTATTTAAAATTTCCCCTTTATTTGTTTGTCTAAAGCGGGTGGGATTATTACTATCAATTCTATCCCTAATTAGGTTAAAATCTCCCGCCACAATTACTTTCCCTTCACTTTCTGTTTCCAAAATCTTAGTAATTTTATCCAAAAATCCCTTTTGTTTTTCATTCGGTAGATATAAATTAACCAATGTCACTTTTTGCTCGTTAATATTCCCTATAATTATTAAATATCTGCCTTCCTCATCTCTAATTACTTGTTTTTTCTCAAAGTATACCCTATTTGATATCAATATCGCAACTCCTCTAGCTTTGGAAGTCCCAAAAGATTTTTCATAAATTTGCATACCTTTAATATTCATTCTATTAAAATCCTCAGATTTTTGATGAGTTTCCTGCAAGAATAATATATCTGGAGAATCCCTTTTAAATTTAAGTTCCAATCTTTTCCTTTTTATATGATTGCCTGTACCCTTCACGTTCCATGTCATTATTTTTATAAACCGCATTTAAGCGGTAACTTTTTTAATCCTGACCTCTCCTCTTCCTTTATGTGCACACCCAACACCAAACAAAAAAGACATACAAAAACATAAAACTCCACAAACAGTATATAACAAAAAACATAAACATAAAACCCAAATATCAGACACAACAACCACAACAAATAACAAGCAATCTTCATCCCCCACATCCTCAATCAGATATCGCCTCTATATAAAGAGTGTGGGGGAGTGGGACATGCCGATGGTCGGGTCACCTCTTCGGGCTGTTCTTTAAATTCCACTTTCAAAAAAAGAAGACAACACTGGCTTCGCCCCGGACTCAGCTTCCTGCTTTTTACTAAGATCCTCCATCTTGTCTGGCGTTCGTTCGGTATCTTCACGAATTTTCTTATACTCAGAAACTGCCAGGGAAATTTCTTTTCTCTTTAAACTCTTGGGATCCTGGCCGCCAATTGCACCTTTTTCTTCCAAAATTGAGGGTTCCTCTTGTACTCCACCCATCTTAAGCATATAATCTTTAATTTCTACCAAATCTTCCTCTTTCTCAATCAGCCCAAGCTCCCGAATTAATCTTATTACATCTGTTTCTGGGGTAATAGTATGCATCCTTCCTTTGTAAAAAAATTTCAGCTGCTGTAGTGGCCTCCAATTGTACTTAATATCATTGTCTCTCAAAACCTTTGTAACTGGTTTCAAATAATATCTCCAAGATCTGTCTTCCCTGGAAATATCCGGAAAAACTTGGATTTCTTTCTCCTCAAACTTAGGAACACCTTCCAGTTCCCTTATTTTTGCCATAACCTCTAGTTTATCTCCAAGGTTTGCAAATCTTACTAAAACATTTCTATTTGCTCCATTTTGTCTCTTATAACCAATCCTAAAAACACTTACTAGGTCTGCTGCTGTGTATTCAAATCCAAAATCATTCAACCATTTTAACACCCTCTGCTTCAAATCATCCGGTCTATTTTCTGGAATATTACGTATAACAATATTATATTTCCTAGCGTCCTCCTCCAAAAGACTAATTCTCTTGTCTTGCTGCTGATTTTTATAAAAAATTCCCTCTATCTTACGATCAATTTGTGCATCATGTGCATGGATTTGTTCAATTTCATCTTTAATAAATTTCACCTCCACGTTTTGCTTTACAAAACTAACATTCAATTCACTTATCTGTTCTTTAGCTTTTTGAACTTCCAGTGTCAAATTCCCCACATGATTAGTCAGTGTAGTTAACTTTTCTCCAATTGTATTTAAGGCTCCGAAGATCCGTTCAAGTTCTGAGGGCTGTTGAGTCGTCATTTCAATTCAAAAAAGCTTTTTCTTTATTAAAAAAAATTATATTTCTTTGCCAAGAGGGTCTTTTGTGAAGAGTAAGGGCAGTGTCCCAAATAAAATAAAGCTGAGCCGGCTTTTAATGCACCAAAGGAGCCAGAAAGAGAGATAGGAGGGCTTCCCCAGTTTATTTAACTTCTTAAGCCTTAAGCCTCCATTTTAAATGTAATCCAAAAACTTGCTCGCTACATTCAGCTAACACAATCCACTTTAGAAGAATTCAAAAGTTCAAAAGAGTTGTAATCCACATGCCATCAGCCAACTTCCTTCTTAGTCTTCAGCTTGTGTTTAAAGCCTTGTAGCGAGACAAAAAGCATGCAAATCGTGATATTTGCCAGAACAAAGGGTAGCCCCCCTCTTACCTCGGCCGCTTTGCTCAACCCTCTGCCTCCACGGAGAAACGAAACTTTGAAATTCGAGCAGTTCGGGTTGATCAATCACTTTGAAAAAACAATTTACAAGTCCCACCGACCTTCCAAAACACCTGTAAACATTTCCAGCTCCTAACGGCGCGTTTTAATCACTTTAATCCACATTTATTAAATAAAAAAAGCCCTGCGAGGTGGAGGAAACACCTCTCTTTACACGAGCATCGCCACGCCCCCGGAGAGATACATTTTGGACAGCGAACCAGCTACTTTAATAACTAACATTGATGACCTCATAAAGCGGAAAGCTCAAGTCTTCAGCTTCACATTCAAGGCTGCATTGGTTAATCAAAGACTGACTTTTGAGTTACAGCTCAGTTATGAAGTTCCAGATTAAACACTGAAATTCAGGCAAGAGGCTTGGTTGAGGAGAAATAACACAATGTTTGCAGGGAAGTAAGGTGTTAGTATAATTTTTCAGTCCTGTTTCTCAGCCTCAGCACTCCATCCTAAGACCTTGATGTAACATCTTAGTATAAAAATCATGTTTTATGCATTCTGCATACTAAATGCATGCTTGGTATAGAGAGTAATAAAAAGTAGGAAATATACTGTCCTATAGCCGCTTACCTGAAAATAGTTCTACATGAACTCAATCAAACTAAGCATACCACTAAACAATTGAATATTTATTTTAAATTTTAAAAAGGAGTGAACGAGATATGCAGAAAACAAAAAAAAATACATTCAGAGTTTACTTTTCATAGTTCAGACTACTTTGGAAAAGGCTACTTTGGTTTTTTTTTTTATTGCAAAAGTTTTATTCAGACAAGTTTTCCCCCCTTTTACCCCCCCGACATATAATATAAAATCACATACAAAAAGTATACCCCTCACCTCCCCCCGTCTTAAAATAAAGTTCTCATTCAAATATTGAGTATTATACCCCCGACCAACATGATATAAATTTAGTGTAAAATGCATCAATCTCTCCCTGACACCCTCTTCTAAGTTAATTCAGCATATATACATCATAACATAACCATATCCCATTATACCCATCTCTATATTGCTTATCCACTTATATTTCCCCACCCTTCACCCTAACCCACCCCCACCTCCCAGTCAATCCCACCCCCCCTGAGTTCCGCTGTACACCACTTTAAACATTCCAAACATCCCAGATATTGTTTAATCTATTCACCTATCAATCCAAACATTCCTACCTAAAGGCTACATCGTATTTCCCAGTCTGATATTTATTCTGTATATAATTAATCCATTTTGCCCATTCCTGTGTGTAGCTCTCCTGCTTCTGGTCTTTTAGGAAAGCTGAAAGTTTTGCCATTTCCGCAAACCCCGCCACTTTTTGAATCCATTGAGCAATTGTCGGTACAAAATCTTTCTTCCAATGTTGAGCAATCAACAACCTAGCTGCTGTAACCATATACAAAAACAATTTTGTTTCCCCTTTACGAAAATCCTTAGTTATGCCCAATAGAAACATTTGCGGGGAAGGCTACTTTGTTTTGTATCTAAATTATATTCCAGAAAAGTAGATCTTTGAATTTTTCTGTTACAGAAATGCTGTTATGGCAACATATCAAACAAGGTGAATCTCCATAGAGATTCTCAGTGATCCAGGACATGGGAAGCTTCTTGGATGAGAAGCAAAACATCTTCAAAGAAAAAGTAGAAAGTCCACTTGCCTCTTGAAAAAGTACCTTTGGGATAAACAGGGTGAAATAACCCAGCATCCCTTCCTTTAATGGATAATCTAAAGCAGGGGTCCCCAACCTTTTTTGCACCAGGGACCGGTTTCATTTTAAAGAAAATTCCACGGACCGGCTGGTGTAGAGGGGGAGCGTGGGGGGAGGGGGAACAGGCGGCACATGCGCACGCGGGGTGTATGTGAGTCGGCTCACTTGCCACTCTAGGGCCCCCAATGGCGCAAGCGGCTGCGCCTGTGCTCTCCCGCCCCCGGTGCTTGCTCTGCCCAGGGGGCTGCCCCCTCCTCCCTCCTCCTCCTCTCCGGCCCTGCGGCCCGGTTCCTATCAAGTCACGGACCAGCACCGGTCCGTGACCCAGGGGTTGGAGACCCCTGATCTAAAGAAGATCAGACATATCAGTACAAGAGTAAATATTTAATTGCAGCAATTATACAGTGGGAGGGAGTATTACAAAAGTGTTGTTCCTTCCCTGTCCTGTTGCTCTGGAGTCAGTTTGGAAAAGGTGCTCCAAGGGAAGTCATCTGTGAAAGGGAATATAAAAGATCAGGGAACAGAAAATCACCACCCACTGGGAGATGCAAGGAGAGGAGACCTGGACACTGCACTCCATGTTAGGGTTCGCCTCCCATGGAATAACTTGTCCCCTGAGGTCAGGTTACAAGAAATAGTTTTCCTTGGTGTCAGCTCTCACCTTAAGGTGAGGACCAAGTCCATCAACTACATCCATGCAATTTTCTCAGTGAGTCTGCAGTAATCCAAAACATCAGAACGTCACAAAACATCAGCTCTGGAGAACCTGCAACTTCACATATTATCTGAATCTGTTCATTTTATTAAACATAGAGAGATTTTGTTTCCACCTAGTCCACCTTTATCTTCAATTGGAAACTGTTACAAAAATCTGCTTAACATCACAGCTAATTCGGTTGCAATTTCCATTACTTCAGGATTGGAGGGGCTTCAAACATTTCTTTTTGGAGTTTCTCACTTGGTTGGTTCCCTCAGATCTTCTCACCTCACCAATTGGAGCTTGGTGGCTTACGCAAATTGAAATAAATGATTAGATGCCACAAACAGTGCTTTCCATTACGAAGAGGGGGAAAAAATTATCAGTATGAAAAGTTACATTACTTTGCATTTTTGCTTCCTAAACGTTGGGTGCAAAGCAGATTGGGTCATGTGATGCTGCCTTTTAAAACAGAACTTGACAGATCTGGAATGAACAAGCCATATTTAAATGATAAAAGGGGAAATCTATTTTTTTTTAATTCCCATTTTATAATTTGTCTTTCAGGATTGTACTTGATGTGATTAAAGGTTAATCTATGCGTTATGTAACATGAGTAGCGGTCATTATTAAGGAAGGCCTGGAGCCGAGAGAGTCCATTGTGCCTCAGACCTCCGGCTGTGAGTCCCTCTGCATGAAGTGGGGCCTAGGGAGGCAGTTGGGCTTGCTGGTTGTATACCTGGCTCCCCGCTATGTAGCAGCAGCCCTGCCCGAGCTCCTCGAGGTGATCGCTACGGTGGCAGTGGAGACCCCCAGACTTATAGTCATGGGGGACTTTAATCTGCCATCGTTGGGCGAATCATCCGTGGTAGCTCGGGAGTTCATGGCTTCCATGACGGCCATGGACCTGACCCAAGTAATTCAAGGCCCCACCCATGAGGGTGGACATACGCCGGACCTCATCTTTGTCTCGGGCCAATGGAAGAGTGATCTGGGTACAGGGGATATAGTCATCACACCCTTGTCATGGTCAGACCACTCACTTCTCCGACTCGACTTTCCGACCGCTGCTCCCCTCCGCGGGGAGGCGGAACCAGAGTTACCAATCTGGTACCGCCCCAGGCGCTTGATGGACCCGGACGGGTTCCAGACAGCGCTTGGGCCATTTCCTGTATCCCTGACCCGCGCCCCGATGGAGGACCTCACGGCCGCATGGAATAATGCGGCCGTGGGAGCCTTAGATCGGATCGCGCCCTTGCGGCCTCTCTCGCGGCGGCGAACCACCCTGGCTCCTTGGTTTACTGAGGGGCTGCGGGTGATGAAACGCCGCAAGAGATGCCTAGAGAGAAGGTGGAGGGCTAGCCGCTCTGAATCTGACCGGACACAGGTAAGAGCCCATTTACGGACTTACATTGTGGCGCTGAGGGTGGCCAAACGTCACCATTGTGCTACCCTCATAGCATCCGCAGAAAACCGCCCTGCCGCCCTGTTTAGGGTGACCCGTTCTCTCCTTCATCAGAGGGAGCGGGAAGCCCCGCTACAGGGTAGAGCAGAGGAATTTGTGATTTTTCTGCAGGAGAAAACCGCCCAGATACAGAGTGAGCTAGCCCCCATTCATGGCCCAGTGGGATGCCACGAGAGAGATCTTGTTTGGGAGGAGTTTGACCCCGTTACTTCCGAGGATATGGACAGGCTACGTGGGCGACTGCGAGCCACCACATGTTCATTGGACCCGTGCCCCTCCTGGCTTGTACTGGCATCCTGGGAGGTGACACGAGGCTGGCTCCAAGAGGTTATCAACGCATCCTTGAGTGAGGGTTCCTTGCCTGCCTCCCTAAAAGAGGCTATGGTGAGGCCCCTCCTCAAGAAGCCCTCTTTGGACCCAGCTCTTTTGAACAACTACCGTCCAGTCTCCAACCTTCCCTTTTTGGCGAAGGTTGTTGAGAGTGTGGTGGCACAACAGTTTCCCCGTCACCTGGAGGAAGTTGACTATCTAGATCCGCGCCAGTCCGGCTTTCGGCCCGGGCATAGCACCGAGACGGCATTGGTCGCGTTGGTAGATGATCTCTGGAGGGCCAGAGATGGGGGATGTTCCTCCATCCTGGTCCTATTAGACCTCTCGGCGGCTTTCGATACCATCGACCATGGTATCCTATTGCATCGGCTGGGGGGGTTGGGGGTGGGAGGCACCGTTTTGCGGTGGTTCTCCTCCTACCTCTCTGGCCGATCGCAATTTGTGCGGGCAGGAGAGCAGAGGTCGACCCCGAGACCCCTCACATGCGGGGTGCCTCAGGGGTCGGTCCTCTCGCCTCTCCTGTTTAATGCATACATGAAGCCGCTGGGTGAGATCATCCGTGGTTTTGGGGTAGAGTACCATCTGTACGCTGATGACACCCAGCTGTACATATCTACCCCAGACCACCCCAACGATGCCGTAGCGGTGATGTGCCAGTGCCTGGAAGCCGTGCGGATCTGGATGGGAAGTAACGGACTTAGGCTCAACCCGACCAAGACCGAGTGGCTGTGGTTTCCGGCTGCCCGATTCAACCAGCTCTCTCCAACGCTGGCCATAGGGGGCGAACATCTTGCCCCTGTGGATGGGGCGCGCAATTTGGGTGTCCTCCTGGATACCCGGCTGTCTATGGAAGAGCAAGTGACAGCCGTGGCCAGGAGGGCGTTTTACCAGGTTCGCCTGGTTCGCCAATTGCGCCCCCTATTGGATCGGGACGCCCTTCGCACAGTCACCCATGCCCTCGTGACATCCCGACTGGACTATTGCAACTCTCTCTACATGGGGCTCCCCTTGAGGTGCACCCGGAGGCTTCAGTTAGTTCAGAATGCGGCCGCGCGAGCAATTATGGGCACCTCCAGGTTTGCCCATGTAACACCGCTCCTGCGCGAGCTGCACTGGCTACCTGTCGTCTTCCGGGTGCGCTTCAAGGTGTTAGTTATCATCTTCAAAGCGCTCCATGGCTCGGGACCTAGCTATCTGCGAGATCGGATCCTGCCCCACACATCCTCACGACCGATTCGCTCCCACAGAGAGGGGCTTCTCCGGGTGCCGTCCACTAGACTTTGTCAGCGGGCGACGCCCAGGGGAAGGGCGCTCTCTGTGGCGGGCCCGGCCCTCTGGAACGACCTTCCCCCTGATATTAGAACGACCACCGACCTCCGCTCCTTCCGGGTAAAATTGAAGACCCATCTCTTTCGACTGGCCGGCCTTGAATAGTTCTCTCTGTCTTTTAATTACAAATTTTAATGGGTTTTAATTATATATTTTTAGCATAGGTAGATTTATTTAATTTTATTTTAAGTAATGTTTGTATTTTGTATATTGTTTTTAATTATGCCTGTGCACCGCCCCGGGTCCCTGTGGGGAGAGGGTGCGGTTAATAAATCTTAATTTGAATTTGAATTTGAATTTGAGTAAACATGAATTATCTAGGCAATTAACGGTCTCCTTTAGCTATTTCTCCCCAATCACTTTTAATCGGCGTTCAGTCTAATATTTCCTTGACAAAACAGGCTGATCTGTAGCCTCTCCTAGTTATTAGAAATGATCTGGAACTAGGGGAATTCTCTCAACAATTGGAAACTCAAACTATTGAAGGTTCCAAATAATTAAATCTAGCTACAAATACAGTTCTTTCTTAAATCATGATAAATTTATGACTTCTATGTTCTGCATATTGGCAGTGCACGTTGAAAGGGAAGGAGAGAGACTATAAAATAATCTAATTGCCTTGCCAAGATATTGTCTCACTTGTGTTTGTTATTATGAATGGCTTAGCCTGGATGAAAGTCACTCAGAGCCATCCATGTTTTGCCTCTCTCAAAAGGGAAGTTATGTAATCAGTTCATTTCTAAGGAAGTAGTTGCCATATCACAAAGCAAGTTTTGGACATGGACAATATATTTGCATTAAGGTTGCAATTGGACTCTTTTATAAGAGAGGAAGCCCTATCCACAACAGAACAAATTATTTGCAAACAAACATGGTCATAATTGCATGGAATCTTAATGGACAACTATTTAAATTTGAGCCAGCAGTGTGCAGCAGCTGCCAAAAAAGCCAACACAGTTCTAGGCTGCATAAACAGAGGGATAGAATCTAGATCACATAAAGTGTTAATACCACTTTTAATGTCTTGGTAAGGCCACGCTTGGAATATTGCATTCAGTTTTGGTCACCACAATGTAAAAAAGATGTTGAGACTCTAGAAAGAGTGCAAAGAAGAGAAACCAAGATGATTAGGGGACTGGAGGCTAAAACATATGAAGAACAGTTGCAGGAACTAGGTATGCCTAGTTTAATGAAAAGAAAGACCAGGGGAGACATAATAACAGTGTTCCAATATCTTAGGGGCTGCCAAAAAGAAGAGGGAGTCAAACTATTCACCAAATCACCTGAGGGCAGGACAAGAAGCAATGGATGGAAACTAATCAAGGAGAGAAGCAACTTAAAACAGAGGAGAAATTTCCTGACAGTTAGAACAATTAATCAGTGGAACAACTTGACTCCAGAAATTGTGAATGATCCAACACTGGAAATTGTTAAGAAGGTGTTGGATAACCATTTGTCTAAAGTGGTGTGGGGTTGGACTAGAACACCTTGTAACTCTGTTATTCTATTCTATTCTATTCTATTCTATTCTATTCTATTCTATTCTATTCTATTCTATTCTTTTCTTTTCTTTTCTTTTCTTTTAAATAAGCATATTAAATGTGCTTGACACTATACCATCTGAAGTGATAAGGGGTTTGCATGCTGGAATCTTCCCTTCCCTTTGTATCAAAGGTGAAGGAAATTAAACCCTACACAAAATAGGGGATTTAAAAACAACAACAACAATGGAAATATGTAGATAATGACAGAAACAGATTACGGAAGATTACGAGACAAATTAGAAGGAACATAGGAACAGATTTAGCCATTGCTTTATTGAACTAAAATAAAAGATCGATTGCCCACAAATAGTTCACACTCATTAGGACTTTAGTTATATGCGAGACCGCCTCCTGCCCCATACATCCCTCAGACCGATACGCTCCCACAGAGAGGGCCTCCTCAGGGTGCCGTCAGCTGGACAATGCCGACTGGCGACACCCAGGGGAAGAGCCTTCTCTGTGGCGGGCCCTTCCCTTTGGAACGACCTACCCCCTGAACTCCGCACCATCTCTGACCTCCGCCTCTTCCGCAAGTGTCTGAAGACACACCTATTCCATCTAGCCGGCCTAGCATAACCCCCATTACTGACTCTTAGATAGTTTTAAATTTGGGTTTTTTAAATTCGGTTTTTAGCGCAGGGTCTATTAGAATAAGTTTTTTAAAATTTTTATATGTTTTATATGTGTTTTAACATCCCTGTGCGCCGCCCTGGGTCCGTTTGGAGAAGGGCGGGGTATAAATTTAATAAAAAAATAAAAAAATAAGGACTGTAGGCAGAGAGAAGAATTCTGAGAGGCAGGCTACTCAAAGAGTTAATTGTTAGTGTAGGAAAAAAAATCCGAAGGGATTTTACTGTGCTGGAATGAAAGCAGTAGGAAATATGACTGGCCCTGGCATGAGGGTAGATGGTGGGGAGCAAACAGAAGTAGGGCAGTGCATTTTCTTCTATTTTTCAGCTATCCTGCCATGCTGCAGCAAAGCATATCTGCTGCCCTCCTGTGTTGAAGTGAGAATTAGGTGGCCTTTGAACCCAGAATCACAAAGGAAGAGTCGTAACATCTTTACTTCCAGCAGCAAAGCATTGGGAGCAAGCAGTGAGACTCCCTTGCTGTTGCTTTAAAAACGTTAAGAATATTTTCCTAAGATATCTGCAGCGGAGGTAAATAATCAGACCTTGCTGGAAAGTGTCAAGTTAAACATAATAAGACTTGTAGAAAATTTTGTCTGAGGTAGTGTATAGCACACAGGAAATGATCGGCTAAGCCGCCATTCACCTTACATGAACTGATTATCTATAGGGTCAGCTGTATTAAGATATGATAAATCTTCTTTTCCCAGAACAGTTTGTACAGGAAAGCAGACAGAATTATAGTCAATAAGATCACAGGTTCATATCCCAGTGCTTAGAGAAAGTAGCCAGCCGTAAATTGTTGTCAATGCTGGGAAGGCTTTTAATGAAGTACTCCCTTTTTCTATCTTTTCACCAGACAGAAAGGAATTCTCTGTGGACCTTTATCTGTTCCAATTCCCATGCTCTCTGTGAGAAATGTGATAGTTTCTTGTTGCAAATGAATTGTGGAGAGCTTCAAAAGAAATCTCTCCTACAATTAGGTGTTTCTAAATGTCCAAGTTAGCAGCATTTGTATCAGGTGAAAATGCTTGACAGAGTAGGACTGTATTTGCATAGGACCATCACTTTCCCCTGCTAGTTGTGATGATGAACAATGGCCACTCATATGTGGTAGCTTCACAATGCAATCTCTGCCTATTGTACTTGCATTGGAATGCCAGATAGAAGTGGGTAAGTCACAGGGTTTCCATTTTGATGTCATGACCTGAGTTTTGTCACTCCCTGTTCACACAGCACACACCTATGCATAGAATGCAGAAGGTAAGGGGACTCTATTCTCTGCTTTGGAATTACACTTAAATAACAGTCTATTATTTAAATAACAGTCACCATGAGCCATGGTGGCATACTGGTTAGAATACAGTATTTCAGGCGAAGACCACCTACAGCCAGGACTTCAATTCTGACTGGCTCAAGGTTACTCAGCCTTCCATCCTTCCGAGGTTGGTAAAATGAGGACCCAGATTGTTGAGCGCAATAGGCTGACTCTATAAACCACTTAGAGAGGGCTGTAAAGCACTATGAAGCAGTATATAAGTCTAATTGCTATTGCTACACAAAGACACACGTAAGTGTGAATGGTACAGTCTAACAGGTTGATTCACAGGGGTATTTTTGCTGGGTTGAAATCAATATATAATCAACTATTTTAATGACTTTTTAATTCTATGCTAAAACTTCCCTTTGAATTTCTCTCCTATCCCTTTTCATTTAACTCTATGGAAAATGCGCAATTTTTAATATTTTTAAAAGTGAGGAAAATTTATTTGGGAGAAGCAAAACATATTAAGCCATGGTAAGAGAGGGGGAAAAATATTGAATTTCAATTTAGGAGGGAATTAAGAAGTTGCTACTTCATTCTCTGAGTCAGCTGTTCCAACTGGCTTCGGTCTTAGTGTATAATAAAGATAATTTACTAGCCATGTGGTATCAAATATTTGGGAAGCTTCAGCCAAGTTTTGAGCCTGCTAAGGGAGGGAGCCTCATATAGCAACTAATAAAAATGTTGAAACAGAGATCCACATCTACAATCTACACAGTAAGTTATACTCATTATACCACTCTAGATAAATGCCCAAATATAAACCAAGCTTTTACAAAGGTATTTTTTTCCCAGAAAAAAAGACCTATTTTATTACATCTTTTGGAAAATTTATCTCCCATAAAATATCTTTGCTTCTGAAATGGCAAATGCTTATCTCCCTCCAGCACTTTTTTTTCATTGTTTGGGATTTGAAAGTAGGTGTTCATTTGAATGTGCATGAATCCAAATGAACATCATCAATCTTTTGATCCCATCATTTCCTTTGTATCCTCAACAATAGGAGTACCCAACCCCTGGTGGTCCAGCACCAGTCTGCAGCTTGCCAGAAACCATGCCGAGCAAACAAGGGAAGCCCCATGCAGTCAGCTCATGAAACTATGCCCTCTCTGGTTCGTGGAAAAACCTCTCTCCACAGTGCCCAAAACGTTGGGGGCTGCTGCTGAACAGCATATCCTTTAAGCTCTTGGATACTTAGCAACTCATAATTCCTAGGTGATCGGGTGAAATAATGGAAAGGCTGAGCCCCTGATGTTAGTAACGCCAAAGCATTCTAACTGAAATGCTTCCAAAGCTATCATTTTGTTCATTTTCACTGGATACTCCAATTAATAATGGTGATTTTAACAGGCTCGGACACTGGGCCCTATCAAACAAAATGAAATTCAAGGTAGAGAAAAATAAAGTATTACATTTAAGCAACAAAAACCAAAAGTATACATATAGACTGGGTGAAACCAGGCTTAATAGCAGTAACTGTGAGAGGGATTTTGGAGTCTTAGTGGACAACCAATTAAATATGAGCTAACAGTATGCAGCTGCAGCCAAAAAAGCCAATGCAATCCTAAATTGCATTAACAGAGGGATACAATCAAGATCAAGTGAGGTATTAATACCACTCTATAAAGCCTTAGTAAGACCACACCTAGAATACTGTTGGTCACCACACTATAAAAAAGATGTTGAGTCTCTAGAAATAGTGCAGAGGAGTGCAACCAAGATGATTAGGGGACTGAAGACTAAAACATACAATGAATAGTTGCATGAACTTGATGTGTCTAGTCTAATATAAAGAAGGGAAGACATGACAGCAGTGTTCTAACATTTGAGGGGCTGCTACAAAGAGGAGGAAGTAAAAAGCACCTGAAGGCCAGATAAGGAATAATGGCTGGAAATTGAACAAGGAGAGATTCAACCTGGAAATAAGGAGAAATGTTGTGACTGTGAGAGCAATCAACCAATGGAACAGCTTGCCTTCAGAAGTTGTGGGAGCTTCATCACTGGAAGCTTTCAAGAAGAGATTGGACTTCCATCTGTCAGAAATGGTGTAGGGTCTCCTGCTTGGGCAGGAGGTTGGACTAGTTGACCTACAAGGTCCCTTCCAACTCTGTTAATCTGTTAATTAAAGAGAGAGAGAGAGAGAGAGAGAGAGAGAGAGAGAGAGAGAGAGAGAGAGAGAGAGAGAAACATATGTTAGATATACATATCAGATGACCTTAATATGTTTAAGCTGACATCGTGCATCATCATTAATCAGAGTATCCAATGCAAATGAACAAAACGATAGTTTTGGAAGTATTTCAGTTAGAATGCTTTGGAGTTACTAATACACACACATTATAAAATATAATATATATATGATATACACATATAACACACACACATACATACATACATACATACATACATACATATATACATACACACACACGGTAACATCACAGTTTGTGAACCTTAACTGGTGCATCCTGAATGCCAGTTTCATGTAGTGGTTAAGGCACAAGGTAAGAAACTGGGAGACCGTGAGTTCATTTTTTTCCCTTAAGTACAAAGCTTGGTGATGTAAGGAAGCAATGCCAAAGAACTTCAGAAAGACCTTGCCAAGAAAACTGCCAGGTGTCAACCAGAGGTGGTTATTCAGCAGGTTCTGACCACTTCTGGAGAACCAGTATTTCGGAGAACCGGTAAATACCACCGCTGACTGGCCCCGCCCCCATCTATTCTCTGCCTCCCGAGTCACAACTGATCGGGAGGAAATGGGGATTTTGCAGTAACCTTCCCCTGCCACGCTATCAAGCCAAACCACATCACACCCACCAAGCCATGCCCACATAACTGGTAGTAAACATTTTTGAATCCCACCACTGGTGTCAACCCAAAGCCACACATACACTTTGAATGCAGGTTTTGAATGTTCCCCATTGGCAGCAAATAACTCTTCATGTGAGGAGCCAGTTTGCTAATTCTAACTGGGATGACTGCGTTTAACATCTAAGAAAAGTATGGCCAGAGCAATATCTCCAGTTTATTTTGAATAGAGAATGGATGGTAGTAGGAGAGTTTGAAATATATACAAGTCAACAATCATAAAATTTAAACTAAAATGCAGTAATACTATTATTTTCATCAGAAGAAATTTACAGATCCAACTACCACCATTAGAAATAAGCAGACTCTCAACAGATCAGGAACTTCATTTACAGATTCTGCTATTTTTGTAAGCAGCTTTGAGGGCCAATATTTTTGGAAAGGTTACCTGGGAATGTAATAGATAATATTAGCATTTCTCTTTGTTATACATTGAATGTAGACACCCTTTACTTGTTAGAAGTTTTATAAGTTCTATAATCATTTCTGAAAATTATATGGTCATATCAGAGGAGTTGAAGCAGGTGGAAGAGAACAAAGAAGCAAAGTTAATTTAACCACAATTGCAATTCGTATTTCTGTTTGCTATTTTAGAAACCCTGACACTTTTTGGCTTCCAGCTCTTAAATAAAGAAATATCCCTGGCTTTTCACTTTGGATAATTATTTGCTAAGATAACAATGAGTAGAGCAATTGTTTTATTGGATTGACAACTATCAAAAAAATAGCACAAAGTTGATTTTCATGAAAGTAGACACTCAAATCACATTTGATTACTCTGAAGGACATCATGCTTAATGCCACTAGCTCACCAAAACAATTCACCAAAATATAAGGACTGAGCTTTTAGGTTATATCTAATCCATCTTTTTTACTGTGCCAAATACAATCATAAGATTGTTTTAAAAATAAAATTATATAGTAATAACAATATAAATGCATAGCATAAATAGAAACATCCCCAGTCACACTTTTCAAGTCAATGTTTTGGTGTCAGTGCTGAGTCCGTATGGTAGGGTCTTGTTGCTAAGAAACAGAAGCTAGTAAATATAAATCTTAACTCTTACATTTTGTACCTAGTAAAAACTTTATTACATATTCCTTTTGTCTAAATGGCCTGCTTTAAAAAAAAACACCACAAAATGGATTAAGCCAAACTGGGATTTAGAGAAAAACTGACCTCCTATAATTTGAATCTCATTTGATCCACATAAGCAGAGCCTCTGAGAAACTGTGGTTAGGATTCAAATAATATTCTGACTGCTTTGTTTAACTTAGCATAAGAATTGGACAAACCCTAATCCATTGGTAAATTTGAAATTATTGTTTTGACATAGCTGAAACATGTCTAGAATATCCCTGTGTACCTGGGATAAGGCCATTATGAATATAATTATAAATATCCATGAACTACTTATAAATGAAATATTTATAAATAAGATATATAAACAGCAATAAAAATGATTATATTACTTTAAATGATTTTTTTTTAAATTTCAAATGGCATCAATTTCATCAAACCACCATGAAAGCAGCTTCCCGTGATCGTAAATGAGGTTAGTACAACAGAAATGTTTCTTTGCATACATTGAATGGTTCAGAGAATGTTTGATAATGGGTGATTTGATTATCTGGGCCCAATAGAGAAGTAACTCAGGAGTTGGAGCATTCATTCATATAGTTTGGGCTTGTCCTATATTGTCCTTTTGGGAACTGATATTGACAGGATTGTAAATATCACCCTGGATCTATCACCATGTTATATACAAATATATTCTTCTGGGTATATCCTCAATATTTGCATATATTAGCAAATAGATAGCAAGAATCTTGATGGTAAACGGCTTCCATGTTTTTAAGAATAGCAGATGGATGTGTTAATGAAGTCTTCATTAGTTATGTTGAAATCAAGGGATTTTTTTTCTTATTTTTAATATGTGCTACTTTCTGTTCTATTTTCTGTATGCCACACTGCAAAATATACAATGATACTGTTATCAACTTTCATAAACATATCCTTGCCTGGTTTTTTTGCATGTAGCTTTCCTATTAAGCAAATATTTGCAATGTAGAATAATGGCAACCAGAAGTATATTTTGCTGTTGTCCTTCATGCTCTGAAACACAGTTCAAAATGCTTTGCTTAAATTGAAATCCTTGGCTGATTCCTTTGATGTTCTTCGGATCAGATTGTTTAGCGTTATTCAATACATAAGAATGGCTACTAGGTGTAAAGGATATATTTACCAAAACATTGCAGTCTGAGAATGGAAAAATCTTCATTTCCATTCCTACCTCAAAATATATTAAAGTACAGCATTTAGAGGATATTTATAAATAAAGATTAGTGTTTCCTTCCTTATTCCAATTCCCCTACCCCACTTCTGTCTCTGGATTATCTAACAGAAAGTCTTGGTTTTAATGCAAAGGTCATCAGCTCAGTTGGGTTCTTCTGGATCTCATCCACAGGGAAGGAGGGAGAGGAAAGTCAGCAAAGGAACTAAATATATTTAAGATAGATTTCATCATTCCCCTCCTGAGTTTTTGAATGTCATTAGGTGGAAAGGTGACTTGCAGCTTATTGCACAGTTTTCATCCAACTGCGCCATGGACTCAGAAGTGAACACGGCTTGGCCTTGTGGCCTTTAACTAACACAGTGTTCAGACAATCCTCCTTCCGGGCGCAGTAAACATGTTTTTATGACCATTATGAAAGTTTCAGTGTTTGTGAAAGAAGTCCATTTTGGCAATAAATATTTCTAACCCCATGTTTGTTATGGCTTGCTTTCATCTTTCTCAATTTACAAATACTTCAATTTTGCTGATATCTAAAAAGTACTATTTTAGAGAGAGTCAGTCAGTATCTATCTATCTATCTATCTATCTATCTATCTATCTATCTATCTATCTATCTATCTATCTATCTATCTATCTATCTATCTATCTATCTAGCGGGTGAAGGTGAGAGCGCCGGAGCGGAGGACGGTGTCCCTGGCGTCCTAATGAGGGCGGCGGTGACCGACCACGCTTGTGAGTCCCGATGGCGGCGGCAGCAACGGGCCGGGGGATAGACGGAGGAGAGGCGGTGAGAGCGCCGGGAAGCCAGCGGCAGTGGCGGTGGCGGAGGCGACGGACCAGATATGGAGAGACATGGAGAGAAGGACGCCGGTGGTGTGAGCACCGGGAGGATGTGTGGTGGCGGCCGCTGGAGGCCAGGCCGGGCGGTGGGAGCGCCGGGAGGCCTGGCTGAGGCGGTATTATTTTTTTTTTTTTTGGAGACGGCGGCGGTGGGAGCGCCGAGATGGTCACGCTGAACCCTGCCCTGCTGACTGACTGACCATGGAAGACTCGAAGGGCGGCGGTGGGAGCGCCGCGTCTGAAGCTGAAGCCAGCCTTGCAACGACAGCGGTGAGACGGGGGTGAGAGTCCCGGACGGAAGGCCGGTGTCCCCGAGTTTTTAGTGGCGGGGGCTCGGACCGGACTGTCGGCTGCGGGGCTGACTGGTGGCAGCCAGAAGAAGCTGATTGAGCCCGGGCTGGGGAGGACAGTAATCCCCCGACCCTGGTGATCGGTCGAGGGGTGAGGCCCGTACATCAGGCCCCAGGCCGGGAATTGGAGGTTGGAGACTGGAGTTTTCTGGCCTGTTAGGCCGGGTCGGGCTAGGAGGTTGGATAGCCGGCCTGGGCCTGGTTAAATCCCCAGCTGGGAGCAATTTTCCATCAGGGAGAACAGACTCCTTTTCGGCTTAGCTGGCGCCAAACCTACATTCTTCAGCAACATGAGAAGAAACCCTTCCCCCTGTGATGATGATTTGTTAAGACCAATAGAACTGTGCCGTATTAAGACCTCTTTAAAGACCTTGTGAATGTCCTAAAGATCTTTTGGACTGGAACATCAAATGGACACCCAATTGACATTGTGAACTTCCTTACTATAGCACTTATTCACTTTATTAGATCTCTGATGAATTTAAATTATGGCTAATGATGTTTTTAAGATCTTATTTAACCCATGACACACTAATGAAATTATTCTTACATTGTTTTATATTGATGATTAGTTTTAATTATTTATTATAATACAATGTACTCCAGAGCAAATCTTTTGTTTTTACGAGAATCCCCGCTCTCACAGGCTTGGCCCTCTGCTCTATCGAGGGCCCATCTTGAGGAGGGATTCATTAATCCGGAGAGATGGGCGAAGCGCGGCCTTAGGGGGTTTTTAGTATCTAAATTATTGGTTCTTTTAGGGGGTACCAGGGAGGGGGGTGGGTTTAGACAGGCAGAGACAGGGGGTATTAGTGAAAGTAAGGGCCGGATTAGCAGGCAGCGGAGGGAGGCGGAAGGATCCGACAGGAGGGGGGAAACGCGAGTCGTTCCGATGGAGGGCCGACCGATCCATAGGGTCGTGGGGAGAGGCAGGTCCGAGGGGAGACAAGTCCCATCCTCCCGGTTGGAGGCTCGTAGCCGTTGGCTTCAAACGGTCAAGTGCCACAACCCCCGCAGGCTAGGTGGTCAGGGAGTACAGAGCCAGGGCCTACGGCTGATGTTTAGCAACGCCAGGTCCGTTGTCAACAAAGCCCCCCTCATTAATGACCTTGTGTCAGAGGGGGGTCCGGACCTGGTTGGGATTGCGGAGACCTGGTTGGGCCACGAGGGAGGACTTCCCCTCGTTGAAATCTGCCCACCAGGTTACCGCGCTTTTCATCAGCCCCGGGCCCTGGGTAGGGGCGGTGGGGTAGCGGTCATTGTAAAAGAAAGTCTTGAGCCGAGAGAAACCATTGTGCCGCAGACCACCGGTTGTGAGTCCCTCTGCGTGAAGTGGGGCCTAGGGAGGCAGTTGGGCTTGCTGGTTGTATACCTGGCTCCTCGCTATGCAGCAGCAGCCCTGCCCGAGCTCCTAGAGGTGATCGCTACGGTGGCAATTGAGACCCCCAGACTTTTAGTCATGGGAGACTTCAATTTGCCAACGGTTGGCGTATCATCCGAGGCAGCTCGGGAGTTCATGGCTTCCATGACGGCCATGGACCTGACCCAAGTAATTCAAGGCCCCACCCACGAGGGTGGACACACACCGGATCTCATCTTTGTCTCTGGCCAATGGGTAAGTGATCTGGGTACAGGGGATATAGTCATCACGCCCTTGTCATGGTCAGATCACTCACTTCTCCAGCTCGATTTTCCGACCGCTGCTCCCCTCCGCGGGGAGGCGGAACCTGAGTCACCAATCTGGTTCCGCCCCAGGCGCCTGATGGACCCAGATGGGTTCCAGGCGGCGCTTGGGCCACTTCCTGTACCCCTGACCCGCGCCCCGATGGAGGACCTCGTGGCCGCATGGAATATTGCGACCGCGGGAGCCTTGGATCGGGTCGCGCCCTTGCGGCCTCTCGTGTGGCGCCGAGCCACCCTGGCTCCTTGGTTTACCGAGGAGCTAAGGGTGATGAAACGCCACAAGAGATGCCTAGAGAGAAGATGGAGGGCTTCCCGCTCTGAATCTGACCGGACACAGGTAAGAGCCCATTTACGGACTTACATTGTGGCGCTGAGAGTGGCCAAACGTCATCATTGTGCCACTCTCATAGCATCCGCAGATAACCGCCCTGCCGCCCTGTTTAGGGTGACCTGCTCCCTTCTTCAACAGAGGGTGCGGGAAGCCCCGTTACAGGGTAGGGCAGAGGAATTTGTGTCTTATCTGCAGGACAAAACCGCTCAGATACAGAATGAGTTAGCCCCCATTGCTGGTCCAGTGGAATGCCGCGAGGCGGATCTTGTTTGGGAGGAGTTTGACTCCGTTGCTTCCGATGATATGGACAGGTTACGTGGGCGACTGCGAGCCACCACATGTTTATTGGACCCGTGTCCCTCCTGGCTTGTACTGGCATCCTGGGAGGTGACACGAGGCTGGCTCCAAGAGGTTATCAACGCATCCTTAAGTGAGGGTTCCTTGCCTGCTTCCCTAAAAGAGGCTATGGTGAGGCCCCTCCTTAAGAAGCCCTCTTTGGATCCAGCTCTTTTAAACAACTACCGTCCAGTCTCCAACCTTCCCTTTTTGGCGAAGGTTGTTGAGAGTGTGGTGGCACAACAGTTTCCCCGTCACCTGGAGGAAGTTGATTATCTAGACCCGCGCCAGTCCGGCTTTCGGCCCGGGCATAGCACCGAGACGGCATTGGTCGCGTTGGTCGATGATCTCTGGAGGGCCAGAGATGGGGGTTGTTCCTCCATCCTGGTCCTATTAGACCTCTCGGCGGCTTTCGATACCATCGACCATGGTATCCTATTGCATCGGCTGGGGGGGTTGGGGGTGGGAGGCACCGTGTTACGGTGGTTCTCCTCCTACCTCTCTGGCCGATCGCAATTTGTGCTGGCAGGAGGGCAGAGGTCGACCTCGAGACCCCTCACATGTGGGGTGCCTCAGGGGTCGGTCCTCTCGCCCCTCCTGTTCAACACATACATGAAGCCGCTGGGCGAGATCATCCGTGGTTTTGGGGTAGAGTATCATCTCTACGCTGATGATACTCAGCTGTATATATCTACCCCAAACCACCCCAACGATGCCGTAGCGGTGATGTGCCGGTGCCTGGAAGCCGTGCGGATCTGGATGGGAAGTAACGGACTCAGGCTCAACCCGACCAAGACCGAGTGGCTGTGGTTTCCGGCTGCCCGATTCAACCAGATGATTCCATCTCTGGCCATAGGGGGCGAACATCTTGCCCCTGTGGATGGGGCGCGCAACTTGGGTGTCCTCCTGGATACCCGGCTGTCTATGGAAGATCACGTGACAGCCGTGGCCAGGAGGGCGTTTTACCAGGTTCGCCTGGTACGCCAGTTGCGCCCCCTATTGGATCGGGACGCCCTTCGCACAGTCACTCATGCTCTTGTGACATCCCAACTGGATTATTGCAACTCTCTCTACATGGGGCTCCCCTTGAGGTGCACCCGGAGGCTTCAGTTGGTCCAGAACGCAGCCGCGCGAGCAATTATGGGCACCTCTAGGTTTGCCCACGTAACACCGCTCTTGCGCGAGCTGCACTGGCTACCTGTCGTCTTCCGGGTGCGCTTCAAGGTGTTAATTATCATCTTCAAAGCGCTCCATGGCTCGGGACCTAGTTACCTGCGGGATCGGATCCTGCCTCATACATCCTCTCGGCCGATTCGCTCCCACAGAGAGGGACTTCTCCGGGTGCCGTCCACTAGACTTTGTCAGCGGGCGACGCCCAGGGGAAGGGCCTTCTCTGTGGCGGGCCCAGCCCTCTGGAACGACCTTCCCCCCGATATTAGGACAACTACGGACCTCCGCTCCTTCCGCATAAAATTAAAGACACACTTTTTTCGCCTGGCCGGCCTTGGGTAGTCTCTTTTTAGGTCAGGGATTTTAGGGGTAATTTTTAGTTTAGATTATGGATTTTAGCGCAGGAATAGTTTAATTTATTTTTAATTTTGTAGTTTGTATTTTGTATTTGTTGTGTTCTTATTTGTATTTTAATTGCCTGTGCCCCGCCTCGAGTCCCCTTGGGGAGAGAGAGCGGCATATAAAATTAAATAATAATAATAATAATTATTATTATTATTATTATTATTATTATTATTATTATTATTATCTATCTATCTATCTATCTATCATCTATCTATCTATCTATCTATCTATCTATCTATCTATCTATCTATCTATCTATCTATCTATCTATCTATCTATCTCGTGTTCTGCCTATCTACCTATCTACCTATCTATTTATGAAGGGAAAGCCTTCATAGGGAAATATTTATTTATTTATTAGATTTTTATCCCCCCTTTATTACTTTATAAGAAATTTAAAGCAACAAACATTCATAATAGAACCTTCACCTCTAGGCCACCGTACCACTCATGCCAAATAAATGTGAGGGCTAATACAGAAATGACTGGATCAGAAAGCTAACATGAGAAATTATTAAGCCAAGAGAACATAAAAATTCTCATAGAAAGCTTTTTGGAGACATTGTACTCAATGCCCCAATAAACAAAATGGCATGTCAATGAATATCAAAGCCAAGTATATTTAACTTTGGTAGTTGAAAGACATAATTACGATGAGTAAATTCTAGTTTAGTGAATCAAGCTGAAAATCCTCTTTTTAATGTTGTTATTCAATCTGTTCAAAATAGTATAATAGCATACAATATTATTAACAGAACATAACCACAAAGCTAATTGGAAAATAATGAAAGGAAAAAAACATGAAATAAAGTTATAAAATGAACAATAATGTTATAAATAATGTTATAATATCAGCCATTTTGCTTGAAAATCTTTTGGTCCTTTAGCTATCTTCTGGATAGTTTTATTTTTATTTTCAATTTCCCAGTCTAGATCACACCTGTGGAATTTTCTGCACATCTCAACTGCATGTTTTAACTAGATCTGACCCAGGGGTGGGTTCCTGCTAGTTCTGACCTCTTCTATAGAAGAGGTTTCACAAATCTAGAGTGCCATTTAGAACAGGTTCCAGTTCCCTCCCCCCGCCCGTCCGCACATCATCAAGCTGAAGAGCGAGAGGAAGAATTCTGGGAGTTGAAGTCCCCAAGTCTTAAAGCTATCAAGTTTGAACACCCCTGGGGTTTTTTTTTCCTAAAGAGTTAGGGGTGCAAGAGTCTTGTAACTTGACAGCTTTAAGACTTGAATGCTTCAAATGCCAGAGTTTCTGAGCCAACATTTTGGTTGCTAAACAAGAGCGTTGTTAAGTGAGTTTCACCACATTTTACAAGTTTGCCACGCCCACTCAGTCACATGACTGCCAAGCCACTCCCACCCGGTCACATGGCCGGCAAGCCACTCCCACAAAGCAGGCCACATCTACAGAAGAGGTTCTAAAAAATTTGATCTGACCCCACTTAGCTTCTTCACGTCAATCAAGGTTGACTAGTTCATGTCACCAGTTGGGTTAGGGTTACGGTTAGGGACAGGTATATACAGAAGGGAAACTTAAAAAAGTAGTCTCATAAATTATCTATTAAAATGCATACTGGATAAAAGCAAGGTAAATCCCATGGCTGCATGATACCAATTGTTGTTATTTGAATGAATGTTTTTTTTCCTCTTTTTAAATGATTTGCTGAAAAAGGAGCAGGTTGACACTTAAAACATTTTTTATCAATATGGCACTCCACATAACCCTAATCATCTCTATTTATTCCAATTTCTACCAACATCTAGTGTCCCATTTACTTCTACGGAATGGGAGCTAAAGCACTGGCATTGGAGTTAGTCATGGAACCTGCCATGAACTTCAGTGTAAATGAAGCTTTAGGTGCCTATGCAGATTCCACTAAGGCAGGGGTCTGCAAAGTTGGTTCTTTTAAGACTGGTGGACTTCAACTCCCAGAATTCCCCAGCCAGCATGGCTGGCTGGGGAATTTTGGGAGTTGAAGTCCACCAGTCTTAAAAGAGCCAATTTTGCAGACCCCTGCACTAAGGCATAACTGGCGCCTGCCGGGCTCTAAGTGTTCCTTGTCAGAAATATTGAGGGGGAAAAAATAGCATGTTGTCTGAGAAAGCAGCAAAACGAAAGGATATATCTGTGACAGTGCAGTGTGTATAAATTTATATATCACTGACATGGGCTGGATTTGTGCTGATTTATACTGATCCCCACTACCGTTATTGTCACCATTTGTCTCAGTGTCTAGAGACATAATGTCTAGCATCCCATTTACTTTATTCCTATAGAGAATGGAGTCGAAAAGAAGGGATATAAAATAATTCATCTCCAGATCCTACTGGGCGCTTTAACTGATGCATGGAAAGACAAACACCAGGTGAAATGAAACACAGCTTTCTCCTTTAAAATTGTATTTCGTATTTTCTTAAACTTAAGAACTGTGCAGGAATCCTAAGTATAGATATTTTCTTTCACAGTAAACATATCCTGTGCATTCCCAGTAGCGTGCAGCTCTTTGTTGGAGGTTGTTTTTCCTTTGGCATTTCTTGGAATGATCAAGTGACCACATGGCGGGGGGGGGGGGGAGCACTCATTTGCAAGTAAATGTGAATATAATCTTGCATTTGGTATTTCCCATAGGGAGGCAAGTGGCTGATAAAAGGAGACTGGATTCTCTTGCTCGGGATTAATATCTCATTTGGAATGAACACCTAACAGGGCTTGAATTTCATACTGCAGTTACTGTGAGAGTAAACTGCATGGGAATATGTATCTCCGCAGAAATGTTGCCCTTAGATAATGTTTCACCTATGCTTGCTCGATATACTCTGGAGCAGTGATGGCGAACCTTTTTCACCTCGGGTGCCAAAAGCACACACACTCGCGCTATTGTGAGCGCTCATATGCCCACACCCATAATTTAATGCCTCCCATGCTGTGTCCCCTGAGGATGCACACGTGACACCCCCTGCTGCCCCGTGCATGTGCACATAGCTTTTTTGGAGCCTGGAGAGGGCAAAAAAAGGCCCAACACATAAACTGGAAGTTCAGGAATGGACTTCTAGGTTGCCCATTGGGCCATTTTTCTCCCTCTGGAGGCTTCAGGAGGGCAAAAACTGGCCGAAAATCAAGGCAAAAATCAGCTGGCCAGCATGCTCATGTGCACTGGAGCTGACAGGGCAACACCTCGAGTGCCCTCAGAAATGGCTTCGCCTGCCACCTGTGGCACCCGTGCCATAGGTTCGCCATCACGGCTCTGGAGCATGAGTTTTTTGAGTTGTAATATTTTATAGCTTGAATAAGGAAGTTTCTTTTGAAGAAAGCGCAGGTTAAGTCATTCTGTTTTAGAATGAAGTACCCATCTTTATTACAAGTCATGTCTCCATTAAGTAAAATTTAAAAACCACACTGCAACATGTGGTTCAGCTAACTATTATTTATATTAAAAGAAAGATATATCCATTATTCCACAAGGGATAACTAAATCAAGCAATTCCTACAGAATCTTACATACATATATGTTCACACACATTCCAAACAGATAACTAAAGAGGAAGAGTGACACCTGTATTTGGATTCAATAAGATGATTATTTCAGTCCATCTTAGTTATTATTTACACATTGGTCAAGATAAAGGAGTTTTACCAGATTACTAAAGTTAACATTTCAAATAATGGTATATGATCAGTCTGGGGGGAAAAACACCCAGATTTTATTTGGCCTTTAATGTTTTTGTATTATTTCATTTTTCCTCCATTTAGAGAAAAAGGTATCTAATTCTAGCATATTGAATAAAAAAGAATGCAGCGGAGTTCCAGGAACATTGAGTTCCTTATCTTTTGGAAGAGTCTTAGAATGAGAGACTGGTGATTGCAGAAAGAAAGTAGAAGATCAAAAGGTTATTTTGACCTCTTCATTTTTATTGGCTCTGGGTCTGCACTGTACCTTCTAGATACTGAGGAGCAATGAGTCATTAAATAGTAATATGAGAAGATGATTAACATTAAGACTTCTGGACATTTAGGAAATGTACCTCAGGTTCCTTGACACCACAGTGAACATCTTTCAGAACAAAAGCTATGAAAAGATTTCCTGTCCTTTTTCTGTTTTTCAAACATGTCCAATTTTATTTTGGAACATTCCATCTGGTTACATTCAGTGTCACACAGAGTCTGCAGATCAATTATACCTTGGCTAAAAAATAAAAACAAACCTACTGCCAGAGTGTTTTAAGGTTTCAGTTGACAGGAACGCATATAAATCATGATAGAGAAGAGAAAAGTGCTGATTACTTTGATATATGACTACTGTGATGGAGTCTCAAAGATAGAGAAAGTGGCAGGATAGTTCATTGCATGGGATATTTGTATACTTACTTACTTACTTACTTACTTACTTACTTACTTACTTACTTACACTTACTTACTTACTTACTTACTTACTTACTTACTTACTTACTTACTTGTCTGTCTGTCTGTCTGTCTGTCTGTCTGTCTGTCTCTCTCTCTCTCTCCCTCCCTCCCTCCCTACCTACCTACCTACCTACCTACCTACCTACCTACCTACCTACCTATTTTCCACCCATCTGATAGCTAATGACTCTGGCTGGCTTATTTATATAGTTGCAATGCTATTGAAAGTTGAACAGATATGCAAACTTTTAAAGCACCAGCAGCATTTCTAGAACTTATGATAAGATATGAACACTGGCCATTTCTGGAATTAGGATCTCCCTGTTAGTTTTCAGAAAGCTTATGGAACATAATGGAGGAGCAATGGAACATTGTGATCCACCGTCTCTGTTTCTGATTTTGAATACTAACAAAGAAGAATTTTGGGCAGTTTTTACCAATCTAACTGCCAGAATTCTCAGCAATACTAGTTGGGGAATCTGGGATCTGAAGGCTAAGGAACTTCCTGATAATAAATGCAGCATGAATACATGACATCAACAATCAAGAAGAGAGAGCAAGGCCCATTTATGTTCCCAGGGATAGTTCCATACTGTAATCACTTTGCCAGAAGAAGATGCGAAAAGGAGCAGATTGGGAGATGATATAAATAGATTATGGGAGCCTTCAAAGTTAAGAAACTTGCCTGATATAAGAGAAAATGTGGACCTTTCTAGAACTGGTCTGAAAAATGTTTTTCCCAGATCGGAATGAAGTTATTTTGCTATTTTAAAGACAAATATTTAGAGCACAGAATTCTTGAAGAGTCTCAACTTCATAATTCTTGTTTAAAATTATGAAGTTGAGACTTTGGAAAGAGTGCAGAGAAGAGCAACAAGAATGATTGAGAGAGGAGGCTAAAACATATGAAGAATGGTTACAGGAATTGGGTATATCTAATCTAACGAAAAAATGACTGGCAGAGACATGATAGCAGTGTTGCCGTATTTGAGGGGCTCCTACAAAGCCAAGAAGGTCAAACTAACTATTTTCAAAACTATTCAAACTATTTTCCAAAGCACCAAAAGGTAAGATGAGAAGCAATGGATAGAAACTAACTAAGGAGAGTAGCATCCTAGAACTAAGGAGAAATTTCCTAACAACACGAGCAATCAACCAGTGGATTGTCTTCAGAAGCTGTGGGTTCACCATCACTGAAGGTTTTCAAAAGAGATTGGACAACCATTTATCTGAAATGGTATAGGGTTTCCTGTCAGAGCAGGGAGTTGGACTAGAAGACCTCCGAGGTCTCTTCAAATTCTATTATTCTATACTAGCCCTTCCCTGCCACGCATTGCTGTGGCCCAGTCTGATTAAATGGCCAACCAATCTGTGTGTAGATGTACATGTGCACACACAAACACGTACACACAACCACCGTATAACCCCCAACCTACCTACCTACTATATTTCTCCTTCTCCCTTTCTATCCCTCTACCTACCTACCTACCTACCTACCTACCTACCTACCTACCTACCTACCTACCTACTGTATTTATCTCTCAGAGTATTTCATGTCATAAAATATGGCATAATACCTGTGGCCCACTGCTCTCTCTATATCCATCTACCTACTTTTTTTACAATTTTTTACATTTCTGTTGTGTGTACCTGGCACAGGTGTGACATCTACACAATCTATATATATCATTGGTGGTGTACTTGAAAGGAATGTTGTGTGAAAATTTGGAAGCGATCAGTGCAGTACTTTCGGAGATTAGCGGTTTTGAATAAACTCTTGTTACATTTTTATTTATATAAGATTCTATGATTCAGGATACAACCTACCTGAACATTTTCAAACGCACACAAATGGCATTGAAACACACAAGCAAAAGTACAGCAAAGTTTCTATTAAATCAAATGAGGCTTTGCAGAACCGAACTTTTCAATCCGTTCCACACTTAGTATAACAAACCAAAAAGTACCGTAGGTGTGTCTGTCTGTGTGTGTATATAGGAATTTAAGAAAAAAATGATTAAAGGCTATGTTTCCCCCCCCCAAAAAAGAATATGGAAGAAGCAGTTTATTGAATGAGGATAGTTTCAAAAGGCAGAAATTTGAAAATTTTTAAAAGGCTTTCAGAGAATATTACTGGACACAACTCAACTTTTCTCTCTGGCTGCTTTTTTTCTTCTTCCAAGTATGAAAATAAATCTGTCTCGCTGTTGAAAGAAATGAGCATGTGTTACAGGTACACCATTAAGCATAACAAATGTACAGCCTTCCCTTGTAATTTGTGCAATCTATCCTCATATTGTATGAGTGAAATCGCTTTGTATTCATACCAATCTTGAAAGAAGTTAATATCTGGAGAAAAATCTCCTTCTCTCAAAGAGAATTAGGCTATGAATTGAGAAGGACCTGGAATGGATGTTGCTATCTGTTCAACATGGTTTCGGCATGTGTGAACAGATCATATGAAATATTGCTTTAACCCTTGTCTCATTATTTCAAATGGGGAACGGTACAAAGCGGCTATCTAGATAAACTATTAATCTGAAGAAAGATTCTTCGCTTCCACTCCATCTCAGACTTAAAGATTATATGACAGTTTTAATTAATGCAGTTTCCATCACAGCTGGACACATTCCAATGCTCTAAGAATTTATAGAACTTGGTATTGCTCCAAAGATCTGCTAAGATGAAAGAGAAAATTGTGTGTGTGTGTGTGCGTGCATGTGTGTGTGTTGTAGAAACACACCTTTAGTAATACATTTTTGTTAGCCACTAAACACTACGTACGATTTGCAGAACACAGGAGACTAAATATGGCAGATCACACCTCTCTGTATTAAATTGTGCTGAAAATCACTGCTTGGCGAAGGAGCAGCCATTTGACTGGAATGATATAGGGCAGGGGTGTTAAAATCACAGTGTCACATTATCATCACCTGAAGTATCACGACTTCTCCTTTTTTGCTAAATTGGGAGTGGACATGACCAGCACGTGATGCATCTGGCCTGCAGACCTCAAGTTTGACAGCTCTGAGATAGGGTCTTCTGCTTGGGCAGGGTTTGGTCTAGAAATAGGGTTGTCAAACTGGATTTCTTCAAGGGCCGGATCAGCGTTGTGGTTCTCCTTTGTGGGCCAGCAGCCGAGGTTGCAGCGGGGAGGGGGAGGGGGATGTCTCCTGCAGCATTCTGCCAACCTTGAAGATGGCCACATCCCAACCTCAGTGGTTCGTTCAGAGATTAGATTTGTGTGAAGCTTTAAAAAAAAGGGGGGCTTCAGTTCAATCAAACTTTAACTGAATCACCTTAAGAAGATGTATTTAATGCTTCTGGTTCTTCTGAGGTAGTTACAGAGAATAAACAATTTTTTCACTGTGACTGCTTAAAAGCCTTTACTGCACAGGAATAACCAAGCTTAATCATTACCCTTCTCAGGTTGGCAATCTACTAAAGTCAGCGCTGGGTACTAGTTGCTCATATTGCCATATAGGAAAACAAAATGACATGAACTGTACTATACAATCAATAACCTTAGAATATCATTTAGACTCTGTGGGTTTCATTCATTCATTCATTTTCTACAGCTACCCATCTCGATCCCATTGTCTCTTCAATGTGATGATTGTTTATTTATCCTCCATCAACTGATGCAGAAGAAGAGAGTTTGAAGGGTTTTAGTATTATTTCATTATCACATTCAGTTTGAAATCAACTAAATGTGCAAGTAAGATGTTCTGCTTGTAGTTGTAGTGCTTAGAAATATCTCAGAACATTTCATTGTCCTCATGTGAAACCTAAATACAGATTAGGAAGGCACAGTCTGGATGGAGCATGGTAAAAGAGAAAGTTCCAGTTTAGCAAAGGGTCAGGGAGATATATTTTCCCCTTATTTATGAAACCTATATATGCAATATATATATTAAGAAGCTAAATTGAAAGAAGATGAGCATGGTGTTAAAATTGGAGGAGGAACTATCAATAGCCTGTGCTATAGTGATGATGCTATTCTGAGAGCTGCAAATGCAGGTGATTTGCAAGCTCTTATAATGAAAGTAAAGCAACACAGTGGAAAAGTGAGATTAAGATTAAATATAAAGAAGACCAATCTGAATGACAACAAGTGATGATGATCTAAAACTTTTTAACACCACTGACTTTGCTGCTGTCCTACAAAGCGACCTTGACTATGTGTCAGAATGATCGAACAATTGGCAACTTCAAATCTCAACCAAAAAACGCTCTGTTTTACACATTGGCAACAAAAATCACCAGATGCAAGCTGGGCAGATATGACCTTGTAGATGACCCTCACTCTGTCAAGGACCTAGGAGTACTCATTTCAAAAGATCTAAGCCCCAAAGCTCACTGTAACAGCATTGCCAAAAAGGCATTAAGAGTTGCTAACCTAATTTTGGGGAGTTTCTTCTCTGGTAAAATTGCACTGCAAACTAAGGCATTCAAAACCTTTGCCAGATCAATTCTCGAATACAGTTCATCTGTCTGGAATCCACGGTCTGTAATGGACATTAATACAATTGAGCGAGTCCAGAGGTATTTCACGAGAAGAGTCCTCCTCTACTCTGCTTGCAATAGAATACCTTATGCCACTAGGCTTGACATTTTGGACCTGGACAACCTAGAACTACGCAACCTACGGCCTGACCTAAGCTTAGTACACAAAATTGTCTGCTACAATGTCCTACCTGTCAACCACTACTTCAGCTTCAACTGCAATAATACACGGGCAAACAATAGATTCAAACTCAAACTCCAAACTCGACTGCAGAAAATGTGACTTCAGCAACAGAGCGGTCAATGCCTGGAATGCACTACCTGACTGTTGTTACATCCTCAAACCCCCATAAGTTTAACCTTAAACTGTCTACTGTTGACCTCACCCCATTCATAAGAGGTCAGTAGGGGCGTGCATAACTGCACCAGCGTGCCTAACCTCCCTATCCTACTGTCCCCATTTATTTGTACCCATTTCCTGTGTTCTTATTCATGTTTATTCCTATTCCTGGTTATATTTATATGCTATATTCATACTTATACTTGTTTTCTCATACATGCTTGACAAACCAAAATGAATAAAATAAAAATAATAATGCAAGCAGCCGTACAATTAACAGTGAAGCTACTGCAGTGAGACAGCTTCTGCCTTTTAGGATTGACTATCAACAGCAAGGGAACAGCAGTCAAACTGCTGACTAGCACTCGGTAGAGAAATCACGAACACCTTATAAAAGATACCAGAAAATATTTTGCCAGAAAATGAAGCATCTACAACTGTGTTCATATTTTCATGTTACCGTGTTTGGATTATTTCCCAACTAAGATCTTGAATAATTCAAGCCCTATTAGTTTGCCCTGGAAACACAAACCTGAATCAACCCCGGAACTCAAATCTCCATCTTAAATTGAGCCTAAACATATTTGCACAGGTTTAATGGAGACTCAATGTTATTCTGGCATCACAGTCTTAGAATGAGTTCAAACCGTGAGTAAAAAAACCTTGAGTAATGCTGAAAGAGTATGAGTAAGAGAAAGACTTTTGGTAGCAGCTACTGTACCTGTGGATGTAATAATTGAATTCTCCTTGAGAATAATTTATCTTGGAATATTTTCGGTTTATAACTAGTTGGACAACTGACTAAATTCATGACAGATGCTGTTTTATCACACAAGTCCTTGGGTTAATTTAAAATTTTCCTAGCAGTCGTGTTTTAAAAAAACAACAACCCACAAGTCTGTTGGATTTCTTCTATGCTGGCAGAGATAAAGTTTTCTCAGTTACCCAGATTTCAAGGAAATGTACTGGAAAATTGAATTTAAAAAAATGGGAGAGTATTTAGATTTCTTTTCAACTTCTGCTTCTCTTTATAAACAGCCTTCCCATACTCAGGGTTTTTTAATGAGGTTTTGGACTAAATTGGATTACTATTTTTCAAGTGGAAAAAAAATTATTTTGTAAAAAAAGACTACTAAAATCTCTGAATGATAAAATGTTAATTCCCACTTCAATTTATTTTGCAGCAAGAGAGCTAAAGGACATTGTTTAAACTCCTTTGAAAACCAGTGTAATTTTTTGTTCGGTTTCATATTTTAAAAATAACACAAAGACGCTATCATATTTTTCCTGCATGTGATGCAACTATTTCCCCTTTACTTTGAAATGGAAATTTCTTCATTCACACATTTCTTATTTTAGAGGCTTTCAAAACATACTGCATATAATCTCTCTCCCCACCTTCCTCCTCCCTCTCCCTCTCCCTCCCCTCCCCTTCTCCCTCTCCCTCCCTCCCCCCCTCCCCCCCTCCCTCAATACTGAAATTTTCACTGGAAAACCTTGCACTTCAAATAGTTCTTCCATGAGCTCAATCAAAAGACAGTATGAAACAAATCATATTTCATATTTTTTCCTCAACATTGAAATATGGATCTTCAATTAACATAAAATATATATGCAGAATATGTTATTTAAAAGTATATATTACTTGAATTATTCATTTACACTATCAATATTTGTTTGTGCAAACTTCTCAGATAGAGTTTATTCTTTAGCTTAGGGGTCCCCAACCTTTGCAACTTTAAGTCTGAAGGACTTCAGCTCCCAGAATTCTCCAGCCAGGAAAGTTGCAAAGGTTGGGGACCCCTGTTTTAGCTGACAAGTGGGGAAAGTAAAGGAAGAGGACAAATATCCTGCTCTAAATAAATGATCTGTGAAATTGTAAAAAAAAAAAAAACCCACCATAATCAATAAAATATGTTTGCCTACATTTTTCTTGCTACTAGCTTTATATTTAGCTATCTCCATTGCAGCTGCAAGGCAGTCTTGATTTTAAACAATTCATACTGTTTCAAACTTTAGTCTAAGTAACAGGGAAAGAGGGAAAGTATAAAAATAAAACATTTGCTGAACAGCAAAACAAGTGTCATTCCCAATATTTACATAGGTATATATTTGTATCTACTATTCCTGATAGATATATTTTATACCTATTATTCCTAAGTGTTAAAGCACTTGAATGCAAGATGTTACTTTGATATGCTTATGCTTCATTGGCATTCTGAACTGCATGCTCAGTACTTTGTAATTGTTCTTCAGCTCGTGACATGCAACTGAACATTAGACTGCCTAATAATGGATAATTGATTATTAAGATTCAAGTATATTTAGCAATACATTCCATAGTTCTTTCCCACCAAGGAAGCTATACAGAATACAAAATAACAGGTTGGAAGGGACCATGAAGATCTTCAGGGGTGTCAAACTCAAGGCCCGCAAACTGGATATGGCTTAAATCTGGCCTGTAGGGCCAGCCTGGAAGTATGAAGGGATTGACCCGTGGTTCCTCTGGCGGCTAAAAGGGGCCATGTGTGTCCTCTCCACATCTCATTTTCACCCTCCATGGCTTCCTGCATCACTCTGACAGCAGAAACTGGGCCCAAAAACGGCCCAAAAACAAGCTGAAAAACAGGCTGACAAATAGGCACAAAATAGGCTAAAAATGGCCTGAAAAACAGGCCCAAAACAGGTAGAAAAACGGGCCTAAAACAGGCCCCAAAACGGGCCATGTGGCCCGTTTTTGGTTGGCAGAATGCTGCAGGAGACATCCCCCTCCCCCTCCCCGCTGCAACCTCGGCTGCTGGCCCACAAAGGAGAACCACAACGCTGATCTGGCCCTTGAAAAAATCCAGTTTGACAACCCTATTTCTAGACAAAACCCTGCCCAAGCAGAAGGCCCTATCTCAGAGCTGTCAAACTTGAGGTCTGCAGGCCAGATGCATCACGTGCTGGTCATGTCCACTCCCAATTTAGCAAAGAAGGAGAAGTCGTGATACTTCAGGTGATGATAATGTGACACTGTGATTTTAACACCCCTGCCCTATATCATTCCAGTCAAATGGCTGCCAAACCTCTTCTTGGAAACATGTAGTGGTGGAGTATCCACAACTTCTGGAGGCAAGGCATTCCACTGATTAATTGTTCTCACTGCCAGTAAATTTCTCTTTACTGTTAGGTTGGTTCTCTTCTTCATCAGTTTCTATCCGTTACTTCTTGTCTTGCTCGAGAGAATAGACTGCTGTCTTCTTCTTGAAAGCCTCTCAAATATAGGATGACTGCTATCATATCACCTCTAGCCTTTCTCTTCGTTCGAGTACATATATCCAGTTCCTGCAACCATTCATTATGTTTTAGTAAGATTAATTCTTCCATTGTTTCCTTCAAATTTGTCTCATATTTGCCCAGCATCCTAAATTTAAAAAACAAACTTGATTGCAATGCACTTTCTCACATTTCTTAAGAGTACTGATAGAAATTGAAATGATTCCCCATGCTTTACAATAGATCAATATATTTAATAATCTCATGAAGCAAAGATGGTGAGGAAAAAATTGTTAGATCAATAATGCAACAAAACTGATAACTTCATTTAGGCATGTTATAATGAATGCTGCAATTTTAAAAAGTGATGAATGTTTTAGAATTTGTTAATCTCTTCTGTTTATTAGAGGAGACACACAAAAGCATAACAAAAATGAAAACAAAATTATTAGCACCCTGTAAGCTGTGATTCACACAAATCATTGGGTGACTCATATTGTTCCTTTAATAAGAATGATGGAAACACCTTCTGTGTTCATGGGAATCCTATTTAATATCTTTATTTGTGAATACAAACCTCTGAATTTATCATGGTCTACACAGAATATTACAATAATGGTAACATTCTAAAAACCAAAATGTGATAAATTGTGTTATCTATTATTGTGCCCCGCTTCTCTCTCCATCCATCATCCATCATCCATCCATCCATTATCTGTTGGTCAATCTATCTATCTGATATATATTGAAAAGAAATCAACTATGTCTCAGCTCAGTTCCTGTGAGAAAATTATTTGATCCAAATGTTGGCATGTCACAAAGTGTACCCTGTAGCCTCTCCTATACAAGAAATATAAAGATTGGTTTACATAAAGTACAAGTTGAATGATAACTTGTGTAGGATCATTGCTATTTAAGTTATTCTTGCTGTTGTTGTTTTAATTGTTTTAATTTTTGTTACCCCTTATGGGCCTATGACTGCACATGTTTAATAAATTATTGTTGTGGGCATTATGGGAAGTCCTATAAAATTTTCTCAAGGGAATAACAACTATAGGATTGTAAACTGGAGGTAGGAGGAGAATGAGGCTGTATGTGGCAAGCTGGGAGCGGGCAGGCTTTGTTAAGAACAACAGACTAACAAACTAACAGAATAACGGAGATGAAAGGGATCTGGGAGATCTTTTAGCCCAACCCTTACTCATCATGAGATCCTATACCTTTTAGACAAATGGCTGTCCAATTTTTTCTTGAAAATCTCTAGTGTTGGAGCACCCACAACTTCTGAAGGCAAGCCGTTCCACTGATTAATTGTTCTCACTGACAGGAAATTTCTTCTTAGTTCTAGGTTATCTCTTCCATTACTTCTTGCCATGCCCTTCTTCAGATTCTTTGGAGAATAAGTTGACCCCCTCTTTTCTGTGACAGCCCCTTAAATATTGGAAGACTGCTTTTTGAGACTTTAACTGCTTTTAGCTGCAATGGAACTATTTTAGAAGCAGCCTTTACCGGTTTCCCATCTCAAAATGTTATAAAACCATGTCCTACATTTTCAGGAATCACGATAAGAAAAGGCTCTAAGGAGATTAAAAAGAAGGCTCAGCACAACAGGGTCTTCCCTCCTGAAAATCAACATCAAATATTGTTTCCTTTCCATAGCCGAAGAGGAAAATAGCAGCCATATTTCTCACTTTTTCGATATCATATTTATAAGACCCAGATTTTTATAGATAATTCTCAGTTATTTGGACAGTTGGAAAGAGTGAAGTCTCCAAAATAAAATAAAAAAGGATTCCCCTTAATTACTAGATATCATATTAGCCTTTCTAGATACCATATTCATCCTTTCTGCACATAAAGAGCCAGGTTGTTGTAGTGATGAGGCTAGAAACCAGAAGATTGTGAGTTCTAATCCTTCCTTAAGCATGAAAGACAGTTGGATGACTTTGGGTCAGTCAATCTCTCTCTCTCTCTCTCAGCTCACAGGGTTATTGTGATTTGTGGGGGGAGAGAAGGAGTATATTAGATATGTTCACTGCCTTGAGTTATTTATAACAATAATAAAAGTGGGATACAAATAAAGAAATAAAAATAAGTAATATAAAATATAAAATAATTGCTCTTAAGGAAAGGGAAGATTCACCTCACGAAGCAGATTCCTTTCAGCCGGCCTTTTCTAAGCAATCGTGTCATCCTCATCCGTCAAAGTATACTTTCCTACTCCCCATGTCACGATGTTGAAAGAAGAGTCAAGTATCTTGAATCAGGTTCTGTAAATAAAATTGTGAGGGAGCAGTGTTTATTTATTTGGTAAATTGATATAGGCATCCATCTCACATACATAACTGAGCAGCGTAAAATCTTTTTAAAAATGGAAAACAATACAGCGAAACAACCTCCCCAAACCCCACATTTTCCCCCAAATAACAATCATGACAATATTATAAACTACTATACTACTAAGCAGCAAAATGCTTTAGACCTGTGCCAGACAAAATGCTTTTGAATGCAGGATCAACTTAGAAAGGGCTTCATATTAATGGCTGCCACCCACTCACCCATGCCTTTTCTCATATAGTTTGCAAAAACTTGTATAAATGGATTTAAAAAGGAAGAGTCCACTCTAAATAATGTCCTTCAAAGGACATTCTAACCGGGTGTTCATTAATTCTGTGCCTCTCTGAAATAGTTGTTATTCATAAGTAATCTCATTTTATAAATTTTAAGTCTAACAATTAATCATGTACCTTAATATCAATATCCACAGTTCTTATCAAATATTTTAACATCAATCTATTTCTTCTTTAAGAGTATCTTTAAAGCCTGGCTAACTATTAACATCCCTTATTTAGTCCCATCATACCAATATAAATTCCATAATAATATAATATAGAACAATCTTGAGTTTTATAAGTAGTTATTAATTAATTAATAATTTTCCAACAACATTCTATAACCATCTAAGTAATTAATTAATTATTAATCATCTATATATAACAATTCCCATTTTCAACCAGTATTAACTATCATTTTTTCATTACTCTTAATGTGACTCATAATTCTATTCTTATAGTTCTTCAATAGTATCTAATAGCATCTTAAATTTATTTGTATCCTATTTTACGTTCGTAATTTTTCCTGTAGATAAGTAAATGTATATCATTAACTAAAACATTTATTATAAATTAATCTTATTGTATTATATGTGTTTATGCTAAAAAAAAAATATTATTAAAAAAAACTTGTATAAATGGAATAAATTCAAGGTAGTTTGGTTTAATAGTTAAAGCACCAGGCTAGAAACCAATAGATCAGGGATGTCCAAACTTGGGAACTTTAAGACTTGTGGACTTCAACTCCCAGAATTCCCCAGCCAGCATAGCTGGCTGGGGAATTCTGGGAGTTGAAGTCCACAAGTCTTAAAGTTCCCAAGTTTGGACATCCCTGCAATAGACTGTGAGTTCTAGTCCTGCCTTAGGCATGAAAGTCAGCTGGGTGGCTTTGGGACAGTTACTTTCTTCTCAGCCCAACTTATCTGACACAGTTGTTGTTGTGGGAAAATAAGAGGAGGGGAGATATGTGTTGGATATGTTCACCTCTTGGATTGTTTGTAAAAATAATAAATGTGAGCTAAAGATAAATAAATAAAATTAATATGAAGTGTGGAAGAAAAATTATGGAATGAGAATATTGCCTAAAATGAAGTCATCACAGATCAAAGCATTGACTGTAACTGTGGCTGGAGATTGTGTGGCGATTTCCTAACGAGGGCAACATATGGTTATTCTTAATATCACAATATTTTGGTTAGAATATTTTGTTAAGGTAGGTTTAAAATGAAGAATGTGTGACTCACATTCTGTTGACAGGTTCAAGGACAGAAGCGTTTTCTTTAAATATCTCAAAACTTGGGAACAAAAAATAATTTGGTCCAAATTATCTTAAAAAACTGATAAAATTCAAATGTTTTAGTTTTCCTTCCGCTTAAAATTAAAGACACACTTTTTTCGCCTGGCCGGCCTTGGGTAGTCTCTTTTTAGGTTAGGGGTTTTAGGGGTATTTTTAGTTTAGTTTATGGGTTTTAGCGCAGGATAAATTTAATCCATTTTTAATTTTGTATTTTGTATTTTGTCTGTGGTCTTATTTGTATTTTAATTGCCTGTGCCCCGCCTCGAGTCCCCTTGGGGAGAGAGAGCGGCATATAAAATTAAATTATTATTATTATTATTATTATTTTGGAATATTTACATACTTCATGAATATTTAGATAGGATAGATCGATAGATCGATAGATCGATAGATCGATAGATCGATAGATAGATAGATAGATAGATAGATAGATAGATATAGATATAGATATAGATATAGATATAGATATAGATATAGATATAGATATAGATATAGATATAGATATAGATATAGATATAGATATAGATATAGATATAGATATAGATATAGATGAATAATATACATGCATACATACATAAATGTGTACACAACAAGCCATACATTTCTGAAATGCAAATAATAATAAATAATAACACAATAATCTGTTTCATCACTTTTTCCCTCCTTACTAAAAAATGATATCATCTGAAATGCACAGGGAATTATTTGGAAGACAATATATTGTGAATATCAATTAGGATTTAATATTCACCTAAAGAGGATTTGCACACTGTGAAGGGAAAGCATAGTAGTCAGAGTACCACCCTTTAACTAGGAGAGCAGGGTTCAACCCTCTAATGCTTCACCTGCCTACCTTCCAATATGGAACTGATATGAACTAAGAGAGTCGTGCTAGCTAAGGTCAGCATGTGGATTTATAAGGTCAGCACCAGATGTTGAGAACCAGGTTAATCTAAGCTACTGAACGAGTCAAGAACATCTGGAATTGGTAGAATGCTATTACAACAGGAGACCTAATGAGGGGGGATATATGAAATGTATGAGGTAACTATGGATGGATAGAACACCTAAACCATACTAACTGAAAAACAGCTGGTTATCCAATGTTTCAACATTGTGAAGAGGAAGCTACTCTCACAGCTTGAGATAGGCCAATTCTATATCATGTCCCAGCCTCATGAAGACTCATGCATCCAGAACAATTGGATATGCAGCCAATACGAAGCTGGAAGGTCATTGTCATCCCCACAATTTCAGAGGACAGCAGGTAATATGGCATATAGGATAATGGATAAACTATCTGGAGTCAAACTCAAGACTGATTGCCAAGGCTCCATGAAGAAGTACTATCAGATAGTATGTTAGCAGATGCCAATAAAGCTCTCACGACTATCCCTGCTACCACCATAACTCAAACCAATGGAGCGGTATACTTTAGAGTCACTGTAATCCTGGAGCTGCTTGAATGTCTTTCAAATTGGGGGAAGGGAAGGAAATCTAGGACAGAACAAGCAGTTTTGTCTCTTTTCTTTATCATGAGAGCAAGAAGGCATATTATGCAATGAATGCATTTTCCCATTGAGTGCTATGCAGAACGATAAATTTCATTTCTCTGGAGTAATACATTATCCAATTGAGAATGAAAACAATAAATTTGAATTAGGAATAAGGTATTTTATACATTGGCAGGCAGATTTGCAGTAGAAAAATTGAATGTAATATAATCCTGGGAGGTGACACGAGGCTGGCTCCAGGAGGCATCCTGGGCATCCTGGGAGGTGACATGAGGCTGGCTCCAGGAGGTTGTCAACGCTTCTCTAAGTGAGGGTTTCTTGCCTGCCTCCCTTAAAGAGGCCATGGTGAGGCCCCTCCTGAAGAAGCCCTCTCTGGACCCAGCTCTATTAGCCAACTATCGTCCCGTCTCCAACCTTCCCTTTCTGGTGAAGGTTGTAGAGAGTGTGGTGGCACAACAGTTTCCCCGTCACCTGGAGGAAGTTGATTATCTAGACCCGCGCCAGTCCGGCTTCCGGCCCGGGCACAGCACTGAGACGGCATTGGTCGCATTGGTAGATGATCTCTGGAGGGCCAGAGATGGGGGTTGTTCCTCCATCCTGGTCCTCTTAGACCTCTCAGCGGCTTTCAATACCATGGTATCCTATTGCATCGGCTGGGGGGGTTGGGGGTGGGAGGCACCATTTTACGGTGGTTCTCCTCCTACCTCTCCGGTCGATCGCAATTTGTGTTGGCAGGAGAGCAGAGGTCGACCTCGAGACCCCTCACATGTGGGGTGCCTCAGTGGTCAGTCCTCTCGCCTCTCCTGTTCAACACATATATGAAGCCACTGGGTGAGATCATCCGTGGTTTTGGGGTAGAGTACCACTTCTACGCTGACGATACGCAGTTGTACATATCTACCCCAAACCACCCCAACGATGCCGTAGCGGTGATGTGCCAGTGCCTGGAAGCCGTGCGGGCCTGGATGGGAAGTAACAGACTCAGACTCAACCCGTCCAAGACCGAGTGGCTGTGGTTTCCGCCCGCCCGATTCAACCAGCTGACTCCATCACTGGCCATAGGGGGCGAACACCTTACCCCTGAGGATGGGGCGCGCAACTTGGGTGTCCTCCTGGATACCAGGCTGTCCATGGAAGACCAAGTGACAGCCGTGGCCAGGAGGGCGTTTTACCAGGTTCGCCTGGTATGCCAGTTGCGCCCCCTATTGGATCGGGATGCCCTTTGCACAGTCACTCATGCCCTCATGACATCCCGACTGGACTATTGTAACTCTCTCTACATGGGGCTCCCCCTGAGGTGCACCCGAAGACTGCAGCTGGTCCAGAATGCAGCCGCGCGAGCAATAATGGGGACCGCTAGGTACACCCATATAACACCTCTCTTGCGCGAGCTGCACTGGCTGCCTGTCATCTTTCAGGTGCGCTTTAAAGTTGTCATCTTTAAAGCACTCCATGGCACGGGACCTAGATATCTGCGGGATTGGATCCTGCCCCATACATCCTCACGGCCGATTCGCTCCCACAGAGAGGGACTTCTCCGGGTGCCGTCCACTAGACTTTGTCAGCGGGCGACGCCCAGGGGAAGGGCCTTCTCTGTGGTGGGCCCAGCCCTCTGGAACGACCTTCCCCCCGATATTAGAACAACTACGGACCTCCGCTCCTTCCGTCAAAAACTTAAAACATACTTTTTCTGCTTTAGTCTCTACCTTTAGGGCATTAGGGAATGTTAGTTTTAATGTGGGGATTTTAGTGCAGGGACAACCAAATTTAATTCGTTTTTATTCATTGTATTTATTTTTGTATGTATATTTTACAGTATTTTAATTTTTCCCTGTGCACCGCTCCGAGTCCCCTTGGGGAGAGGATGCGGTATATAAAATAAATTTATTATTATTATTATTATTAATTTTGGATCAAGTGCCTCTGCAGTTATTCTTCCTCAACTTCCAGGTGTGTGTGTGTGTGTGTGTGTGTGTGAGAGAGAGAGAGAGAGAGAGAGAGAACATACATACATACTTTCAGTTTAGTGTGAGAAATTATATATGTGTGGGTATGTGTGTGAGAACATACATACATACATACTTTCAGTTTAGTGTGAGAAATTATATGTGTGTGTGTGAGAACATACATACATACTTTTAGTTTAGTGTGAGAAATTATATATGTGTGTGTGTGTGTGCGTTAGGTTTTGAGCTGATGAATAAACAAGGGAGACTAGGATAGATCTATTTCAAGCTATTTAGCTCTCATCAGCTAGCCATACCCTTATTGGGATATGAACCAGGGAAGTATTACATGTGAGGCAGTTGTAATTGCCACTAGACCACTGGTTCTTATTCTGATCAGCTGAGACAGAGGAATAAGTATATACTTGTGTTACAACAGTAAGAGTATGGCTAGCTGATGAGAGCTAAATAGCTTGAAATAGATCTATCCTAGTCTCCCTTGTTTATTTATTTATCAGTTCAAAACCTAACACACATGGAAACAAAAGACAACGAAACAAATAGCTTTCTGTCTTCATGGCCTCTGGTGATGAGCCAAAAGACAGAAAAGGAAAGCAGTATGCTTCCTCCCTTAATTGGAGCTTACCAGGGTGTTGTAACACAAGTGTATACTTATTCCCCTGTCTCAGGTGATCAGGATAAGAACCAGTGGTTTAGTGGCAATTACACCTGCCTCACATGTAATACTTCCCTGGTTCAAATCCCAGTAAGGGTATGGCTAGCTGATGAGAGCTAAATAGCTCGAAATATATCTATCCTAGTCTCCCTTGTTTATTTATTTATCAGCTCAAAACCTCACACACACACACACACATAAATAAATAAATATATTTAGCTGGCCAAATGAGGACAAGGAGGCTGAAGGAAGACTATATACTGTGTAAATTCCAAACAGACCACAAAACGAATTACCACAACTGTTCCCCTTGGCTTCTTATTTATATCTCCTCCTTGTCATACAACACTCTCATTATACCTCGTTAGATCACAAGAAAGAAGGAGGCTTAGAAATGCCAATGAAATGGAGAAGTGAAGCTTGTTGGTAATTCAACTCCTTGGAAGACTCATGAAGTACATGCTGATCAAGCTGGGTTCAAGGTGACTGGAAGAAGCTCAGAAAAGCTTATTCATAGATGATTGATGCTTAGCGTCTCAACTCTTTCGAGTGATCATATCTGACTTTGTCTGGAGGAGATTCATAGTTGCTTGAGGGTGAAACCTTCACACATATATACCAACACACATATAAACACCATATTAATTACCACAGACAAAGCATTAAAGAGAAGCTGAGGCTAGCTTTTAGAAAAGATTGTCAAATGTATTTCCATTTATGGGTTGTGACTGGGGTAAAAGAATCTTCCTTAGCTGAAGCAGCTGATGGGTAACTACAGGCCCTGAAACAAGGCACTCTTTACCATTAACACAATCTGAAGGGACCCTTTTGTGGCACAGATTATGTTATTAAACATGAATGTACAGCAGGAAGAAATAATTGCATGACATGTTACATGTGTTTTGCTCACACACATAGTTTGCATGCATGCACACGCCTTAGAAAACGTGTCTAAATAGGGCGGCATAGAGCTGGGGCAAGGTGGGGTGGGGCGGTTGCCACTACTGGTTTACCGAAACTGGTCCGAACCAGCTGAATACCACCACTGATGTTGCCCCCTTTCTAACTCTGCATCTGGCATGAATGGAGAAACCACCTCATACATATATCCTGCTTCCTATGAGTTCAATCTGTTCAGCCATTTTGCTGAGGTAGTTTCCTAGCTTCTTTTCTACCTTTGGCACCCCATTTCCCAAGATATCTGTATTCATAAGCTATGATGCTACTTTCTCCAGTCTACTTGGCTGGAGTTGATGGGAGAGTTTAAGTTTAAGTTTATTATATTTATATACCACCCTATCTCCCTGATGGGACTCAGAGAGATAGGGTGGGCCCTTTCCGGAAGAGCTAATGACTCGCCCCAATAGCCAGAGATGGAACAAACTGGCTATATTGTGGCACCGGAAACCACAGCCACTTGGTCTTGGATGGGTTGAGTCAGAGCCCGTTCCTCCCCATCCAGACTCGCACAACCTCCAAACACCGGGACATCACTTCGCGGCATTGTTGGAGTGGTTAGGGGTAGAGATGTACAGATGGAACTCTACCCCAAAACCATGGATGATCTCACCCAGCGGCTTCATATAGATGTTGAACAGGAGGGGCGAGAGGACCGACCCCTGAGGCACCCCACATATAAGGGGCCTCAACGTCGACCTCTGCCCTCCTGCCAACACAAATGCGACCAGTCGGAGAGGAAGGAGGAGAACCACCGTAGTACGATGCCTCCCAACCCCAACCCCTCCAGCCGGTGCAATAGGATACCATGGTTGATGGTATCAAAAGCCGCTGAGAGATCTAATAGGACCAGGATAGAGGAACAACCTCCATCCCGAGCCCTCCAGAGATCATCTACCAACACGACCAATGCCATCTCCATGCTGTACCCAGGCCGGAAGCCAGACTGGCATGGGTCTAGATAGACAGTTTCCTCCAGGTGCTGGGGAAGCTGTCGTGTCACCACACTCTCAACAACCTTCGCAAGAAAGCGAAGGTTGGAGACCGGACGATAGTTAGCTAACACAGCTGGGTCCAGGGAGGGCTTCTTGAGGAGGGGTCTCACCACTGCCTCTTTCAAGACGGTTGGTAAGATCCCCTCACTCAGCGAAGCATTGACAATTTCCTGGAGCCAGCCTCGTGTAACCTCCTGGGAGGCCAGTACTAGCCAGGAGGAACACGGGTCCAATAAACATGTGGTGGCATTCAGCTGTCCCAGCACCCTGTCCATGTCATCAGGAGAAACAGGATCGAACTCTTCCCAAACAGTCTCAAGATCTGTCTCCGTCATCTCGCCTGGACCAACCCAATTGGAGGCCAACTCGTCCCTGATCTGAACGATTTTATCCTGCAGATAACATCCAAATTCCTCTGCACGACCCTGCAAAGGAGCTTCCCGTGGCCTCTGGTGAAGGAGGGAGCAGGTCACTCTAAACAGGGTGGCAGGGCAGTTATCTGCAGACGCGATGAGAGCGGAGAGATAATTTCGTTTCGCCGCTCTTATCGCCACAAGGTAGGTCCACAAATGCGACCTTACCCGTGTTCAGTCAGATTCGGAGCAAGACAGCATCCAGATGCTGTCTAGGCATCTCTTTCGGCGCTTCATCGCCCTTAGTTCCTCTGAGAACCAAGGAGCCAAGGCAGATCAGCCCCGAGTGAGGGGCCGCAAGGGCACGACCCAGTCCAAGGCCCCCGTGGCCGCACTATTCCAGGCAGCCACTAGGTCCTCTGTGAGTCGTGGGTCAGGGTCTCAGGTATTGGCCCAAGCTCCGTCTGGAACCTCTCTGGGTCCATCAGGCACCTGGGGCGGAACCATCTCGGTATTTCTGGTTCCGCCTCCCCCCGGTGGAGTGTAGCAGTTGGAAAGTCAAGCCGAAGGAGAGAGTGATCTGTCCATGACAGGGGAGAGATGACTAGTTTCCCTAATCCAAGATCACTCGTCCACTGGCTGGAGACGAAAACTAGGTCCAGTGTGTGTCCCCTGATGTGAGTGGGGTCGTGAATTAATTGGGTCAGGTCCATGGCCGTCATGGAGGCCATGAACTCCCGGGCCATCTCAGATGTTTCACCTACCGATGGCAGGTTGAAATCCCCCATGACTAGCAGCTTGGGGGTATCAACCGCCACCTCAGCTATCACATCGAGAAGCTCTACCAGGCTGACACATTGAGAGTGTCAGCCTGGTAGATTTTTCAGAGCAACATTTCTTCCCATTTGCAATATGCTGCACCTGGGGCAACATGAGATTCTCTGTGGACTTCCTTCCAGTAAGTTGACTATATTATGTTTATTCCCAGCCATAAAAAGCAAGGGATGGAAAGTAATCAAGGAAAGATCCTTCCTACAACTAAGGAGAGATTTCCTGGCAATTAGAATGATGAATCAGTGGAACGGCTTGCCTCCAGAAGTTGTGAGTGCTCCATCACTGGAGGTTTTTAAGAAGAGATTGGACAACCATCTGTCTCTATAATGGTATACGATGTCCTGCTTGAGAGGGGGTTGGACTAGAAGACCTCCAATGTGCCTTCCAACTCTGTTATTCTGTTATTGTTCTGCCAACCATACCAGAGTGTTATATCTGATTAAATACAATATTTTTGAAAGCAGTAGCAAAGATCACCTAAGAAAGTAATGAAGGGTAGGTGGTCAGTGACTTATGTGACAAATAGTGAAAGCCAATGCTGAGGTTGGATGGGCCAAACTAAAGATTTCCTAACCTAATTATACATGGGATTCTTTCCTCCTTATCCCTTAATTTGAGAAAGATATCGACAACTAGCCATAATGGAGAAAAATCAGTATGCCTATACAGGTAGTTCTTGACTTGCAACCATTCATTTAGTGACCTTTCAAAGTTACAACAGCACTGAAAAATGACCTTATGACCATGTTCCACACTTATGACTGTTGCAGCATCCCCACAATCACATGATCAAAATTCAGATGCTTGGCAACTGGCTCATATTTATGAAAGCTGCAGTGTTCTAGGATCATATGATCCCCTTTTGCGGCCGTCTGACAAGCGAAATCAATGGGGAACCCAGATTCATTTAACAACTAACTGAACACCTGCAGTGATTTAGTTAACAACTGTGGCACGAATGGTCATAAAATGGGGCAAAACTCACTTAACAACTGTCTCACTTGGCAATGGAAATTTGGGGCTTAATTCTGGTCATAAGTTGAGGACTACCTTTAGAGCAGGGGTCCCCAACCTTTTTGCCACCAGGGACCGGTTTCATGTAAAAAAAGTTTCGTGGACCGGTGGGAGCCTCCAGCGGGTGAGTCGAGTCACGAGAGCCGCATACGCGTTCAGTGGTCACGTGGAACCTGAGGCTCACTCCGGCCCGGTTACTAGCAAGCCACAGACTGGCACCAGTCCACGGCCCGGGGGTTGGGGACCGCTGCTTTAGAGTACACCATGGCACAAAATCTGTCCTTAGGAATTTGCCTCCCAAAAGTAAATACACAAATTATGAAATTTGCATTGTGACATCATGACAGATATTTCATTACTTGCCTTCCCTTGAATCTCTGTATATCTGAATTATCATTATCATTATAATTATCCTCCCTCTCTCTCTCTCTCTCTCTCTCTCTCTCTCTCTCTCTCTCTCTCTCTCTCTCTCTCTCTCCTTCCATCCCTCCCTCCCTCCCTCCCTCCTTCCTTCCAGCACATGTGATACAGAGGTGGTATTCAGCAGGTTCTGACCAGTTCTGGAGAACTGGTAGTTGAATTTTTTAGTAGTTCAGAGAACAGGTAAATACCACTTCCGAGTGGCCCCGCCCCCATCTATTCTTTGCCTCCCAAAACCCAGTTGATTGGGGGGGGGGGGATTTTGCAGTATCCTTCCCCTGCTATGCCCACCAAGCCATTCCCACAGAACTGATAGTAATTTTTTTAAGATCCCACCACTGATGTAACATACATAAAAGTGATAGGAGTTTGAATGTACAGTTGCAGATACCATCTTGATTTTTTGGCCCACTCTGCTTTAGACTATGAAAATAGGTAGCATACCTACAAGGGGAAATTAATAACAATAAAAAGCACTGATGAGTTCCAACTGCACAATTCAGTTTGAGTCCTTTAAATTTTCCAGGACAAGACCAAATTATCATACGTTGTAAGAAATATTGTGGAAAGGGATTAAACCAAATGCGTTTCTTAAAATGAAGCAAGACCTCTGTAGGTTTTTCTTACGATGCAAAATAGAGATATAATAAAATTAAATGCATTTCTTCCCCTGCTGGTGTGAACATTAAATTATTCTCTTGAGTAAATAAAATATTGGGGGCAAGTCATCAATAATAATAATTCTTTTTCAAATTATTCTACCTGCAAATTGAAAGAAAAAGTTTGAAATAATGACAAACAAAATGATCTGCTGCCATCTTGTGGTAAAATGACAATTTACTTTGGTCTACCTTCTGCATGTTGGGCTTTAAAGAAGCAGGAGAGAAAAAGGATTAATGCCTTTAAGCTTTGATGTTTGAGAAAATTACTGAGAATGTTGGGAACAGTCAAGAATACAAACTAATGGACCATTGAACAAATCAACCCAGAGTTCTCCTGCAAAGCACGAATGACCAAGCTCACGTTATCTTGCTTTAAATAGGTAATTTGGAAGGAGTGGCCCAAATTGTGGTGGTCTAGCAGTGAAGACGCTCGCTTCACACTCAGGAAGTTGAGAGTTCAATGTTTCCCTTTCAGGGTACAAAGAGAAAATATCTATTGTGAACTCCGCATAGGCATCAGGAAGGGCATCCCAGTCAGTAAACGCTCAGTTCCATTCAGCCGTCCTGACTCCACCCCGATGAAAGAGATTACAGGGTCATTAAAACAACAACTCCAAAAAAATTGGGAAAGGTGGAAGGAAGGAGAAGATGCTGATGACCAGCAGCAAGGGAAGTGGACTCTGTTACAGTAGCAACAAGTCCGTCATTGGAAAAGTTGAAATAACATGCTGGGGATAGATTAACATGGACAAAATCTATGTGATCGCTATGAGTTGAAAATGATTTGGTACCACACAATCAATTAATCAATCTTTTGTATGACAGAATTCTAACAAAAAAAAAAGTAATTATAGTTTTCTCTTACTACATTTGATGATAAGTAACCACCAATTTAAAAATACCTAGAAGGAGAGAGAGGGAGAAAAAATAAAGCATCCAATAGTTCCTACATCAACTAAGTAAAATCAGACCAGCGCATGACTGACTCTGTAAAGTGACTCACATTGCAAGTATCTCCACAAATATTTGCTCTCTGACCTGTAGTGAGCAAGGAATGCTAGCAACAATGATAAAAAAGCTTAGAAATAAAACTCAATGGGCCAGGTATTATTCAGAATTTGGGCCACCTCTGTTTTTTGTACAGTTGGTGTGACACAATGTTTCAAGAGCAAGTTGTGGAGCTGTTAGTCTCAAAGAATAGCAGAGATGGAAGGGATCTTGAAGATTTTCTAGTCCAACCCTTACTTTTGAGAAAAACCTCAAAGAAAGAGTATTTTCCCATTGTTTGTGGGGATGCAAATGATTGCAATAAGAACATACAAGATACACACATACACGCCTACACGCATACACACATGCATGTAATTTATTTATTTATTTATTTACTAGAAAATTTATGGTGCCGTCTATTCGTGCATGGTGACTCAAGGTAGTGTAGAGGAGCATAAAAACATCATATATAAAAATATAAAACTTTAACTTTAACTTTTTAACTTTTATTAAATTTCTATCCCGCCCTATCTCCCACAAAGGGACTCAGGGCGGCGCACAGGAACTTAAAATCCAAAAATTCAAACAATAAAAATCTACAAAATTTAAAACTACAATTAAACAGTTTAACCCGTGCTAAAAAGAGAAAACAATTAATTTAAAACCCAGCTCTAATAAATATGGTTGTAGCAGCTATGCCAGGCTGGCCATATGGAAGAAATAGGTTTTTAAAGTCCGGCGGAAGAGGCGAAGGTCGGTGATAGTCCAGAGGTCTGGGGGGAGGTCATTCCAGAGGGCGGGAGCTGCCACAGAGAAGGCTCTTCCCCTGGGCATCGCCAGCCGGCATTGTCCAGCGGACGGCATCCTAAGGAGGCCCTCCCTGTGGGAGTGGACAGGTCGAGTGGAGGTATGCGGTAGAAGGCGGTCCTGCAAGTAGCCAGGCCCACTGCCATGGAGCACTTTAAAGATGGTCACTAAAACCTTGAAACGCACCCGGAAGGCTACTGGCAGCCAGTGCAGCTCGCGCAGGAGAGGTGTTACATGGGAGTATTTTGAAACTCCCAAGATCCCCCGCGCGGCCGCTTTCTTCACCAACTGGAGCCTCCGGGTGCATCTCAAGGGGAGCCCCATGTAGAGAGCATTGCAGTAGTCCAGGCGAGAAATGACAAGAGCCTGAGTGACTGTCTGTAAGGCGCCACGATCCAGAAAGGGGCGCAACTGGAGTATCAGATGCACCTAATAAAAGGCCCCCCTGGCCACGGTCAGATGATCATCTAAGGACAGCCGGGAATCCAGGAGGACACCCAAGTTGCAGACCCTTTCCGCGGCAGCTAACAATTCCCCCCCGATAGCCAGAGATGGAACTAACTGGTTGTCGTGGCGCCGGAAACCACAGCCACTCGGTCTTGGACGGGTAAAAGAGAATCAAATAATAAATTAATAAAATAATATAATACCCTCCCCCCCTTTTCCCCCGGTGACAACACATCACACCACCAGCTATTTAATGGGTTCCATCCTGCTCTGGGTTCCCCAGGCCCGCTGGCTGATCCAGGTCTTCAGTGCCTTCCGGAAGAGCGTTAGAGTGAGGGACATTCTAATCTTTGGGGGAATGATGTTCCAGAGAGAGGGAGCCACCACAGATGTATCTCCCTAGGGCAGGGATCTGCAAAATTGGCCCCTTTAAGACTGGTGGACTTCAACTCCCAGAATTCTGGAAGTTGAAGTCCACCTGGCTGGGGAATTATGGAAGTTGAAGTCCACCTGGCTGGGGAATTCTGGGAGTTGAACTCCACCAGTCTTAAAAGGGCCAACTGTGCAGATCCCTGCCCTAAGGGTTGGGACCAGCAACATTCCTTGCCCCCTTGCTCTGGTGGATCAGGTAGATGTGACCAACAAGAGATGGTCCCTTAGATAACCTGGTCCCAAGCCATGAAGGTCTTTAAAGGTGACAACCAGCACCTTGAATTATAGAAAGATGTAGATATATACTTGTCAGGGTTCGCTTCTTCGAATACTCAAGAAAGACCACACTTAATCATAGTTTAGAATGAATAAGGTTACTTTTACTGAATACAGAAGAACAGCAAACAAAGGTCAAGCAGGAAGTGACTAGTTTAGGCGCAAAGCGTGTATATCAAAGCTTAAGCCAACCCCAATAACCCATGCCCCCACAACAGTGTCCAATGCAGATTCCTCCAGGACATCAGGTGGGCCTCACGTCCAACGCCATCATCAGAATGGAATGTGATACCGTTAGGTTTGAGATAACACTGGCCCGTACCATCTTCCACCAGCACTCATAGTTAACCCCCATAACCCCACCCTCCCCGTTTCCATGGCAGCCCAGCAAGCGGCAAAGCGAAGGCTGACAATACTGTAGATATAGATGATATACGTAGAGAACCTTTTCATTTAAAACAAATGGACACTTTACAAACCAAATGTGTTTAGTAGTAGGTCAGCAGAAGCAGTTTTCATTTCATTCCCATTCTTCTTCTTTACTTCCTCTTTTACCACTTCGAGGATTGAAGGAGATACAAAGTTTTGGTTCTGAAACTTTCATCTGTTTTATGCAAAACAAACATCCTCCTTTGGGACCATAACCATAGGGGACATTGAGGTTTTTGCCAAATTCTTCCCAGTATTTTTTTCACCATACACACTGGCGTATGGTGATCAGGATTGCTCATGGGACAGTCTACAAATTGGTTTTACCTTTTAAAATTTCTGATTAAAGATCAGTTCTCTGGCCTAGTGACATTACTGATTGACAACAAATTTAACTCAAATTTAAATTTGTGCCTTGTTTTTTTGCATCAGGCTAGGATAAATGCTGGAAAAAAAACCTCCTAAATAATGTGCCAACAAAGACAGGTGGTAAATTTCTAGTTGTTTATAGGAAGGATTCTAATAATGGCTTTCTGCACCTCTCCCAAATTTCAGTAACAATGCAACATTGAACTTTTATTTTCATTTGACTAAATGCTTTATCATCAGACTTGCTAATGGGTTAGATATCAGAATATCCTTTTTGACCACTATAATAATCTCTGGGACAGGATAATTCAAAGAAGCACCTTTTATGCTGCCTGTTTTACTGTTGCTGAATGAACTGGACACCATGCAGATGACACAAAATGTTTGTGGTAAGGCTAATGCACTAATGCTAATACACCAAGACCAGGTTTAAAGTCTGTCTTGAGGTATGCAAGCTCACTGGATCACTTGGGGCAGGATCTTGTCTTTCAACGCAACCTACCTCACAGGATTGTTTTTGCAGAGAAAACTGCAGAAGAAATTTAAAGTAGGCTGCTTTTGCTCCTGGTGAAAAGGTAAATATAAATCTGAAAAAGAGATGCAGTAAACAGAAATAGATGAAAAAAGTTATGTTATTATTAGCTTTTGGGTAATACACATTTCAGGAAAAGCAACCTTCAAAAAATTTGCCTTTTAAATCTATATACATTAAAAAGGGAGGAAAATGTTGTCCCAGTGTCATATTAATTGAGAATGAAAATCCCTTAATTGTGGAGCATTTTAAGGATAGATGGCAGAGTGATCTTCCATAAATAAGGAGTAGAATTTGCATTATTTTTGGAAAAGAAGCTTACATCCACAAGAGGGTGCTCCAATCACACCAATGCAAATTCATTGCAAGGTTTATTGGCACTTTTCTAAGTGGAAACTTCATTGAACTCAACAAGGGTTACTTCGGAGTAATGTAGCTAGGACTGCAGCATTAGAATTATGTTGTATTGTTCATTGACTCATTTCTCAAAACAAATAGAAACAACAATTTACCCAATTTTTTGGTTGAATGTTTTACAGGATATTTTTACTAAACAATTCCTTACACCTTTCAAACTACAACTAAGAGTCTTAACACGATATATACATATATACTAATCATCGTCGTCGTCATCCTCATGCTTTTAATCATTCTCTATACAGGGCAGGATGAAGGCTTCTTCCGCATGTTTCCAACCTATACGGACCTGAGCTCTTATTTGCCAATCGGGCCCTCAATATTTCTTGATGTCGTCTATCCATCTTGTTTTAGGTCTCTTTCATGGATGCTTTTTATCTAGTGGGATCCATTCTATGAGTTCTTTGGTCCACCTGCCATCAGTTCTTCTCGCTATGTGACCAGCCCATTTCCATTTCAATCCTTTTACTCTCTTTACAATATCATATATTTTTGTTTGTTCTCTAATTCATGTGCAGGTATATACATATGCAGATCCATATGCATATGCATATACGGGTATATCCCTATCCCTATCCCTATCCCCATCCCCATACCCATCCCCATCCCCATCCCCATCCCCATCCCCATCCCCATCCCCATATCCATCCATCCATCCATCCATCCATCCATCCATCCATCCATCCATCCATCCATCCATCCATCCATCCATCTATCTACAGTATCTATCTATCTATCTATCTATCTATCTATCTATCTATCTATCTATCTATCTATCTATCTATCTATCTATCTATCTATCTATCTATCTATCTATATCTAAAGTAATAGTCTTTACATTTCTTATGTTGGAATGTAGTATCTTAATTAATTACAGCTAGTCTTCAACTTATAACTATTTACTTAGTGACCATTCAAAGTTACAACAGTTCCAGAAAAAGGGACATGACCATTTTTCATATGTACAACCATTGCAGCATCCCCAGGGTCACCAAATCAAAATTTGGGCACTTGGCAACTGGCATACTACACATTTATTATGGTTTCCAGGGCCTCAGGGTCATGTCACCCACCTTTGGACTTCGGAGCAGCAAAGTCAATGGGGAAGCCAGATTCACTTAATAACTGTGTTACTAGCATAACAACTGGAGTTATTCATTTAACAACTGTGTCAGTAAAGGTCATAAAATGGGGCAAAACTCACTTAAGAACCCTATTAATTACTGACAGAAATTTTGGGATCAATTGTGATCATAGGTCAAGGATTACTGTATATGTAGCCATTTTCAATTCCTTATTCAACCATAAAAACACCTGCTAAGGCTTGTAACTGTTGTTCCCATTTTAAAGAGAGCAAATTCTGATCTGGATATGGCAAACTACCTGAGAAGCCTTGCTTAAATTTTGAATTACAGGTAGTCCTTGCTTAATGACTTTTCTGCTTGGAAATGTTAGGAAGGTGCTGAAAAAGTACCTTTATGACCAGTTGTCATAATTATGATCATCGCGCCATCATCAGACCCATGATCAACACTTGGGCACCTTGTAACTGACAGGTCTTTACGCCCATTGTAGCTTTGTGATCAGAGTTTGCACACTTCACAACTCCCTTCCGACAAACTTAGTCAATGCAGAAGCTAGCAATAAAATCATAAGCTGCGGTCACAGGATGTCTCATTTTACAACTGCAGTGGAAATGAAGTCGTAAATCCATTTGAGGCCACGTGATGTGTCACTGAGCAATGGATTCACTGGTTCCAAATGTGGTCATTAAGCAAGGACTATCTGTACTGCATGCTTATCTGAGACATTTCTATGCTATCTTTCTGCAAAGGAATCTTGCCAAGATCATTTAGATGAAAAAAAATATCTTTGTTAAGTTAGAGCACTTAAGGTGTCAGGGTGTCAAACTTGATTGCATCACAGGCTGGATCATGACGTATCATGATGTTTTTCGCTTTTGCAGAGTTGCGGTAGATGACATAACATATTTGAACCTTGAGCTTCCAATTTGACAGGCAGTTAGAGGATCTGAAGGCTGCTTAGAAAAGTTCACACATATCTACAGGCTTCTAGTTTCATTGGACTACAAGTAGAACACTGTACTGGACAAAAAGGTAGTGACAGATTTTATTTTCCTGAGCGCCAAGATCACTGCAGATGGGGACCACAGCCAAGAAATTAAAAGGGGGAGGAAAGCTATAGCAAATCTAGACAGCATACTAAAAAGCAGAGACATCACCCTGTCAACAAAATTGCGTACAGTCAAGGCTATGGTTTTCCCAGCTGCAATGTATGGCTGTGAAGGTTGGACCATAAGAAAGGCTGAGCGCCAAAGAATTGAGGCCTTTGAACTATGGTGCTGGAGAAGAGTCCTGCGAGTCCCTTGGACTGCAAGGCAATCAAACCACTCAGTCCTAGAGGAGACCAACCCTGACTGCTTTTTAGAAGGCCAGATCTTAAAGAGGAAACTCAAGTACTTTGGCCACTACTTCTCTAATGAGAAGGAAGGACTCACTGGAGAAGAGCCTAATGCTGGGAACGATTGAGAACAAAAGAAGAAAGGGACGGCAAAGAATGAGGTGGCTGGATGGAGTCATGGAAGCAGTAGGCGTGAGCTTAAATGGATTCCAGAGGATGGTAGAGGACAGGAAGGCCTGGAGAAACGTTCTCCATGGGGTTGCAAGGGGTCGGACATGACTTTGCAACTAACAACTGGACAAAAAATTCACCAGTATGAATGAAGAATAGTTTTCTTAAAAAAAAATCTTACTATCTATTGTGATCTTAGATCCATTCGAGAAGCAAAGCATCTGTTACTTATTCTAGTTAGGTTCTTATTCTCTAAGCCAAGTTTTATAAATGCCCCTCCCCTCCTCATCATACAAGCAGGAATGTTCCGATCTGCTGCTTTCTTAGCCAAGTCCAGACAAACCGTCACAATTCTAACGATAGCAGGAGATCAAATGCATGCGACAGAACACCCATTTCTGCTTGGCAACATAAAAAAATAAAATCCCCTTCAGCTCCGGGGCCCCCTTTCCCCCTGCTCTTTGCCTTCATCCCTGTTGGAGGAATGGCTGGCACACGGAGTTAGCACATCTCGCCAACCATGCGTATCGAAGTCCTGTACATCTTTGGCTGTCGCAGCCAGGGTGGTCGTGGCTGCATGTGGAAAGCCTAAAACAAACACAGGCCAGCTGCTGCCAGATGTTGAGAGGCTTTCAGGTTCACTTGATGCTTTGGAGGTAGTCGGTCCAAACTCCACCCTTGCTTTCTCTGTGCCGTTGGAAGGAACAACATGGCATAAACGCCTGTATCTTCCCCTGCCCATGGGGCACAGCGCTTGTCTTCCATTCAGATCCATCTGAGCAAATAGGAGCCTGCTCCAAGCGGTAGTGGCCACTGATCCATCAAGGTTATGTTAAACAAACCCTGCTGAACAATTTACAACTTGACCTCCCATTGTGCTGGGACTTCGGTCTGGAGGATTTTTGAAAGGCCTTTTTCTTGGGAATGTTATACTTTATGCTATATTCATGAGGCTAAATTAGCCAAATCTAGAGCCCCTGTTTTAATTTTGAAAAAGAGGAGGTTTGGGTCCTTCCAAGACAAAGAACCTAGTAAAAAGCTCAAAAAACAAATCAAAACCTATAAAAACTATCCTTTGGTTATTTATTTTTGGGCAGCTACTTTTTAAAGTAACAAGAGAGTAAATTGGGCAACTTGTTCATAGTTCTTCACATTGTGTGTGCCACCAAGCAGTTAATTTTTGAAGGATCAAATATGAAATGGTTTGATATGCCACCCAGCAAAAGAAGCACCTTCTTAGTCATGCATTATCTGGTGAGATTTTTAAAAATCCTGTGCAATGGCAACAGAAGTTTGCAGTTTGTACGGCCATACATTTAACTTCTCAAATAAGAGCAATAGCATAAAATCAGCAAAATGGGTCAAAAGTTATGACTCATTTTAACTATGGCTATAGTTACATGGATGGCTTTCTACTAATGGGGAAATAAAGCAGTAATGTTTGCTGTTAATGTATTGTTAGTGCTCCATATGTAGCCCATAAGGAATCTAATTTTTTAATAGATAACCTCACAATGCAATCCAATAGTATTAAATGTTCTCACACTTTTGCATTGTTGAGATCACGAGAGGAGACAAACCATCCAACGGTAACACCATTGTGGGGAAGAATTAAGGCAGCGGGAACAACTAAACTGCTTTCTAAGTTTATTTTATTTATTTATTTAGTTAGTTTATCACTCATGTACAAGATAAAAGGAATAGGAATAAACATGGATAAGAACACAGGAAATGGGTACAAACAAATGGGGACAGTAGGATAGGGACGTTAGGCACGCTGGTGCACTTATGCACGCCCCTACTGACCTCTTATGAATGGGTTGAGGTCAACAGTAGACAGTTTAAGGTTAATCTTATGGGGGTTTGAGGGTGTAACAACAGAGTCAGATAGAGCATTTCAGGCATTGACCACTCTGTTGCTGAAGTTGTATTTTCTGCAATCGAGTTTGAAGCGGTTTACCTTGAGTTTGTATCTATTGTGTGCTTGTGTATTATTGCGGCTGAAGTTGAAGTAGTCATGGACAGGTAGGACATTATAGCAGATAAACTTGTGTACTACGCTTAAATCAGACCGTAGGCGGCGGCATTCTAGGTTGTTCAAGCCCAAAATTTGAAGCCTGGTGGCATAAGGCAGGGATGTCCAAACTTGGGAACTTTAAGACTTGTGGACTTCAACTCCCAGAATTCCCCAGCCAGCATAGCTGGCTGGGGAATTCTGGGAGTTGAAGTCCACAAGTGTTAAAGTTCCCAAGTTTGGACATCCCTGGCATAAGGCATTCTGTTGCGAGCAGAGGAGTGGAGAAGTCTTCTTGTGAAATACCTCTGGACTTCAGCTGCAAAAATGATGCTGTCAAAAATAATGGAGAGATTTCAACATTCTGACATTTGAATTTAAATAAACTTTGGATCTTCTTCCAGTGTTTATATTTTAGTTTATATTAATCTCTGATCATTGCTTATGTCTGGATGGAAAGGTTATATGAATATGCATTCCAATGAATAAAGGCCATGCATTTGAAATGCAAAACCAGTTTAAGCAATGACTGCTGAAAAGGCTTTTGGTCAGGTGTACAAAGAACCATCTCCGGATTTATTTTTGACTATTTAGTTTCACAGGAAAACAGCACTTTCCCCTCTTTTGCATCATATAACAAGTGCTAGGATTGTACTGTACAAAAGCTTTGGCTTGAAGATTTGATTCAAGACCATTCAATCAAACTTCCAAACTTGATTTCCTAAATAGATGCATGGTCAAATAATGTATCTTTAAATTGATTCAGCAACTAAATAGATTCTGCAACTTTTGCATGAGTAATCTACAAAACCAAGAACCAAATCCATTTCATTGGATGATTTGAACTGAATTATTGAATCAATGTATAATTTTTTGAATCGACTTGAATCTTTGAACTGGATCGAACTGGCCATCAAAATATAAATAATAATTCAAAGTGGATCAAAACCATACATATATCCTTACTGATTAGAAGAGTTGATAACAGTATTTAGACATTTAACAGGTGTTGGTTGACTGCTAATATGAAATGAAATGAATGACTTCCAGTTTCATCCAAGGAAATGTACATTTATACTGAAGCAGGGGTGGGTACCTGCCAGTTCTAGCCTCTTCTATAGAAGAGGTTCCACAAATCTGCAGTGCTGTTCAGAACCGGTTCCAGCTCCCTCTCCTCGCCCATCCGCCCATCATCAAGATGAAGAGCGAGAGGAGGAATTCTGGGAGTTGAAGTCCACAAATCTTAAAGCTGTCAAGTTTCAACACTCCTGGGATTTTTTCCCTAAAGGGTTAGGGGTGCAAGGGTCTTGTAACTTGACAGCTTTAAGACTTGCGTGCTTCAAATGCCAGAGTTTCTGAGCCAACATTTTGGTTGCTAAGCAAGAGCATTGTTAAGTGAGTTGCACACATTTTACAAGCTGGCCATGCCCACCCAGTCACATGACTGCCAAGCCACTCCCTCCTGGTCACATGGCCAGCAAGCCATTTCCACCCGGTCACATGGCCAGCAAGCCACTCCCACAAAACAGGCCACACCTACTAAAAATTTTGAAACCCACCACTGTACTGAAGGCTCTAATTATGCTTTACCTATGCACATTATTGTGAAGATTGGGCTGAGAGACGATGATGAATCTACTGTCACCCAATCAGCTTCTATGTCTGAGGGTAGAATTAATGCTGGTTACTAATCCAGATGCTCCAACCATAGAACTCTACAGGTGATAATGTTTCTTTCAGATAGAAGTCGCTGAAGGTATCTCAACTGCAATGGACTCTTTAGCACTTTGTGTGTCTTTGTACCTGATGATCATGTCAAGTCCTTGTACAAATTTGCATGAAGAGCATTACCATATGCAAATTCCAGAATACCAAATCAGTGGTGGGTTTCAAAATTTTTTAGAACCTACTCTGTAGGTGTGGCCTATTTTGTGGGAATGGCTTGGCAGCCATGTGACAGGGTGGGAGTGGCCACCTTTTAAAATGTGGTGAAACTCATTTAACAACGCTCCTGCTTAGCAACCAAAATTTTGGACTCAATTGTGATGATAAATTCTTTCTTTCTTTCTTTCTTTCTTTCTTTCTTTCTTTCTTTCTTTCTTTCTTTCTTTCTTTCTTTCTTTCTTTCTTCCTTCCTTCCTTCCTTTCCTTTCCTTTCCTTCCCGTTGGGTCACTGGCAACGGCGGGCCAGATTTACTTCCAGGTACGCCGGTGGAACCCCCTCTCACCGGTTCTCTAAATTTCACCAACCGGCTCTCGCGAGTAGGTGCGAGCCTGCAGAAACCCACCACTGTACCAAATATACTTCACGAATGTTGAACAAAAACTCTGTATTTTGATCAATAGAATGTTAAACTGCTTTTTTAAAGTCACATGGAAATTTTTTTAAAAAAAAGTTTACACCTAAGGAAAGGTAGTGGCTAAGACGCTGAGTTTGTTGATCAGAAAGGTCGGTAGTTCAGCAGTTCAAATCCCTAGTGCCATGTAACGGAGTGAGCTCCCGGTACTTGTCCCAGTTTCTGTCAACCTAGCAGTTCAAAAGCATGTAAAAATGCAAGTAGAAAAACAGGAACCATTTTGGTGGGAAGGTAACAGCATTGCGTGCGCCTTTGGCATTTAGTCATGCCGGCCACATGACCATGGATACATCTTCAGACAGCGCTGGCTCTTCGGCTTTCAATTGGAGATGAGCACTACTCCCCTAGAGTCGAGAATGACTAGCACATATGTGCGAGGGGAATCTTTGTCCGTCTGTCTGTCTGTCTGTCTGTCTGTCTGTCTGTCTGTCTGTGTCTGTCTCTGTCTCTGTCTCTGTCTCTGTCTCTGTCTCTGTCTCTCTCTCTCTGTCTCTGTCTCTGTCTCTCTCTCTCTCTCTCTCTCTCTCTCTCTCTCTCTCTCTCTCTATCTTTCTATCTATCTATCTATCTTCTGTCTATCTAATTTATTTATTTATATTTCATACTTCTTAACTACCCTTCTCCCTCAGAGAGGGTCTTCAGGTTGTGTACAATTTAATCAATGAAATTAATCATTAAAACAATAATTTCATATCGGGTTTAAAAAAAAAAAAAAACAAATCATAATTATAACATTTTAAAAGATGGAGAGTTCCAAAATTGGGAAGTTAACAGTTGTTAATACAGACAGGGTGTGTAAGAAGAACACAGAAAGATATGCCTGCCAATTGAAAATTCCAGGGAAACAACAACCTATTTTAATATAGATCTTTGGGAAGGTGACTGCCAATATAAAAGGCTATAATTATCTAGGCATTCTGGGAGTTGTAGTCTTAGCACAACTTAGCAGTGGTGAAGATTGCCATAGCTAGGGCAAGCAAATGAAACCGCATTGGTCTTAGCCTAGGGGAACGTTCAGTTCAGCCCTTTCCAAAGAGTATAGGAAACCTTTGTAAAAAGAAGGGAGGTGACTCCCAAGTAGCAGGCAGGTACCTGAACACCCGAAGCATCCTCTAACCATGATTTCATTGCAAGCAACAAATGCCTTCTGTTTTCTCCAACTCAAATATTGAGACTCCGGGGAGATGGTTGTTGTCTGGCCATCTATTGTCATGCGGCTACTGTGTGAGTTAACAAATGACAGGAAGAACGTTCCCCCTTTCTCCTCCCCCCACCCCCACCCCCGTGCCGTGAGGCCCTCGCCAGCCCATCTCTCCTCCTCCTTCCTCTCCTCACAACTCGGGCACACACCATACAAGGCAGAGAGGGGGAGGAACAACAGGAGAAGGATTCCCCCATGAAAGGAACGAAAGGAGCATAAAACCGTCAGCTGCGTGCAAAGCTGAATTCCCACGACCCCCCAGCTGAACTTTTGTAAATAGGCTTGGCAGCCAACCCACTTGCCTTGGAACAAATAAATAAATAAATAAGTAAGGTCTCCAGCTGAACTCCAGGAGAGGACATAGGAGGTTGGCTGCTTGGTTTTCCTTTTCTGGTTTTTTAAAAAAATTCTCTCCTTCCTTCCTTCCTTCCTTCCTTCCTTCCTTCCTTCCTTCCTTCCTTCCTTCCTTCCTTCCTTCCTTCCTTCTTCCTCTCTCTGTAATTCCGACAGGATGGTACTGTCTTATGTGTAAGAATACTTACCCATGTAGTATGGCTATATTACTTTTATCCATCTCATTGGTGGCATTTTATCCTTGGCATCGTTATTATGATTTTTATTATTTGATGATGATATTATTATTTACTTTATTCATTAAACATGAAACTCAGCCAACTAAACATTTATAAATGCATTACAAATACCATTGACTGGTGCTCATGGTTGATACGGTGTGCTGCCAGCGTCCTAGGTATCATCGTTATTATTATTATTATTATTATTATTATTATTATTATTATTATTATTATTATTATTATTTATTTTAATCTTTGGTGAGATTCACAGCCTTTGGGGCTGGTTGGTAGCTCAACAGCTCGAGTCCTAACCAAGGACCTAGAAACTGTTAAGGTAACACCAGAGGATATAAGCTGTTCCAGGTAGGGTGGTTTTTTGTAGAGTCAGAATGTTCAAGTCTGGTAAATTTTTAATTTCCAAATAGTGAGTTAGCCCTTTAGGTATTGCTCCAAGGGCTCCAATTACAATTAGGACAACACACGATTTCTTTTTCCAAAGTCGCTCAACTTCAATTTGCAAATCCCGGTACTTTGTGATATTTTGTTGCTGCTTATCTTCAATTTGTGCATCACCAGGTATTGCAATGTCAATGAACCATGACTTTTTCTTTTCAACTATTGTTATGTCAGGTGTGTTGTAGGACAAGTGCCTGTCAGTCTGAATTCTGAAGTCCCACAAGATCTTGACTTTCTCATTCTCTAAAACTTTCTCAACCTGATGTTCCCAGTGATTTTTGCTGTACTCAAATCCAAACTTCTGGCACAATTTCCAGTGAATGATCTTAGCAATACGGTCATGGCGTTGTAGGTAGTCAGTTTGTGAAATTTTGCTGCACCCACTGATCAGGTGGTCGACTGTCTCATCTTTCTCATTACAGAGGCGACATTTGCTGTTGGTGATAACATGTTGAATTTTTGCCTTCATGCAGTTTGTGGCTAAGGCTTGTTCTTGAGCTGCCAAAATAAAGCCTTCTGTTTCTTTTTTCAGTACTCCTGATCTTAACCAGTTCCAAGTTAGTTTTTGGTCAGCTTTGCCTTCAATACTTTTCAAGTATTGGCTATGCATAGCTTTGCTTTTCCAATTTCCACATTATTATTATTATTATTATTATTATTATTATTATTATTATTATTATTATTATTATTATTATTATTATTATTATTATTACTATTACTACTATTACTATTACTATTATTTCATTGTTTTGCATGTACACTGAGAGCTTTTGCAACAGATACAAATTCTTATGTGTCTAATTATACTTAGCCAATAAAGTACACTTTAATAAAACCTGTAATCTTGGATGATATTTTTCTCCTCCAAAACATTGTCTCTTCTCCAGAATACCCACATCTGTTCATACATATTCATATGTGCTGACCTTGCTGTGCTTTATGTATTCTGACATCTATACAGGGAGTCCTCAACTTACGACCACAATGGTGCCCCAAATTTTTGTTTGCTAAGCGAGAATTCTACCCCATTTTATGACTTTTCCTGCTACAGGTATAAAGTGAATCACTGCAGTTGTTAAATTAGTGGCACAATTGTTAAGTAAATCTGGCTTCTCCATTGATTTTGTTTGTTAGAAGGTTGCAAAAGGAGATCACATGACCGCCCCGAGTCCCTATGGGGAGAGGGAGCGGTTTACAAATATTAAATATTATTATTATTATTATTATTATCCTGGAACAGCAACCATCATAAATACCAGTCAGCCTCTGAATTTTGATCATGTGTTCATGGGGATGCTGCAACATCCCCCTCCCTCCCTTTCTCATATTTCCAGATAAAGGGCTTCCAGTGTACCATGTATCTCATTTGCATAATGACATCCTTGAAATGATGTAAATAGAAATGGAATTTATTCTTCTTCAAGAAACTTGCATTGTTCTGTGATTTAAAGAGAGACCGCCTCCTGTCACATACCTCCCTTCGACCTGTCCGCTCCCACAGAGTGGGCCCTCAGGGTGCCGTCAGCTGGTCAATGCCTGCTGGCGACTCCCAGGGGAAGGGCCTTCTCTGTGGCGGGCCCGGCCCTCTGGAACGACCTGCCCCCCGATATCCATACCATCACGGACTTAAGCCTCTTCCGTCGGATGTTAAAAGCACATTTCTTTCATCTAGCCGGCCTGACATAGACTAAGGGTATAATTTTAAATTTTGATATTTAATGGTTTTAACTTTTGAATTATCTTAATTTTAGCACAGATCTAATAATTTAATTGTCTTTTTATATTTTGTATGTGTTGTAGGTTTTTATCTTTCTGTGCACTGCCCTGAGTTCCCCCAGGGAAAATAGGGTGGTATATAAATTGAATAAAATAAATAAATAAATAAAAAAACCAAGATGCACCCCCTCACACTCACTCATACATGCGTGTACACGCATTGTGTACACTCATTGTGTACACTCATACACAATTCCCTTTTACTTCAGCTACAATCTAATCCTTTAAAAGACTGGGAATTCTGAGAGTTGTACTCCTATTGCATCTCGATGTACTTTCCTGAACCTCAATTTTCTCCCATTTTCAAAAAAAGGTGACTCATGTTTTATAGCTGGATGCAGCTACCCCATTAATATTTGCATGAAACTCTTGCAAAAATTGGCCCAAACAAAGATTAGAACCACTCTACAGAATGCTAAAAGGAATATCTTATCATATTGTTCACACCAACTTTTTTTGTTTTACATAAGAGAACATAATTAGCTAATAGTAATCTATACATAGACTGCCCTCAAAGCATTGAAGTGAGGACTCCCAGCTAGACATATTGTACTCAAAGTTAAAATTGCAATGTTCTAAAATCAAGGGGGTGGGCAGTGTTGGGTTTCAAATTTTTTTAGAACCTCTTCTGTAGGTGTGGCCTGCTTTGTGGGAGTGGCTTGCTGGCCATGTGACCGGGTGGTAGTGGCTTGGCAGCAGTGGTGGGATTCAAATAATTTAACAACCGGTTATCTGCCCTAATGACCAGCTGGGTAAGCGGGGCTCAGTAGTCATGTGACTGGGTGGGCGTGGCCAACTCAACATCACTCAGATCGATGGGCTTAGCTGTTGCAATGCAATAAGGGTTAACCGGAGAGGAAGTTTCTGTAAGCAGGGCAACAAAAATTAGGCTAGAAACAACACCAGAATGTTTCCTTCCTGCCTTCCTGACAGGATTAGCCCTGGAAAGTGGGAAAAAGCAAAAGGAGATTTCTTCCAACAACCGGTTCTCCAAACTGCTTAGAAAGTTAACAACCAGTTCTCCCGAATAGGTGCGAACTGGCTGAATCCCACCACTGCTTGGCAGTCATGTGACTGGGTGGGCATGGCCAACTTGTAAAATATGGTGAAACTCACTTAACAACGCTCTTGCTTAGCAACCAAAATGTTGGCTCAGAAACTCTTACATTTGAAGTCTTAAAAGCTGTTAAGTTACAAGACCCTTGCGCCCCTAACCTTTTAGAAAGAAACCCCCAGGGGTGTTCCAACTTGACAGCTTTAAGACTTGTGGACTTCAACTCCCAGAATTCCTCCTCTCGCTCTTCATCTTGTGGATGTGCGGATGGGTGGGGGGAGATTCCGTTCATAATGCATAATGAATTGAACAAATTTATTACCCATAGGAGATAATTCTCTCTTAGAAACTTGTGTGACTTCACTAATTTTATAAGCAGGGATTATAATTAAGCAGAATTAAAGAAAATATTAAAAAACGTAAACATAAAATACCAAATGAAACTTTCAGCGCTTATGAGCTTGAGAAGAACTGGAATAAGGAGCCTGCCCTTATTGATCCCGTCGAAAGTATGTTTATTCTTTTTTCTCCCTTCTTATACCTTTTATTTAGGCATCACAAATGTTATTTAGATTATAAACTTGAGGCAGGAAGTGCTTCAGTTACGCTCTGGGACCTTTCCTCACTAAACACTGTATATAAAATTGCGTCATTGCAATTAATTTGAAGATAATTGTTGTTGAGTTGTGTGTTGTTGTTTTTTTAATAAGGAGCAATTTCTGTTTTGTAATCACTTTTGTTATGTTAGCAATCATGCATGCTCTTCTGGCAAGAAATCAGAACCAAGATATCTGACTAATTATAAACATCAGTCCTGCCCAAATTATGCCCAAAAGAACAACCTTTCATGTTTCTGGGTTAAACTCAGTGATGGGATTCAAATTTTTTTACTACCCGCTCTGTGGGTGTAGCTTGGTGGGCATGACTGAGGAAGGTTACTGTAAAATCTCCATTCCCTCCCGATCAGCTGGGACTTAAGAGGCAGGGAACAGATGGCGAGTCAGAGGTGGTATTTATTGGTTCTCCGAACTACTCAAAATTTCCGTTACTGGTTCTCCAGAACTGGTCATAACCTGCTGAATCCCAACTCTGGTTAAACTGCATTACTATGGAAGATGTGAACATGTGGATTCCATGTATTGCTAGAAACTGATGTATGCCAAGCCACATAAGTATGCAGGAAAATATTTCAAATTTTTACTCCAAGTCAACTGGAGAGGTGGTAAAATATGGATAGTTTAAAGTCCAACCGAAACCCCACTTTAAATTCCTAAGAAAAGAGTTATCCTCTGAGATTTACAGTAGATATCCCCCTTATCTTCCTGATGTAACATCATCAGGAATTTCTATTCTTTTTGCAACTAATGGAATGGCCTATGGAGATTCTTGCATTCTCCACCATTCAGTCTGAACTGAAGAAGCTTCTTGGGTGAGAAGCAAAACGTCTTCAAGGAAAAACCAAAAAAAATCTAGTTGCTTTTTGAAAAAGCGCCTTTGGGACGACTGGGGGAGAATTGCTAGTGTACCAATCTCTGAGTTGACTCTTTCTGTTTTTCTTCTCCAGCAAGTACACAATCAGACTCATTTGCCACATTGCTTTGTGAGCAGGCACTGGTGATAATGCCAGACATAGGGCTGTAGTATTGTCCAAATGCCAAGGAAGAAAGGAAAAGGAGAACAGGAAGGAAAAATCCTCTCTACGCTTCTGCAGAAAATCAGTTCAGAGAATAGTAGCATACATGCCAAGTTCTAATTCACTATGAAATTTGGAAGCATTATTGTTTTCCTGTTTTGGCAGCTTCCAAATGCAGAGGCTTTACATCCCAGAATTCCTAATCAACAGGGACACTGTTGAAATTTTTTGGAGTTGAAGTCCCCTCATTTGGAAATTACCAAACTAGGGAAATCCTGGCCTGGATTAAAATATAGTAATTGTTATGTGGGGATGTTATAAAATAAAGCTGCTCAGTTGTTGATTTATATGCACTCATGTATATGCATCCTGAAAATGCAGAGTCATACAATACAATACAATACAATACAATACAATACAATACAATACAATACAATACAATACATTATTATTATTATTATTATTATTATTATTATTATTATTATTATTATTATTATTATTATTATTATTATTATTATTATTATACAATACAATACAATACAATACAATACAATAGCAGAGTTGGAAGGGACCTTGGAGGTCATCTAGTCCAACTCCCTGCCTAGGCAGGAAGCCCTATGCCATTTCAGACAAATGGTTATCCAACATCTTCTTAAAGACTTCCAGTGTTGGGGCATTCACAACTTCTGGAGGCAAGCTGTTCCACTGACTAATTGTTCTAACTGTCAGGAAATTTCTCCTCAGTTCTAAGTTGCTTCTCTCCTTGATTAGTTTCTACCCATTGCTTCTTGTTCTACCCTCAGATGCCTTGGTGAATAGCTTGACTCACTCTTCTTTCTGGCAACCCCTGAGATATCGGAACACTGCTATCATGTCTCCCCTAGTCCTTTTTTTCATTAAACTAGACATACCCAGTTCCTGCAACTGTTCTTCATAGGTTTTAGCCTCCAGTCCCTTAATCATCTTTGTTGCTCCTCTCTGCACTCTTTCTAGAGTCTCCACATCTTTTCTACATTGTGGCGACCAAAACTGTATGCAGCATTCCAAGTGTGGCCTTACCAAGGCATTATAAAGTGGTATTAACACTTCCCGTGATCTTGATTCTATCCCTCTCTGATGAAATCTCAGGGTGCTTCACTATGGGCTTGTAATTATTGTTATATTATATTATATTTTATATTTAGCAGAAGCTCTAAAATGTCTAACAATGCATATCTGGAAGCATGACAGACAGTAACAGAGCTGGAAGACCCCTTGGAGCTCTTCTAACCCAATTGCTGCTCAACCACTTCAGACAAATGGCTGCCCAATTCTCCAAAACGTCCAGTGATGGAGCACCCACAACTTCCAGCAAGGTAAGTCCACTGACTGATTGTTGCAACTGTCACATATTTTCTCCTTATTTCTGAGTTGCTTCTCTCCTTGATTAGTTTTCATCCATTACTTCTTGTTCTATTTTCAGGAGCTTTGGGGCATAGGCTGACCTCTTTGTGGTTTTCCTTCAAATATTGGAACTCTGCCATCACATCACCTGTAGTCCTTCTTTACATTAAAGTAGACATACCCATTTCTTGCCACCTTTCTTCATATGTTTTAAACTCCAGTCCCCTATTCACCTTGATTAAGAGCCTTGGTGGCACACTGGTTAAAGCACGGGTAGTCAACCTTTTTATACCTACCGCCCACTTTTGTATCTCTGTTAGTAGTAAAATTTTCTAACCGCCCACCTGTTCCACAGTAATGGTGATTTATAAAGTAGGGAAGTCAATTAAATTAAAAAAAAGAAAAGTGCTTTAATATCGCACAAAACCCCTACCACCCACCATGAAAGCTGGAACACCCAGTAGTGGGCGGTAGGGACCAGGTTGACTACCACTGGGTTAGAGTATAGTACTGCAGGCTATTTTTGCTGGCTGCCTGCAGTTCGGCAGTTTGATTCTCATCAGGCTCAAGGTTGACTGAGCCTTCCATCCTTCCAAGGTGGGTTACTCAAATTGCTGGGGGCAATAGGCTGACTCTATAAACTGCTTAGAGAGAACTGTAAAGCAATGTAAAGTGATATATAAATCTAAGCGCTATCGCTATTGCTCTTCTATGCACTTTTTCTAGAATCTCAACATCTTTTTTATATTGTGACCAAGTTTTTATAGCGGTGCCACATCTTTATCCTGTCCATCTTGGCAAATGTCCAACCAATTTCAACTTCTCTCAGGATTACTGTTTGGATGTTTTCTGGCTGAACTTGTAATTTCAGCTATCTGACAGAAGTGCAAAGTGCATCACAAATGAAAAAGATATACTGCAGTGACTAGTTCACTTGAGAAACACCTTTGTTTCATGGTAGTGGTGTGATGATGATGGTGTGATGATGATGAAGTTTCCAAATTCTTTCCCTAAGAAGAATGGTCAGTTAGGCATCATTCCCAAAATAATAGAAGAATGGTAACCCATCTCCCCAAAGCAACATAATATACATACTTTTCCCTATGATCATATATGTCTAGATACACATTTTACAAAGAATGAGTGGAAATGCAATACATCTTTTCTCTATCATCATGGAAAAATTGTAATCAAGTGGCATGTATGGCTGCTGAATCTTCAGTTCTAGTAATAATAATAGCCACCTTGGGGCCTTAGATCATGTAATGGAATGGAATGGAATGCATTGCATAGCATGGCACGGAACAGCACAGCAAAGCCAGGCCAGCCCAGCACAGCCCAGCACAGCCCAGCACAGCCCAGCACAACACAGCATAACACAGCACAACACAGCACAACACAGCACAACACAGCACAGAATAGATGGAAGTGACCTTGGTGGTTTTCTAATACAACCTCCTGCTCAAGCAGAAAACTCTATACCATGTCATACAAATGGTTGTCCAATATCTTCTTAAAAACATCCAGTGTTGGAGCATTCACAACTTCTGGAGGCAAGTCGTTCCCCTGATTAATTGTTCTAACTGTTAGGAAATTCCTCCTTAGTTCAATGTTGGCTTTCTCAATTATTAGTTTCCATCTATTGCTTCTAGACTTTTTTTCTAGAAATTTCATGAAACAACTGTGCAGACGGAGGACAGATTCAAACAGAAGACACTTTGTAGAAAACTTCTCAAACAGACAACTTCTTCTTTTGCCCAACAGATTTTCTACCAATAACATGCAAGATAGATAAACACAGAAGAAAAAAAACACCACGTATGGGTTTTAGGGCATGTATCACTCCCTAAATGTCATCAACATCAATGACATCACTGACAATGTTACTTCGTTGGGTGATGAAAGGCCTGGAAGCAATCAAGCTCAGAGACCATCAAGAACTCCACACAGTTCAGGCACTTTCTAAACTGTCCTGTGAGATCTTGTGAGGAATATCGCAATCTCACAAGAGCTTGTGCAAAAATGATTAGTACATCAGGTTTTCATGAGATTTTAGGTTTCTAAAGTTCAAAAGATGTGGCAGTCTTGTAAGATTCCAGCTAATTCCAGGAGGAAAGGGCAGCCTTGACCTAAAACAGTCGCTGGCTTTTGCGTAACGAAATGATGGGGGGGGGGGGACGACACTCCTTTGACATTTGTTTCTTGGGTTTCGAACTACTTTGATGCCAGGAAAAAGACCGCAATAGATGTTCTCAAAATTTGGAAGATGGATTTGAGGATACTTGGCGCTTTCTGTAATGGCAAGACTTTCCTGCCTTATTTTTCTAGAGGCAGTATAAATTAAAGTTAAAGCCAGTGGATGCAAGGAGGCTGCCTAAAAGAAAATGAAAATATTGCAAACTTGGTAGTACAATGCCTTTGGAGGCCAAGCTGTGCTTTGCATGCAAAGCCCGTGAGGCTGATTTGCATCACAGAGGATAACACTTTCTGAGAGCCGGGGGAATAAGCAAATCAGCCGCCTTTTAAGGAGCCAATCCATGTCATACATCTCCACAGAGATGCCCACCTTTTATTTATTTGCAGGGCCCAGGGCTTCCACGGGGATTGCAGGGCTGTTTTCTTCACACAATCCAAACATCGGCCCTCTCAGACAGAGACAAAGCACCCGCATCATTGGCTTGGTTGCTGAATTCAGCTGCTTGCCACTCTATAGAACGCCGGCCTCTGTCAGCCAATTCCTGAATGCCGCCTTCACAGGGACTCATGTCCAGATATTGTTATTGTCATGCAAGGCATTGGATGCATTTGTTCCTCAGTCTTTTTTGCTGAGCGGAAGTCTGGTTTGGAGGCTTGGCAATCCTGGGTCTGGTTCCATTACGAGGCCACACAAAAGCACATCTCCTCTCTTTTCACAGCTTTTGGGGGAAATGAATGCTCCCATCTCCTCACCCCCCCCCCTTAATCTTTTCTTTATAGTTCCTTTTGTCTCATGGGTTTGGATTTTGATGCCCATATCAGAAAGTCAGCCATTATTCCCTGCTGTGATAGATCACATTTTAACACTTCCAAAGCTGAGGTGGGATTCAGCAGGTTCTGACCCGTGCTGGAGAACCAGTAGCAGAAATTTTAAGTAGTTCAGAGAATCAGTAAATACCACCTCTGACTGGCCCTGCCCCCATTTATTCTGTCCCTCCAGAGTACCAGCTGATCGGGAGGGAATGGGGATTTTGCAGTATCTTTCCCCTGGAGTGGAGAGGCAATGGAGATTTTATAGTATCCTTGGAGTGGGGAGGGAATGGGGATTTTACACTATCCTTGCCCTGCCATGCCCACCAAGCCACGCCCACAGAACCGGTAGTAAAAACATTTGAATTCCACCACTGGTCCAAAGGTGTTTGTCAAAAGGTAACTGGATTTTTTTTTAATTCCTTGAAAACATTTCTCTTCTCACTGAAGACACTTCTTGGATGAGAAGCAAAATATTTCGGAGGGGGGGGGGGCTTAAAAAGTCCAGTTGTCTTTTGAAAAGTACCTTCGGCACAACAATGACTTGGATGACTGAGAATCCCCATAGACGCATTTTAACACGTTTGGAAGATTCCAGAATCTATACATGGATCATCTCAGGAGTTTATTACAACAGTTGTTGCATTTAAGCTAAATGTGGAAATGGTGTGGAGGAAGAGGTAAATGTCGGAGTAATGTAGCATAAGCACCTTTAATATTGGCATAATGCTGACAAAAAATTTACGTAAGACAAAACAAAGAGTTCTGTGATTCAGTTCTATAGTCTCCTAAGTAATTCAGTTTTGATCCATTGGTGTAGCAAAAGTCATTCACCATTTCAACCATATTTTTGAGGGGCGGGGGACACACTAAAAATTCCTAAGATCTGCCTTAAAGAAGACTTAAGGAGAACAAGGGGAGAAAAGCTTGGATTTGTCTTCTCTCAAATGTCATTGGGATTTTGAATTTTTTTTTGGAATTTGATTTGATTTGTAAACCGCACCAATCTCCGTCGAGACGGACTCTGGGCGGTGCACAGGAAATTAAGACCACAATAAATAGATAACAACAAGTACAATAAGTGAAAAAGAAATTAAATTGCAAACCTGTGCTAAAATTCCCATTAAAAACCTGTCAACCATTTTCTAATTTAGCTGACGCTCTATCGTACCTGGGTCTAAATTCTGAGCTAGTCCAGCTTGCTGAAAGAAGTATGTCTTGAGTGAGCGGTGGAAGAGGGGAAGGTCCGTGATGGTGTGAAGTTCGGGGGGCAGGTCGTTCCAGAGGGCGGGTCCTGCCACAGAGAAGGCCGTACCCCTGGGCGTCGCCAACTGGCATTGACCGGCGGTCGGCACCCTGAGGACCCTCTCTGTGGGAGTGAATCGGTCGGAGGGAGGTATGTGGCAGGAGGCGGTCCCGCAAGTAACTAAGCCCCGAGCCATGGAGCGATTTGAAGATGGTAACAAGCACCTTGTTACCATCTTCAAATCGGATGTATCAGGCCTAGCTTTAGCTTAGTTTATTCAGTAATGTCCATTACTAAAAAGCTCCAACAATATGAACAACGCAACCCCTTAACCTTATCAAGTTATGAACTGGAATATTTATTCAGTCATATGGCGTAAAAACATACCAGACCAAGCCCAGAGTTAAGACAATGAGGTCCAACTGACTCCAAATTGACCCATAATCTTTATTTTCTTACACCTAGTAATCAAACTATGACTTTCTAAGTTACTAGATTTATACTGAGAGATTTTAGGGCCCTGATGGCAAACCTATGGCACACATGCCCAAATTGGCAGGCGGAGCCATGTCGCCTGCCACACGTAGCATCACCCATTTTTCTTCTGAGTTTCTAGCATGCATGCGCATGCGCCAATCAGCTGGCCTTTGTCCATGCAGAATGCCGGAAACTGGAAGAATTGGTTTCCATTTTCCAGCATGAACATGTATGTCGGCCAGCTGATCTGCATGTGTGCATGCAGTATGGCAGTAACCAGAAAGCAGAAATTCATTTTCTGGCATGCATATGCCCCCTGGGCAGCTTCTCTTCCTGGTCGCGGCCCATATGAGTGAGCTCAAAGTGCTCCCTGTTTGGCTCTTCATGCCATGCCCGCATGCACACGCTCTCTTTTCAACACTCAATGCCAAAAAGTTTCGCCATCATTGTTCTAGGGTGTGGCTACCCCAAACTCTTATTTATTTATTTATTTATTTATTTATTTATTGGATTTCTATACCACCCTCTCTCCCAACATGGAACTCAGGGCGGTGCACAGGAATGATAAAATATAAAAATACAGACAATCAAAATAGTTAAAACTAGAATTAAATAGAATTTGGCCCATGCTAAGAACATAATTAAAACCCAACTAAAATGATAAAATAGCTATATCAGCTATGCCAGGCCGGCCACATGAAAGAAGTATGTTTTTAATGCCCGACAGAAGAGGCGAAGGTCTGTGATTGTACCGAGGTTGGGGGGCAGGTCGTTCCAGAGGAGCCTGCCACAGAGAAGGCTCTTCCCCTGGGAGTCGCCAGCCGGCATTGTCCGGAGGACGGCACCCTAAGGAGGCCCTCCCTGTGGGAGCGGACAGATCGAATAGAGGTGTGTGGTAGGAGGTGGTCCTGCAAGTAACCAGGTCCTATGCCATGGAGCGCTTTAAATATGGTCACTAAAACCTTGAAACGCACCCGGAAGGCTACAGGGAGCCAGTGCAGCTCGCACAGGAGAGGTGTTACATGGGAGTATCTTGAAACTCCCAAGATCCCCCGTGCGGCCTCATTCTGCACTAACTGGAGCCTCCGGATGCACCTCAAGGGGAGCCCCATGTAGAAAGCATTAAAGTAGTCCAGGTGGGAGATGACAAGGGCTTGAGTGACCGTGCGTAGGGCGTCACGATCCAGAAAGGGGCGCAACGGGCTTATCAGGTAAACCTGATAGAAGGACCCCCTAGCTACAGCTGTCAGATGGTCCTCCAAGGACAGCCGAGAGTCCAGGAGGACACCCAAGTTGCGAGCCCTTTCTGCGGGGGCTAATGACTCACCCCCAATAGCCAGAGATGGAGCCAGCTGGCTATGTCGTGGCACTGGAAACCACAGCCACTCGGTCTTGGACAGGTTGAGTCGGAGCCCGTTCCTCCCCATCCAGACTCGCACAGCCTCCAAACACCGGGACATCACTTCGCAACACAAATTGCGACCGGTCGGAGAGGAAGGAGGAGAACCACCATAGTATGGTGCCTCCCAACCCCCCCCCCCCATGCCGGTGCAATAAGATACCATGGTCGATGGTATCGAAAGCCGCTGAGAGATCTAACAGGACCAGGATAGAGAAGCAACCTCTATCACGGGCCCTCCAGAGATCATCTACCAACGCGACCAATGCCGCCTCCGTGCTGTACCCAGGTCAGAAGCCGGACTGGCGCGACTCTAGATAGGCAGTTTCCTCCAGGTGCTGGGGGAACTGTCGTGCCACCACACTCTCAACAACCTTCACCAGAAAGCGAAGGTTGGAGACCAGACGGTAGTTGGATAACACAGCTGGGTCCAGGGAGGGCTTCTTGAGGAGGGGCCTCACCACCGCCTCTTTCAAGATGGTTGGCAAGAACCCCTCATTCAAAGAAGCATTAACAATCCTCTGGAGCCAGCCTCGTGTAACCTCCCGGGAGGCCAGTACAAGCCAGGAGGGACACAGGTCCAATAAACATGTGGTGGCATTCAGCTGTCCCAGTATCCTGTCCATGCCGTCAGGAGTCACAGGATCAAACTCATCCCAAATAATGGTCTGAAGACCTGTCTCTGTCATCCCGCCTGGACTAACCCAATTGGAGGTTAACTTATTTTATTTATTTTTATTTTATTTTTGGAATTTATATCCCGCTCTTCTCCTTGTTAGGACTCAGGACTTCCCTCTTCGACTATCTAGCTCGGGACTGCACAGTCTCTTGATATGGTTCTCACTCTGGGAAAGCTCTGAGTTGGCAAAATCATCCCTCTCCACCCCCCCCCATGCATGTGCACAATCCATCACAAAACTTCATCCTTTGTTTTCTAGTAACACAAGCTCTAAAACTAAAGTTGGCAACTTTGAAAGTAACACTATGAATCTAAAGGGAGGGAAAAAGAGATATGACATCTGACTAATGTTCCAGGAAACTTCCTTACCACCAAAGTTTAAAACCAGTGATGACTTTGCTTGTAAAGCTGGCAGTACAATAGGACATGACCCAGAGTTTCAACTGCTGGATCAAAAAAACAAGGAGGGTGCAAGATTAAGCTAGTCTAAGAGCAAATGTTATAGGGACACAGTGGCTCAATGTCTAAGACACTGAGCTTGTTGTCAGAAAGGTCAACAGTTCAGGGGTTCAAATCCCTAGCACCGCATAACAGAGTGAGCTCCCATCACTTGTCCCAGCTTCTGCCTACCTAGCAGTTCGAAAGCATGAAAAAATGCAAGTAGAAAAATGGGGACCACCTTTGGTGGGAAGGAAACAGTGTTCTGTACGCCTTCAGCGTTTAGTCATGCTGGCCCCATGACCACAGAGACGTCTTCGGACAATGCTGGCAATTTGGCTTTGAAACAGGGATGAGCACTGCCCCCTAGAGTCAGGAATGACTTGCACATAGTGTGAGGGGAATCTTTACCTTTACCTAACCTTTTGCTATAGCCTCATAAAAAGAACACGGGTTTGGTTGATATACTTTCCTTCCAATTCAAGAAAAGATAGGAGGCAAGTACATGAATGCACCATGAGTCACACTCCAATAGAAATTTTTATTGGGTGAAAAAAGCAGTTTGTCCATACGATGTGCAAGAAATATATATTGGGTACCATTATTGTATGGCAATGTACTTTTTTTTTAACATTCGGGTTTTTTTTTTCATCTTCTTTATTTGTTTCACATGAAACAAATAACATTAAATTAGTTGAATGTGTGCAACATTCAAATGACAATGTTATTTAGCTATAGGTCACCTTGGGAATTGGTTGAGGGTTAAAATAAAGGCTTCGCCTACCAGCTCAGGATCAGGATCAGGGCTTCCCGTGGCTTTCCGGGTGCGCTTCAAGATGCTAGTAACCATCTTCAAAGCGCTCCATGGTTCGGGACCTGGCTATTTGCGGGACCGCCTCCTACCGCATACCTCCCTCCGACCTGTTCGCTCCCACAGAGAGAGCCTCCTCAGAGTGCCTTCTGCTGGACAATGCCGGCTGGCGACCCTCAGGGGGAGAGCCTTCTCTGTGGCGGGCCCTGCCCTCTGGAACAACCTGCCCCTCGACCTTCGTACAATCACGGACCTACTCTTCCGTCGGACCTTAAAAACATATCTATTTCATGCGGCTGGCCTAGCATAGTTCTAACGACACAGTCCCAATTTTATACTAATTTAATAATATTTTTACTTGTTTTTAGCCATATGTTTTTAGCACGGATCTAGTATTTAATCTGTTTTTAACTTTTGTATTGTCGTTGTGTTTTATTACTTTTTATTCTTCTGTGCACCGCCCTGAGTTCTTCGGGAGATAGGGCGGTATATACAGTTTTGGTTGCCATGATGTAGAAAAGACGTGAAGACTCTGGAAAGAGTGCAGAGAAGAGCAACCAAGATGATTAGGGAACTGGAGACTAAAACATATGAAGAACAGTTGCAGGAGCTGGGTATGTCTAGTTTGATGAAGAGAAGGACCAGGGGAGACATGATAGCAGTGTTCCGATATCTCAGAGGGTGCCACAAAGAAGAGGGAGTCAAACTATTCTCCAAGGCACCTGGGGGCAGGACAAGAAGCAATGGGTGGAAACTAATCAAGGAGAGAAGCAACTTAGAACTAAGGAGAAATTTCCTGACAGTTAGAACAATTAACCTCTGGAACAGCTTGCCTCCAGCAGTTGTGAATGCCCCAACCCTGGAAGTCTTTAAAAAGATATTAGATAGCCATTTGTCTGAAATGGTATAAGGTTCCTGCCCACGCAGGGGGTTGGACTAGAAGACCTACAAGGTCCCTTCCAACTCTGCTATTGTATTGTATTGTATTATTGTATAAGTGTAAATAAACATAAACAGGGTAAGGGTGCTGCTTTTGTTTTTCTTCAGGAATTATATCTCAGGTCTTGATCTGCCTCCGATAGTTGCCAGCTGAAAACGGTAGCTGTGTAGGCTGGCAAAAAAAAAGTAGGATTCTGTAGGCGATAATAGCCTGTATGGACAAAGAGAAAGAAGTGGCTTGGGAAGGGTTTCAACGCTGGTGTGAAGTAGCCTTAGTTTAGTTGGTGGATTTGGCACATACACACCCTTCTTTGCTTTCTTTGTAACTCAGAATCTCTGAAAGCTGCTCTACAGCAAGTGAGGAAATGGCTGCGTATCTCATCTAACCATCAGCGTCGGCAAAACAAATATTGTTTTGTGGCCTCTCTTTTCTGCTTTCCTTCTGATTACATTTATTATTGAATTACAATGTTTGAATTGTAAATGTATTCCAACCTTGTGAATTCCCAAGATTAGGCTGCCACTGCTTAAAGCCCCAAGAGCATTAGCCTTTGGCTCATCACCATGAATAATTTAAGGGTCTGCCGACATGACTTCTGGGGAATGATAAGCCAGTTCTTTCTCCCTGCAGGACTAGGCACTCCCAACACATGGAAAATATTAGGTGAGTCCTGCAATGTTGTTAAATAAAATACACCCAAAGAAAATACAATTATTGCTCAAGTGAAAACATACCACAAGGGATTATTAAAATAGCAAGATGGTTTATATTTTAAGGATGTCCCAGGTTCATTTTGCCCACTGCAAGATGGACATAAAGACACTTCTAAGCTAATACCCAAAACCTCTTTAGTCAGATCTGGTTCAATAGAATGTCCAGAAGGAATCCTGTCAGTAACGTGGCTTATTTGGCACCTTCAAGCAGGATAGCATGATGCGGAATGACTCAAGACTCATGTATAAATCAGTGTAACTTGCATTACTTCTCCATAGATTGGAAAGTCCTTCTGATACGCTTCAAGGTGTTAGTTATCATCTTCAAAGCGCTCCATGGCTCGGGACCTAGCTATCTGTGGGATCGGATCCTGCCCCATACATCCTCACGGCCGATTCGCTCCCACAGAGAGGGACTTCTCCGGGTGCCGTCCACTAGACTTTGTCAGCGGGCGACGCCCAGGGGAAGGGCCTTCTCTGTGGCGGGCCCAGCCCTCTGGAACGACCTTCCCCCCGATATTAGGACAACTACGGACCTCCGCTCCTTCCGTTTAAAATTAAAGACACATCTTTTTCGCCTGGCCGGCCTTGGGTAGTCTCTTCTAAGGTTAGGGGTTTTAGGGGTAGTTTTAGTTTAGTTTATGGGTTTTTAGCGCAGGACTAATTTAATTCATTTTTAATTTTGTATTCTGTCTGTGGTTTTATCTGTATTTTTAATTGCCTGTGCCCCGCCTCGAGTCCCTTTGGGGAGAGAGAGAGAAACTAAGAGAAACTAAGAGTGATACAAGCACTGCTTCCTTCCTTCCTTCCTTCCTTCCTTCCTTCCTTCCTTCCTTCCTTTCTTTCTTTCTCTCTTTCTTTCTTTCTTTCTTTCTTTCTTTCCTAAAGTCATAGACATATATTGTTATGAGCAAAACCTGCCAGTATTTTTGTGAAGGCCAAATTATCTGCTCCAGCTTTGTTATAAAAGCTAAGGAGAAAGAGCCACTGGAGATCAAGGCTTTGAAAGGTAGCTAGACAGCAAGCTAGAAAGACAGATAATAGTGAGAGTATGAGAGAGAGAGAGAGAGATTCAAAGAAAAGGAGGAGGGGGAGAGAGAGGTGAAGGGAGAAGGAGAAGCAGAAGGGGAAAAAGAAGGGGAAGGAAGAAAGAAAGAGGAGGAGAAGGGGAGAGGGAAGGAATAAGGATGTAGGAAGAAGAGGAGGAGGAGGAGGAGGAGGAGGAGGAGGAGGAAGAGGAAGAAAAAGAAGAAGAACAAAGATTTTTTTTTAATGTTATGGTTCCTGGATATGGCTTGTGCACTATCATATATATTTATGCTTTGTCCAAGGCAAAAGAAAGAATGCTGGGTCCTCAATTAGAAGAGTGTGATATTAAAAGTCTCTCTCTTGATTATTACGGAACACTTCCAAAGCTATGGTTTTTCCATGCCTAAAACTCCCCAATCAAAAAACAAACCAAACCAAACCAATAGGAGATATATGATGTTTCAGTCACCTTTGCAGCATGCATCCAATCTGACTTGCAGCCGATGCCAGCACTAGTTCTGTTGGAGATGAATTCCTTTTCCGTAGCTTCATTTCCAAGGAAGAAATTTGCTTTTTTTAAAAAATCAGAAGCAAATCCAATTAACCCAAAAGAGAAAGGCATAACTCAAATATCTTCCCTTCTCAATTCTGTCAGGAGCTCCAATTCTGGAGCCCTTGAAAAGATGGTTACAATTGTCCTGTATACTCTAGAATTCTATACATCAGACATCCCATTGCTTAGCAGCTTCCATACTACATTTATTACGGAGGCTGATGAAGTAAGCATGATACTTACTTTTCCTGTTTTTATTCCTGAAAATTGAAATGGTCTTAGAAGCTAATGAAACCATATAAGCTCTGGGTAGTTGGTTCAAGGAGAGACTGATACATCCTTGTGGGATTGTAAAGAAAGGGCAAGAGATCATCTCAAGATGCTTCACAGTATTAAAGGAGATGGACGATGACAAGGAGAGGACTTTCTTTGTTATTCCATGCACTTATGGCACTCCATCCCCTGGGAGGCTCAACTTTTCCCCTTCCTGGCTTTTACTATTTAATGAGTTTTACCATCTGATTTTATCGTTGCTTTTATTCTTGCTATTTCAGTGTGTGTGTGTGTGTGTGTGTGTGTAAATTGGGGGGCTTTATTGCATTTTTAAAAAATGCTTTGTATGTTTTTGTTGTAAATTAGCCCAGGAATTACCAAGATGAAGGTAATATAAGAACGAGGGATCACGGGAACTCAGGTTATTGAGCATCTTAGAGTTGTAATTCACCAAACTCACATTAAAAAGGGATGTCCAATGTTGTTCTCTAAGAACTGAAGTTCAAAATGTTGTTGTTGTTGTTGTTGCTGTTGTTGTTGTTATTATTATTATTATTATTATTATTATTATTATTATTATTATTATTCACATTTGTAACCCGCACCCATCTCACCACAAAGGGACTCGGGGCGGCAAACAGAGATTTAAAATAAATATACATAAATACAAAATATTACTAAATAATAACTAAAATTAAATCAAAATAAAATAAATTTTATTTTGCTTAAAATAAATTTAAAATAAAATTAAAATAAATAAATTTAAAAACCATAAATTAAAACTTTGATTTGTTATAAGACAGTAGGGTGCGGAGTAGTTCATGCTAGGCCGGCCAGATGAAAATAGTAAGTTTTTAAGTGCCAGCGGAACAAGCAGAGGTCCGAGATGGTACGGAGATCGGGAGGTAGGCCATTCCAGAGGGTTGGGCCCACCACAGAGAAGGCCCTTCCCCTGGGAGTCGCCAACCGGCATTGCCCGGTCAACGGCACCCGGAAAAGACCCTCTCCCTGGGAGCGAGTCGGTCGTAGGGATGTATGGGGCAGTAGATGGTCTCGTAGGTAGCTAGGCCCCGTGCCATGGAGCACCTTGAAGATGGTCATCAAAACCTTGTAACGTGGTGTTGGTTCCGGCTCCAGCGGCGACGAGCGAGCCTAGCGCTCGCTCGCCGTTTTGTTGCTTTTTCTGCCCCCCCACGGGGGCGAGACGCCCCTTTTTTGGGGGTCTCCCGTAGGGCCGGCTCGGCAGGGACGCCCCCCCTCACGGCGGTGGGGGAGGCGACCCTTTTGCCGCGGCCTAGGTGAAGGAGAACATGCTGCGGGGGGTTCTCCCTTCGCCTAAGGACGACGGCGCCATTCACATCTATGTAGAGGGCTGAACGTCGATGTCGGCAGGCTTCCCGAGGCTTCAGCTGCAAGGGGAGAGTGAGTGTTCAAAAACTTTTTTTTCTACTGTCAGCCGGGCTGAAAGGACTGGGAGGGGGGTGTTTGTTTTTAAAAAAAAAACCCTCGGATCTAAGCGGCACTTGGAAATGTTCCTCAATCCTGACTGTTTGCGTTAAGGGAAAGTGGACTGCGGCTTGCTTGCAACAATGTTTCTAGGTCTGGCTGATACAATTTCTCTCACTACTCTCTCCTGCGGGCTCTGAGCTGGGCGGTGGAAAATGGCCTCTCTTTGTTCCTGATTGACTATTTTGTTTATGGAAAATTTCCAGTGTCTCTTTGCAATTTGGACTATCTCTGGTTTTTAATGAAGAAATTTTTTCTTTTGGATTTGTGATTTCTTTTCTGGAGTACCTTCGCTATTACATCTATTGAGTTGGAAAACTGTCTCTCTCTTGGTTCCTGTATTTTACAACGTTACAACCTTGATCAGAACTTTTGGCTCCCGGTTAGTCTCACCAACCCCACCCTGAAAACGCCATTTTGGTGGCATTGATTTTAACAGTTAATCATGGCTCAAGAAACAGCACTGACAAGTTTAGAACAACGGATGGCTTCTCTTGAAACTGTTATACAAACTTTGGTACAAGAGATTCAAGCCCAGAGGGCAGAAAACATCAATTTCAAGAAGGAGCTATTGGACACGCGGAAGCAAGTGCTGGAAAACACACAGAAGACTGAAGAATTGGAAGGGGGGTTGGCGGGGGTTAAGGGAGAGATTAAAAATGTTACTAAAGAGGTTGGGGAAACAAATGAGCATGTGTCTAGGATTGATATGGAAAGAATGACATATTTTTTGAGATTTCAGAACGTTCTTGAGGAATCTGGTGAATGCCTCCCTGATCTTATGAGCACAATTTTAGCAGACTATTTACAAAAATCTAAGGATGAGATCAGGGGGGACATTGACCTAGCCTACAGAATTAACTCAGCATATGCCAGGATAAATGAAGTGCCTAGAGAGATACATGTGAAATTTGTTAGAAGGTCAACCAGAGAGGAAATCCTGAAAGTGCAGAGAGGTAGTTCATTAATCTACCAACAAAAAGAGGTTGCTATCTTGAAGCAGATCCCTAGAAAGATTCGAGAAGCAAGGAGGAAATTTTCCTTCTTGTCTAAAATTTTATTTGATCATGGGATTTGGTTCAAGTGGGTGACACCCGAAGGGATGCTGGTGTTCTGGGAAGGAGGAAGAGTGAGGATTAAAACAGTTGCTGAGGCAGAAACCTTTCTTAAAAAACATTCCTCTATCCTGGGGGAAGATCCAGGGGGGACGGAGGGGGCCATGGCCCCTCCTACTGGGGGCCTGGAAGGAGAAAAAGAAGATTCAATTGCCAAGAGACTTAGATCAAAAAAATAACTTTGCCTTGACTTTTCTTTTTGAACAATTTTGCATAATATTTGTATTTGGATTTTTTGTAAAGGACTGACAGTATTGAATTGAGAATTTAGATATATGTACACGCTTTCACTTTGTAGTTTGATGAAAAATGTTTTTCTTTTTATTGTTATTAATGTATTTTGAGGTCCCGGAAGAGCCGACGACCTCGACATGAATGCTTTCAAAATTTCTTTGTATCCCTTACCCTATCCTACAGAAAAAATGTAAAACCAATAAAACTTTTTCAATATAAAAAAAAAAAACCTTGTAACGCAAGGGATCATTATAAATGCAAAAATGTTGCTGGGATATCTGGTCCAGACGACAATTTCCCTGCCCAAAAAGAAGGCAACTGGTTGGTAGAGGGACATGGTCAGGGGTGGGTTCCTGCCGGCATTACTACCGGTTTGGTGCCCAAAAAATGTTGCGCACACGTGCACATTTGCACTTAAAAAGGTTTGCGTATGCACACAACATAAAAAAGGGGGAGGAATTACATTTTTTCAATGAAGATTGTTCTATGCATGTGCAGAACAGAAACTCAAGATGGTGCTACTGAGGATAGAACCAGTTCGGGTGCATGCCCATCCGAGTTACTACCTACTCAGCCAAACTGGTTTGAACTGGTAAGAACCCACCTCTGTACATGTTTCATTGATTCTCCCTCCCTCCCTCCCTTCCTCCCTCCCTCCCTCCCTCCCTCCCTTTTTTATTAATTCTGGTCTGCAAGCTTTAAAAAACCCCAATAAAATGTAAAGAATCCAATGGCTAAATGTCATTAAAGACCCATGTTTATGCAGGTTTTGCATTTGCTATTTAAGAATCTAGGCGAACCACACATGAATCGCAAGTTTGTATAGGCATGTGGAGCGCACATGGATTTCATTGCATGACAATCTGTGCAGTGAATAGCTAATTGTGCAATATCCTTTGGCCAGGGCATCTCACAGGGAAAGCTATTTCATTCTTGCTTGGGTACCACCACGCAGTTCCCAGGATATTTGATGTATGGGGTGCTGAGGCTGCGGTCCCATTTGGTCTACTGCTATTCAGGAAGTTTCTGGAGCCAAACACAACCTATTCCCGTAGCTTTTTTTTTTTTAACCACCATGCTTGGTCCAATTCTCCTTGCTCCAAAATCAGTCTTTTCAGCTCAATTGGTCCTCCCACAGAAATTGGGCAGAATGACCAATGCAAACACAGAGACTCACAATTCCTCTTTTTGCTGTTTTGTTGTGAGCATTTGACAAAGTGAGCGGCGAAGAATTGATGCTTTTGAATTGTGGCGTTGGGGAGAAGCCTTGACCTTTCCTTGGACTGCAAGGAGATCCAATCAGTCGATCTAAAGGAAATCAACCCGAATGGTTCTTTGGAAGGACAAATGCTGCAGCTGAAGCTCAAATACTTTGGCCACCAAATGAGAAGAGAGGACTGATTGGAAAAGATGGATGCTGGGAAGGACTGAAGGCAAAAGGAGAAGGGGACGGCAGAGGATTAGATGGTTAGATGATGTCAGCAATGCAATGAACATGAATTTGGCCAAACTCTGGGAAATAGTGGAGGAGAGAGGAGGGCACCTGGCGTGCTGTGTTCCATGAGGTCACAAAGAATCAGAATCATGACTTAATGACTGAACAACAACCTCAATATGTGTGGATGTGAATGAGCACATTGGCATTCAGTTTTTGCCCCAACATCTCATACTTTGTTCAAAGCTAGTTTGTACCTTCCTGTGCCAAAGCTAATTTCTGAAGAAATTAGAAATGTTGGCACTTTCCAAAGATAAAAAGTCCTTCGAGCTGATTTCAGCTGGCCCAGGAGCCAAGGCATAAAGTACCCCCACCCCACTTTAGCTTCTAATGCCAGACAAGGTCAGCCAAAGTGAATAATTCATTGCTTTCATAATTGTTATCATCGTTTTAATAATTCATAAGTTTTCACCATTCATCATTTCCACACCTTGTATAAGCTGTTCTTTGCTATTATAAGACAAGTCACAATATTGAGGGCGCAGAGAGAGGGTCCGTTAATTTACCAACAAAAGGAAGTCGCCATCTTGAACCAGATCCCGAAAAAGATTAGATTCTTATCTAAAAATTTGTTTAAACAGGGGATTTGGTTCAAGTGGGCGATGCCGGAAGGGATGCTGGTGTTCTGGGAAGGAGGAAGAGTAAGGATTAAAACAGTTGCTGAGGCGGAAGCCTTTCTTAAAAAACATTCCTAGATCCTGCAGGACGAAACTGGAGGAGCAGAGGGGGCCACGGCCTCGCCCACTGGGGGTCAGGGAGGAGAACAAGAAGACACAATTGCTAAGAGACTTAGATCCAAAAAAATGACTTTTTTAATACAGTATAACTTTTGTCTGGATGTTTGTATACGATTGCTAGCATAGAATTTATAATGATGTATGCACCTCTCTTCACCTTGTAGTATTATTGAAATATGTATTATCTATGTTTTGTTAAGAAGCCCCAGAGGGGGCCAACGATCTCGACGTGAAAGCTCTCAAAATATCTTCTCATATCACCTTACCCTACCCTATCCAAAAAATTTGTAAAACTCAATAAAACTTTTTCAATATAAAAAAAAAAAGACAAGTCACTAAATATTTCTCCCCCCCCCCCACCACCTTTTTAAAGAAATGTGCAAGTTTTCCCACATTCTTATTTTTAAAGAAGGGAATGGAATGAAAAAATTCATTTACCTGCAGCAACCAATGCAGTTGGAACATGATAAGAGCATTCTAACCAAGTGTCACAAACATGACTAAATAAATGTTCAGGAATTTTAAATCAGACTCATAGATAGCATATTTTTTTTTGCCCCGGATTGACAAATCTATCAGTTTTATGTTCTCGTTCTCGTTCTCGTTCTCTCTCTCTCTCTCTCTCTCCCTCTCTCTCTCTCTCTCTCTCTCCCTCTCTCTCTCTCTCTCTCTCTCTCTCTCTCTCTCCCTTCCTCTTCCTCTTCCTCCCCCCCTCCCCCTCTCCAAGAGAGAGAGAGGGAGGGAGGGAGAGAGAGAGAGACAGAGACAGAGAGAGCGGAGAATTTACTTTTAATCTGATTTGTTTAAGAATTAATAAACTCTCTCTCTCTCTCTCTCCCTTCCTCTTCCTCTCCCCCTCCCCATCTCCAAGAGAGAGAGAGGGAGAGGAAGAGAGAGGGAGGGAGGGAGGGAGGGAGGGGGAGAGAGAGTTTATTAATTCTTGAACAAATCAGATTAAAAATAAATTCTCCCCTCCCTCCCTCCCTCCCTCTCTCTCTCTCGCTCTCGCTCTCTTCCTCTCCCCCTCCCCCTCTCCAAGAGAGACAGGGAGGGAGGGAGGGAGGGAGGGAGGGAGGGAGAGAGAGAGAGAGAGAGAGAGAGAGAGAGAGAGAGAGAGAGAGAGAGAGAGAGAGAGCGCAGAGAATTTATTTTTAATCTGATTTGTTCAAGAATTAATAAACTTTCTAAAGTAAAGCAAAAATAAAAACTGAATAAAATTCTCCACTGTACCGGAATATTATCCCCCATATCCTAGGACTGTCACATTTACTTGATACCCAGAATTCCTAAGACAGACTTCACAGCAAAACAAACATTAAGGGGTGAGGGTGTAAAAGAAACACCCTGTTCCAGTTTCAACGTCCATAGAAATAGTGAATTGCTCAGGAAAGCAACATTTTTCTAGAAAGACAATGACATGAGCAAATAATTATGGGCATTATGAGAAGTAATAAGAGACGAGCTTCTTCCGCCAATGTAAATGCCATCGGCACCATGGTGTGTGTGGTTTTTTTTAATGATGTTGGGAAACTGGGAATGCAGGAGATTAAAAACATTAAAGACATATATGCAGTATAGATGGTTGCAGAGATCTGATACGTTCTATAGAAAGAGGGAATTGTATTAAGTGTAGGAACAAATGTTTTAATATAAATACATGTATTACTGCAACTGACAGCTGAGGGAAATGGGAACAGATGAATTTGGGAAGCTTCAAAGTTTTTAAAACCCATTCTTGATGGAAAGCATCAACTTTTATTTTATTAACTCTTTTCTGCCTTTGGGAAGGTGTGGGCCCTTTCTAGTTTTCTGCCTTCTTCCTTTTTCCTTGACCTTATGAAATTGGCCTCAGGTTATTGCATCTCCTGAATTTTATGTAGCAGCTGGCTGCGATTAGGAGGATTGGAATGGATAAGTGCTTGATTAACTTTCAGCTGTTCTTGGTTTACCCACATTTGTACAGGAGAATTAATTTTTTAGTTCAGTGGAATGTTGGACATTAATGCATTCCAGACATTTTTGGGCCCACCCAAACAATAGATTCAGAGGATTCTTTTGCTTGTAGACGAAACTTTCCCGAATCTGATGCTGTCTGGATGAATTGGAATACTGCTCTCTTAATTCACACGCTAAGGCCAATTTGGCATGTCCTGGGTTACAGAAAGCCTCTCTCTCATATGTGTGTGTGTGTGTGTGTGTGTGTGTGTGTGTGTGTTTTACGTTTTTGACCTGATCAATAAACAAGTCAGGGAGACTAGTATAGATCTACGCAACACAACGGAACTCATAGCTTTCTTTCTAGATGGTCTCTGGTGATGAGCCGAAAGACAGAAAAGGAGAGCAGTATGCTTCCTCCCTTAATTGGGGCTTAACAGGGTGTTGTGACACATGTATCTCTCTCTCTCTCTGTGTGTATTAGTTTTATGAGCTGATCAATAAATAAATAAATCAGAAAGACTAGGATAGATCTATTTCGAGCTTTTTAGCTCTCATCAGCTAGCCATACCCTTACTGGGATTCGAACCGGGGCTGTATTGCATATCAGGCAAGAGCCTTCACACAACGGAACTCATGGCTTTCTGTCTGGATGGTCTCTGGTGATGAACTGAAAGGCAGAAAAGGAAACAGTATGTCTCCTCCCTTAATTGGGGCCCTAACAGAGTGTTGTGGAACAATTATAGATACTAATCCTCCTGTCTCAGCTGATGCAATCGGAGATCTTCAAAACTGTAATTCACAAAATCATTTATTTTCATTTTTACACAAAAAGTTCCTAAGATGTCCCAGTCAACAATAAATGTCATAGAAATCAATTAATCCATTTCAGCAAAACCTGACAATTTCACCAACCATTGTTCTAGAGTGGATAGTGTTGAATCTTTCCACGTATGGGCACAATCATATATTGAAATAATCTTCCATGAATTTTTCTTAATCATTTTTCATTAATCCTAAAAGAAAACTTCCAGCACCTTCCCTTATTATAGTCAATGTTCAGAAATCAACTTAGGATAAAAAGCAATATCTATGATGTCTGGGCAATCGAGAAGTTGAAATACAGAGGGCAGAAGTTGGGGGCCATTGCTACGTAGGAGAACGCTATATAGGCTCTTCAGAATTTAAATCCAGTTTCCCCCAAATCAATAGCATAGTCAAATATATACGTTCCTGCTAGTTTTAAACCTGGTGGTTTGAGAGAAATTCTATCTTTCTCCATTATATCCTTTGTAGTAGGATAATTGCAGATGTAACAATATCTATAGTTGACATTCAAATTGCTTCCAGATTTTTCAAGAACATTCATGTACTTGAGATTAACATGAATTGTACTTTTTTCTACTCTATGGTTTCAGTTTTTTTTTCCTTTTGTTTGTTTGGATTGTTGTATATGATCGTTTATATTATGTTCCGTATCGTGTATTCTTTTTTTCTACAATCAGTGGAAGTAGAATAAGCCAAGCCAGAGATGACATCCTGTGGGCCTTCAAACTTTTTCCTCATTTTCTGCAGGATTAACATTATAAATAACTTTCCTGCCCAAACAATGAAATGCAAAATAGTTACTATGCAGACAGCCATGTCTGGCTTCATGGTTGCTAATAATGCCATGTGTTTAGTTCAGCTTCACTTCCATCCTCATTTTAGCATAGCAACAAGGCAGACCTCATGTGGTGTGATTTATAATATATCTCAACCTGAGACAATCTTCTAGTGGTTATCGCTTTTATTGACATCTTTCTCATTGTATATTGGTTGCTGAACCCATCAGAAACAGGAGAAAATGCTACACAGATGCCTTCACAAAAGTCCGTAACAATAATAATTAATAGGAAAGTAACAGTGCTGGTCTCTTCAGATCAAACATGAACATTTAAAAATAATGATTGAAGAACATCCATATATATCTGTATCTATATTTAAGGACTGGGTGGTCTGCTTAATTTTATGTATTTGGCAGGAATAGATTAGACTGTGTCAAGAGGAGAGGCCAAGTTAACAGGGAACTGCCGGGAAACTGACCCTGTGATGACCCGGACAGTGGCATGAAAGCAACATAGCCAGAGAACAGATCTAACTCCCCTTTATTGCTCCAACTTTGCCCCAAAATGTCTCCACATTTACTACACGTCCTGGAGCAAAGCTCTCTCACACACCTTCAGCAGCCTCTGGTTGCAAGTAGTCCAGTAAACCAGGTTAGCCAAATAGTAACCAGAGCAAGAAATTCAGCGAAGGAGGCAAACTGGGCAAGCCCTACAAGATGGAGCACAGTAATCTCCAGGCATCGGCAAGTCTACACGAGGATCCACAGATTCAATGCTTGTTCCCGGCAAATGCCTCTTTCACTGGCACCTCCTTATATTTCAGTTCCCAGGTGTGCTTTGTGAACGGGGGCGAGGCACTGTCCCCCCCTCATAACTGGCTCAGTCTGCGTTGTTCTTGACTTTTCTCTTCTCTCCATGCTCTAGGATCAGGAGGGGGTGGTCCTTGCTCTTCGCCTGAGCTCTGTCTCCCCTGCTCCTCCCTGTCTGCAAGTCTTTCTAATCCTGAAAAGCCTTGCCCAAACTGACTCTGCCTTTCCCTGGTTTCCTCCAATGGAGCCACCCTCTCAATCTGTCGGCTCTTGTTCCAACTCATCTTCCCCCACAGATTCAGACTCCGACTGGGGCATGACAGACCCCTTTTAGTGTGCCAAGAAAGAATGCAATATGTACAGATGCATTGTAAAAGAGTTATGGACTTCCTTTATTTCTGTAGCCACTGTTGGTTGGTAGGGAATTTGATTAGGTTGCCCTGTAGGTTTGGAGTATAGACTCCAGAAATATCAATAGTACCAATAGAGGAGATTTAGAAGAGTGCATATCAAGGAATATTTATGTGTTTCTTTATTTATCCATTCAATTTATATATTTTTATATTTTTGGTACAACTTAATATTTGATAACATACAAAATTTAACAAATTGTACAAGTTAAATTAAAATCTAGGCTAAAACTAATTAAAAATTAGATGTCTCTGGTGTGCACACCAGTCTATCATGATTAATTTGAATTCTTTTTAAAAGTAATGTTTTATATAAGATGTTTTCTTCAAATAGAAGGAGGGCCAGGAATAACTGTCTTTATAGTGATGATAGGGTTCAAGGTAGAGATTCTGTAACCCCCTTCAACCAATAAGGTAGATGGCCTAAGAAAGCAAATCTTTAGGAACAGAAATCTCCATTCCAACAAAATCTGTCTTCCATTCAGAAAAATATACAATTCTGTTTCAGACATATTTGTCCATTACTCTTGAAAAGACAAATGCAACATTTCAACCAGTTATGAACAGGGAAAAGGAATGGCCTCCTATAAACCATAGGCCAGGTGGACTGGGCTGGGAGAGCTATATTAGGCCCCAGCCATCCAACTCTGTAATGCCTCTAGTTCTGTTACGGCAATAAGTTTTATATTGCAAAGTTCTGGGAAAGGACTGAAGCTTTTCATTCAGGATACTGAATCCTTTTGATGCTGGCAAGGTACTATAGGGCTGCTAGGAAAGCAAATTCTATTTTCTAAACACAGCTGTATATTCATCAAAGTTCTAAAACATTTTTTTAAAGTATCAAATTAGCTCCCAACATGATTCATCATTTGCTACCTTACTCTTTACAAAGTCATCTCTTTAAATGTCATATGACAGCTTGTGTGTGAGAAAAGAAGAGAGGACATAGATAGATAGATAGATAGATAGATAGATAGATAGATAGATAGATAGATAGGTAGGTAGGTAGGTAGGTAGGTAGGTAGGTAGGTAGGTAGGTAGGTAGGTAGGTAGGTAGGCAGGCAGGCAGGCAGGCAGGCAGGCAGGCAGGCAGGCAGGCAGACGTAGGGGCAATATGTAATACTTAACATGAATTTAGCTTTGAAATTGCTGGACGAACTTGACCAACCATAAGAGCTCCTGATACGAGCAATAAATCCTGTCCCAAACACAGCTTTTTATATGCATTTTTATGAAACGAAATAATAAATAAGAGGTTGGTTGCTGGTTGCCTTAGAGGAGGCCCATAACTTAATAATTTTCTGGAGCTGATAACAGCGGCTTCTCTTGATTAAATTGAACTTGGCACTTTCAGAGCAATGAAAGACGAACCTTTTCCTGCTTGGGATAGAAGCAGAACTCCAGAAAGGCATATGAACTTTTTATAATCGATGCAAGTTTATGTGCCTCTACACATACATTTATTTCACAGCATTCAATCAATTATTCCCCAGCAGATGCTTAGGATCGTGGCCAAATGTCAGTCCAACTATCAAAAGTGCTCTTTTGATTGTTTAGAGCTTGCCTCGGGCTCCTTCTCTTTCTTCCTCCTCCTGCACACAATCCAGGTTTTAAAAGAGGCCTTTTAAGAAGTTCTGAGCAAACATAATATTTGCTCTGATTAGAAAAAAATCAACTCCCAGTCCCCTCCAAAATAAATAAGAGATCTTCACATCATCATTCTTCATTTAGGAGTGTCGGAAATAAAGTCCCTGGAAAATAGCCTTGGAGACTGCACCGGGATGACCCTTTAACCTCTGCAGGCATGGAGGATCAGTTCGCTGCGGTATTTTACCAATTAATTTTGTGTCTAAAGAAACCAGACTTTGGAGATTTGCATCGCATCACAATAATAATCTGGGTTGAGCAAAGCTGGAAGAGTGACGTGCACAAACCTCCCTAGAAGGAAGACTCATAGGGTAGCTTGGAAGCAATTTTCTCACACCAGAAAAGTTGAACAAAGTTTCTTTTTCTTCCTGGTCCTTGGTGGCGTTGCAGGATATGGTCAAGTGCAGGTGTTTGTCATAATGTCCCTAGATACCTCTTGGGAGCCTTTGGTAAGGAGGAGAATATTTTACACATTCAACAGAACATCGACCCAAAATAGTGCACAGTACAGATAATGCCAAGGTAATATTATATTTTGTTAAGCCCTGGTTTATTGATCAGTGTCTTGTAACCATCTAGCCACTGTGACTTATTCAACAAACTGTGTAGTACAGGGGTGTTAAACTCAATTTTATTGAAGGCTGAATCAGGGTTGTGTTTGACTTCAGAGGGCCAGGGTGGGTCTGGCCAGCTCGATGTCACTTATGGCAGGGGCACCTGTGGTGGCCCGAGTGCTCTGCCTGTGAAAACGAGCTCCGTTTTTGGCTGCAGTGGCATCCTGCAATGTTCTGCCAGCGAAAAAGGAGCTCAGAAGGGCTGCCCACAGCCCTTCCGAGCTTCGTTTTTGCTGGCAGAGGCACCGCGAGCCAGATGTAAGCACCCCGTGGGTCAAATCCAGTCCCAGGACCTTGAGTTTGACACTTCTGGTATAGTGGGTAGAACAAGATTTTGGTTCCTCTTCCTCTAATCTTCAAATATTATAAAAGTTGTTATTTCTACCAGGAATGTTTGATTAGCTTGGTTCTCTCCTCTCAGTCTTCTTCAAAATGCCCCAAGGGTGATTTATAGGGTGATGATATTGATTCCTTATTCTAGGAATCCCTGAGAAATTGAGCATGATTGTGGCTTCATGAATATATGTAAGTTGTTTATAGATCCAAGTATTGGATCTGTAAAATTGCATTCAATTGTTGAATGCAATTTTAAATAGAACCCATAATTCCTCTGCTTTGCAAGGGGCCAAATGTATCGTGTAGCATGGCTATCATAGAACTCATATGCTGATATATCTTTAACTGTGCACATACATTTTACGTTAGAAGCAAGCTGGGGTTAGTAATCATGGTGATGGACAATGTTTAAAGTATGGGTTTATGTGTAGGGGTGAGAGGGAGGGAGGGAGGGAGAAAGGGTGGAAGGAGGGAGGAAGGAGAGAGGGATGAATCTGTTTCAGCTCACAATTTTTCCCTTCAGGGTTCCAGAATGCTGGAATCACAGAACCAGAACAGAAATCTGACACTAAAATTTTGGTGAAATTTTCAGAATGTCTGTGTCAATAGACCTCTACAAACTATGTTAAATCTATTGGGTAGTTCCATCTTTACAAAAATAGGATATGAAACCAGGCAACAGCTATTGTATATCAGAGACAAATATGCCTCAGTTCAATCGGAAGGTTTGAGAAAATATTTATCTATCTATGTATTCAGTTCATAATTTTCATCCCATGCATCAGCACCTTCAAAACTAAGGATTTTCTCAACCCTATCCTAAAGTAATCAAATATTTTGAGTTCCTCTTTTTGGAACATCATTTTTTCTCTCTCTTGTAAAAATAGTGTCAATAACTGAGCCACATTTAAGTATTCTTTTGACCTGTAAGCCAGCCAAATAAAACTTTTTGTGTTTTTATGCAAAGGTATTTTATCATCTAAAAATAAATGTTTAAATGCAACTTTATAAGGAAATATATTTCTGTGGTTAGTTGAGGTAATCTAGAATATTAAGGGCCAGGATTTTGAAGACGCATGGCCCTACTACAATTTTTTTTTGGTTTTTAAATTATCAGTAAATTGTGTGTTTCCAAATATTTGAATTTTTTTTGGTGCGTAGGTTAGATTTACACACAAAAACATAAAATTCCTGTAAACTTACAAATTGTTTTCTAATGGTTGTATTTTACACACAAAAGAGGAATGTAGGTAAAATTCTGCCTTGTCCATGTTTACTTACTATAGTGTCTAGCAGTGAAGAGATAGATCCAGAGGTGGTATTCAGCAGGTTCTGACCAGTTCTGGAGAACAGGTAGTGGAAATTTTGAGTAGTTCAGAGAACCAGTAAATACCACCTCTGACTGGCCCCGCCCCCATCTATTCTCTGCCTCCTGAGTTCCAGCTGATCTCGGAGGAAATGGCAATTTTACAGTATCCTTCCCCTGCCACGCCCACCAAGCCACGCCCAGAACATTGGATAGATCAGTTGTGGTTGAACCACACTTCAATAGAAATGTGCACAGATAATACCATTTCATTGGTTTATTTTTGCCCCTCCTCTGCCACACACCAACAATGATAGAGGGGGTGATGCAAACACTATTTATTCCTTAACAAAGATCTGTAGCTAGCAAAATCCAAATTGCAGCAGGCTAATCCTCACTGTGAGCCCTTGAATTTCAGTTGATTTAAGAATTTGATTTAATGGGATGTTCTGAGTGTGGGCTGTTAATTTTTCCCATATAAATGAAAGCTTGCTATTGATTTCTGCAAAGCAAAATAACATGGTGACTTCTTTTGGGAGGATGTAAAACCAGTCCAGTCTTCTTCCCCAAAAGGCCCAATCTAGAGTGACATGGAATTCACATGTAGGAAGTACAGTAGAAAGGTATATCTACAAAAGGCTTTTTTTGTTTGTTTAATACAGAGTAAAAGTAAAGGTTCCCCCGCACATGCATGCTAGTTGTTTCTGACTCTGGGGGGAGGTGCTCATCTCCGTTTCAAAGCTGAAGAGCCAGCACTGTCCAAAGACATCTCTATGGTCATGTGGCCAGCATGACTAAAAGCCAAAGGCGCACGGAACACTGTTACCTTCCCACCAAATTGGTCCCTATTTTTCTATTTCCATTTTTACGTGTTTTCAAACTGCTAGGTTGTCAGAAGCTGGGACAAGTAATGGGAGCTCACTCCGTTAGGCGGTGCTAGGGATTCGAATTGCCGAACTGCTAATCTTTGTGATCGACAAGCTCAGCATCTTAGCTACTGAGCCACCACATCCCTTTAATACAGAGACATTTTACTAAATATACATTAATATTTTACTAAATATTCATAATTCCACATATTTTCCCAGTTCAGCAAAGAAATATGAAATAACCTATCATTTTATTGAAACGTTTCCTTTCCATTGAAGGCACGACATGCTGGCTCAAGAATTCTGGGAGTTGAAGTCCCTAAGTCATAAAGATGGCGCCACACATCTGCTTTAGCATAACAACACAAGGAAGGTGGATCAGAAGAGGAGCTTCTTAATGACTACCAAAAAAGCCACACCCAAGAATGGATCACAAACCCAGATCATTTACAAATTCTTCACCTTCCCAGGAACAGCTCTTTCAATGTGCTCAGAGCAAATTCTGTGATATTCCGAACCTTGTAATCAAAATATTGGTGTCCCCCCATTTCTTTGTTTTCATCCCCTCTTTTTTATTTCTTTCTTTCCATATTGTCTTTTGGAACCTGGAGCTCTAGAAATATTTTTGTTGTTTAAACTCCTTTTCTAATGCATCTAAATCCCTCTTGCTGAAAATCGACAACTCCTCAGGAAAGAGATAAAAACTATGCTGTAATCCCTAAAATAAATTTGCCTTAATCTGGAAAAACTGAAAGAATAAAAGAATTAAATATCTTAGTTCCTTTGAAGCAGAGGACACTGCCTTCTCTGCTTTGTATGGTAATACTTCTTTCTGAAATTTCAACAATGCCATCTAGAAAAAAGTTGAGTGTGCTTCTCTGCTATAATGAATAATTCCTTCAGAGACTCCACAATCTTATTTGTTGCTTTTTATGTTGATTGAAAGAATTATGTTGCCTCAATAGTTTTTCGAATGTACTTTATTGCCTTTCTTAATTAACTCATACAACACAGCTATAAAAGGTTGTTCTAAAGATTCCTTTTTCTTTTTCAGTGTCAGAAGATTCCTTTTTCATTTATAATACTGTTCACTGCTCCCTGAACAGAGTAATAATATCTGTTTGCCCATCTTTATACATCCCTCCATCTATCTTTGCCTCCCATTCCCCAGATTTCAATAAATATTTAAATTATGGTATCACTATCTAGTGATAGGGGTGTGGTTGGTCAGTGGCTAAGACACTGAGCTTGTCAGTCAGAAAGGTTGGCAGTTTGGCAGTTTGAATCCCTAGCACTGCATAACAGAGTGAGCTCCCATTACTTGTTCCAGCTTCTGCCAACCTAGCAGTTTGAAAGCATGTAAAAATGCAAATAGAAAAATAGGAACCACCTTTGGTGGAAGGTAACAGCATTTGGCATTTAGTCATGCCGGCCACATGACCATGGAGATGTCTTTGGACAGTGCTGGCTCTTGAAATGGAGATGAGCACTGCCTCCAAGAGTTGGGAACAACTAGCACATATGTGTGAGGGGAACATTTTTCCTTTATCATTGCCTAGGTCATGCCATTGCTTGAAAAGACCAACAGTTTCCTCAAGAAATTAAGGAAACAGAAAAGTAAAGGAGTAGGAAAGATAAACAGTACCATTTAGAGCAGTGATGGCTAACCTTTTTTGGCTCGCATGCCAAAAGTGGGGGGGGGCGCAGGGGGGTTGTGCATGGGCGTGCCACATCCATAATGCTATGTGTGCGACCGCCTGCTTTTGGTGCACTTTTTTTGCCCTCCCCAGGCTCCAGAGGAGTGAAAACAGCCTCCCTTCCCCACCTCCAGAGCCCTCCCCAGGCTCCAGAGGCTGAAAACAGCCTCCCTCTCTCACCTCCAGAGGCTTCAGGAGCTTCCCTGAAGCCTCCAGAGGGCGAAAAACAGCCTCAACAGAAGGCCTAAATCAGCTGGCCAGTGCACACATCCGCGGTAATGCTGACAGGGCAACGCCTCTCGTGCCCTAAAAAATGGTTCCGTGTGCCACCTGTGGCACCCGTACCATAGGTTCGCCATCATGGATTTAGGGTTTCTTTACTTTTCTATGTGATAATTTTTCCCAAAGACAAATCCCACTTTAGAGAGACCTACTGTATACTTATACAGTATATACATATAATATGAACACACACACACACACACACACACAGAGAGAGAGAGAGAGAGAGAGAGAGAGAGAGAGAGAGAGAGAGAGAGAGAGAGAGAGAGAGAGAGAGAGAGAGAGAGAGAGAGAGAGAGAGAGAGAGAGAGAGAGATTTTCATACTATAGGGAATTATGAACCATTTCAAGAAAATAAAATAATGTGAAAATACTGTAATTAAACAAATATACAATGCAATCATATTGATGCTAATGCAGAAATAATGGGACTTTATTATAATAGAGTTTAAATGGGTTTTAATTTTAGGTTGATTTCATAAATAGGTTTGCAATCCAAATGAATTAGAATGTATGCAGAACTCCTTAGGTATACGAATGCAGTCTCTCCAATTTCATTTTTCAATTGTTTTCAGACTTTAATTATGAAATTGACTAGAGATCCTGAATGGTGTAGCCCCAATACTTTGGTGTTATGTTGGAAAGCTTATTTTAATGAATTATTAAAGAACAAGATGTTTTTGGTTATGGACCAGAAACCAGTTCAATTCACAACATGTTGCTCTTTTGCCAAATTCTTCCTCTGGATTAATGGATTGGCTTAAACTATTTCTGAATTTATAAATTTGTCTTTTTGTGGTAAAGGAGAGGTGTAGGTATTTGAAATCCATCCTTCCACACAGCCTATTCTGTGGTTAGCATTTCTGTTCAAACATAGAAGTGGATTTATAAAATGAGCTCACCGTGTAAAAAAGACAGGGATTTGGTCTCTCTGCTAATATTTCTCGTTTAAAAATAGAACAGAACAGAACAGAATAGAATAGAATAACGCAATTGGAAGGGACGTTCGAGGCCTTCTAGTCCAACCCCCTGCTCAGCCAGGAAACCCTATACCATTTCAGACAAATGGTTGTACAATCTTTTCTTAATACTTCCAGTGTTGGAGCATTCACAACTTCTGAAGGCAAGTTGTTCCACTGATTAATTGTTCTTACTGTCAGGAAATTTCTTCTTATGATTATATAAATGATTATATTAATTTACCTGCAGTAATGCCATTAACAATTTGATTTAAATGAAATTAAAAAACAATCACCCAGTCTTCTTTCTAGTAATTTTGAGTGTAGCCAGAAACAGTTTTAGTGAGACTAATGAACTTGCTAAGTTATCATCACAGAGTTTTTATTAACATGAGATTAAAGAAGTCCATGATGCCTAAAATAACATCATAGATTGTACATTGAGCAAAAGGTTGGATTTCATATTTTCCAGAATCCTTTTCAACTCTCAAACTATTAAAATCTTAAAATACCATTCAACCTGCCATTGAACCAGTCTCTGAAATTTACTTAGATGAAGAATTCCAAAATGTCAAGCCAAACTCAAGAATATATATCTTACTTGCAACAGATACAGTTGCATAGAATATCTTCAGAGTAAGGTAGGTGGCTTATAACTTTATAAATAAAAACATAAACAAATATCTGAGAGTGGAGAATTGTAATGAATCATTAAGATTAGGTTTGCTAACATTAACTACATTTTTCAAGGTGTTGGTTATTATCTTTAAAGCACTCCATGGCACAAGACCTAGTTATTTGCGGGATTGTATCCTGCCCCATACATCCCTTCGGCCGATTCGCTCTCACAGAGAGGGAGTTCTCCGGGTGCCGTCCACTAGGCAATGCCAGCGGGTGACGCCCAGGGGAAGGGCCTTCTCTGTGGCAGGCCCGACCCTCTGGAATGACCTTCCCCCTGACATTAGAACGACCACAGACCTCCGCTCCTTCCGCCAGAAACTCAAAACCCACCTGTTTCATCTAGCCGGCCTGGCCTAATTCCATGCTTCCCGCCTCAGTTTGCAATTTTAAATTATGTTATTAGGTTTTAAGGTTAATTTTTATAAATTTGTACAGGGGATTATTTAATTCGATTTTAGTTTATATGTATTGTTGATTGTCATAATTTTAATTTTTACCTGTACACCGCCCCGAGTCCCTTCGGGGAGAGGGGGCAGTCTAGAAATCCAATAAATAATAATAATAATAATAATAATAATAATAATAATAATAATAATAATAATAATAATAATAATAATAATAATAATAATAATAATAATAATAATCTGAGTGCAGGGCATCCCCATTAATGATATGCTTTTAATGGAGTATAAAGACCTACTACAAATGTTGATAGAATTGACACTTAAGAGTAAGATAGGGAATATCTTAATTTGACAAATAAATAATACATATATCAGCATGCATATGAGGAAATTCAAACAGATCAATTAAAAATGAAATACCAAAAGATCACCTTTTTTTTTTTGCTTAGACTGTTTGGGAAGCATGGGGGGAGTAGGGGAGCATTTGACTTTGGAAGAATATTTCTAGACCGGACCGGATGAATTTTCAAATTAACAAGGCATTTAAATACATCAAGGCCCAAACAAACACTGGGAAACTGGAAGGGTGAAAAGTCACTGCCTCTCCATGTCCTACTGTCTTCTTTGTTTTTTCTTTTTTTCTTTTTGGCTGCTGTGTTGAGAGACACAAAATAAAATGGAGCAACATAACCTGTCTGAGTTTTATTCAAATCAGCCAATTAAAACATCAAGTTGAAATGTCAGCGAACATTCTATGGTCACTCAGGAATTAAAGCAGGAAGGCATCTGTCTGTCTTCACCACAAAAGCATGGTTTCTTTTTTTACACACACACACACAAAATTCCACTTCTGCAAAAACTATGACATGACATTACAGCCATGAAAAACACTCACTGAAATGTACCTTGACTGAAGGGCAGCTGTCATCGCCAGTGGCTTTTCTTATAAAATCAGATTGAACTAAACTCAGATTTTTCATTTCTAAAATGATGTTAAATGCAAAGAGGAAATTGTTGATCAGGTCCAGAAGAACCCTTAGTTTGCATTTTGAAATATCACCACTTTGGTCCTGGAATTTCTAATTAAATATGTCTCGGGTAGAAAGGGAAAACTTTCTGCAAGAGCTCTTGAAGAACCTCTGTTAGAGGCTTGAGACCAAGTGGACGGTTGTCTAACTTCAAACAGGGCAGTTTCCCACATATTTTTTCAATATGTTTATTTATGTTTTATAGGATTGAGAAGCCAATTGCCCTCCAGGTGTTGTTAAGATGCAATCTCCATCTTCATACCCGGAGATTATCTTTACAGGTTGAGACTTATGGAGATGACAATTTTCAATGGGTTTCATATGTACAATTAAGAGAAAGATTTAATATAGATAAAAGAAAGTAACTGGAATTGAAGAACCTAACACGAAATTTGAAACTGAGGTATGTACAAACGATGAACACGTGATTGCAAAAATGTATAAACTTTGTTGATGTCTTTAACTTGTTCTTTTTCTGTTTCAAAAGATTGCACAATAAATGGGCTAAGAAATTGGATTATAACATATCAATGGAAGAGAATGTGGGGGGATTGAAATTCACACTGTATCATAATGTAAGACTGAAGTTTTATAAAGCATCCTTGGTATAAGTCTCCAGAGAAATGAACTAAGTTGTCTGGTCAATGGACTTGTAAAAAAGCAAAAAAGTAAAAGAAAAGTATACATATGTTGATTGAAATAATTTTAAAGGGAAATACTAACACGAAGCCAGAAGTTTTCTCGCAAGGACTTATAGAGAATTATTTAAAGAAGACTTATAAAGAATGTATTTGATATATGAAAAGTGCAGCAAGATTATCATATCACAACAGTTGACAAATACTAACATACCCATAATGGAGGAATGGACTGTAAACATGACGAAATTAGCAGAAATGGGGAAAAAATGACCATTAAATGGTCTTGTTTGTGTTCCTATTTAAACAAACTATTGTTTCTTAAACAGAAACTGTCATAACCTTTTGGGGGGGAAATAATAATAATAATAATAATAATAATAATAATAATAATAATAATAATAATAATAATAATAATAATAATAATAATAATAATAATTTGTAAACCGCTCTCTCTCCCCGAAGGGACTCGAGGCAGTGCACAGGGAATTAAAAATACATATATAAAAACCAACAGACATTGTAATACAAATTTAAAATGAATTTAAGCAAGTAAAAAGTTACTTGCTACAGTAAATTTATTTAAGTTTTGTTCAAGAATACTGTACATGAATTTTAGTTGAATCTGGGACAGTGGTGGAATGAAAGAATAAATCATAAATAATAATTTTCTAGAGTTGTACTACAGCATGTCTTGTTTTTTCCCCTGGATATGCCATTCTAGATTTCAAAAAATCTATTGACACACACACACAAACGTATATGTGTATATGTGTGTGTATATGTATGTGTGTATAATATCAATGAAATAATATTAAGGATTCTGTCATAGTTCAGTAGTGTTACAGGACCTAGCTATCTCTTCTTGATGTATCATTTCCATGCAGAGAGGAGGGAAATGATGAGACTTCCATTGTGACCTTATAACACAAACTCTGCCCTGCTGTTGCCATTCTGGTGCTATAATGGTTAGGACCTGTGCAATGGGAATTGTAATTATAAAAGGTGGTGCAAAGCAACTAGTGAGACATGCTACAATGCTGTCCCAGTGATACAGCACAGCAGATGCTCCTTTGATTTTCTTACTATAGACTGTTGACACTGATGGGTGTTTGTTGTCTGCTAAGTAGTAGATTGGTACCAGCTGGACCTACCATTACTAGCTGCATAGGCACAAATGCATCTGCTGGAGCATCATTACCATAAGCTAAACCACCGGTTGCCTTCTATGAACTTGCAATTTACAGACTTGGAAGGGATCTTGTAGGTCATCTAGTCCAACCCCCACCCAAGCAGACCCTACACCAGTTATGGCAAACCTATGGCACGTGTGCCACAGGTGGCACGTGGAGTCATTTGGCAGGGCATGTGAGGCCAGCAGATTCAAACATTTTTAAAGCCATTTTTTGCCCTCCCTGGGCTTTATAGGAGCCTAGGAAGGGCAAAAACAGCCCCCCCACCCCCGGAGGCCTTCCAGAGGCTTCAGGAGCTTCCCTGAAACCTCCGGAGGACTAAAAATGACCCTACGAGCAAACTGGAAGTGACTTCCAGTTTGCTCATAGGGCCGTTTTTAGTCTTCCAGACCTTTGAAGAGAAGGTCCTGAAGCCTCCTGAAGGGAGGGAAGCTCCTGAAGCCTCCAGAGGGCCTCCAGGAGGATGGGGGGGCTGTTTTCACCCTCCTCAGGCTCCTATAAAGCCTCTGGAGCCTGGCGAGGGTGAAGAAAGAATGTTAAAATGGGGGGCTGTCATGTGCACTGGGGGCACGCGCATTGCATTATGGGTGCGGCATGCCAGCGCATGATCCCCCTGCGCTGCCCCCCTTATGGCATGCGAGCCTAAAAAGGTTCGCCATCACTGCCCTACACCATTTCTGACAGATGGCAGTCCAGGCTCTTCCTGAAAACTTCCAGTGATGAAGGCAAGCTGTTTCATTGGTTGATTGCTCTCACTGTCAGAAAAATTCTCCTTATTTCCAGGTTGAATTGCTCCTTGTTCGGTTTCCATCCATTATTCCTTGTCTGGGCTTCATCTGTACAAGCCCACCATAGTGCATACAACTAATGGCTTGGTCTGATCCTTCCAAATGTCATGGCAGAATTCAAGGAGTGGCAGGAAGATGATGCTGCGAAGAGCAAAAACAAACAAATGTATTGTGCCAGATTTGGACAGTGAGGAGGTTGGGGAGGAACATGGGCCAGTCCTGGAGTCTGGGGAAGGCTCTGATGAGGGCTCTGTGTCGGAGGCAGAGAGAGGGCCAGAGCTGTATGCCAGTTGTCAGCTGCCTTCAGAGTCAGACATCGGTGAGGCAGGCAAACAGCTGTAGCTGAACTCTGCATATGCGCAGAGTTGCCAGATGAAGGGAAGAGCTAAAGAACAGGGGTCGACTTGGGAGTAAGGCCACAGGTTGATGATGAATGGCCCCTCCCAGAAGAAATAAAAGAGGAGCGAAAGGGGAGTGGAGTTTGCAAGAGACAATTAGTTTGTTTAATTGGTTCGTAACTCTCAGAGACTCCTTGCCATGTTTTGCAGATATCGGCCTGGCAGCTCTCCAACTCAGATAAGGTCTGTGACTGTAAATCCTCCCTTGAAAGACTTTGCTGGATGTGAATGAGCAGATTTCACAGTAAATTAATAAAAGTGCTTTTTGTCAGGACCAGGAGTTTGCTTCATGCTCTGGAAAGCCTAGATCAGAACACAGTATGTTGGGAAGCTATTAAAGACAAATGTAACAGTTAATGGTTAAAATGTGGAAGAAAGTGGGGAGCGTGGTAGCTTGAATGGCATCTGGGCTAGTGGTGAAGGCACCATGCTAAAACCAGGAGACTGTGAGTTCTAATCCCATGTTAGGCATGAAAGCCAGCTGGATCCTCCTAATATCCCCACAACAACCACTTTGTGAGATGTGTTGGACTGAGAGAGAGTGACTGGCCCAAAGTCACCCTGCTGGCTTTCGTGACTAAGGCAGGACTTGAATCTGGTGCCTAACCCCTGTTGGGGTAAGGCAGAGGTTTTGAAAGTCATTTAATTATTTATGCATTTCATTTAGAATTACCTGGTGCAGGTTCATCTGATCTTATGAAAGCCAGTAGGACAGTTCTTTCAATCTCTGCTCTTCCTGAGCTCAACTTAAAGCACATTGTTAGTAACTAACGTCTGCAGTTGTTAAGGGTAAAACACCCCCATTGGAAAAAACAGGCGGAATAGTGCAATACACCGGACAGCAAGAGATACGTTGCTTAAACCACACAAGAACTCTAAAACACTGATAGTAGAAAAATAAATAGTCTTTACTCTTGATGTAACTAAAATACTTCTTCCAAACAGTGATACTAACTCCTCCAACAATAAACAGTCCTTCACCAAAACACAGTTATCTTACAGTCAGTCAAAACTATGATTCTTCTTCCGTCTTCAGTTTCAGCTCCTTCCTCAGTGGCAATCAAGAAGCAAAGGAAAGCAAAAAGGGAATGAGCTGTGTTTCCAGCTGCCTTTTATGATTAAGCTGGGAAGCACAGCCAATCAGATTCCACATAGTCTTTAAAGATACATAATAATCCTTTAATAATCCTGGCTTACATATATATTGTCAACCCAACATCAGGATAATTATCCTAACAGCAGTAATTATATTTTCTTTTCGGCAGATTAAATGTTTTAGTTGAGTGTTGTTGTGGGAGTGACATTGTAGCTTGAAAGTTAAAAGAAACTGTTTTAATGTTTGGTCCAGATACCTTTGTATTTACTAAACAGCTACATTTTCTTACACAAAGCATTGATGTGTTTTATTTTCCTAAAATATGTACAGTATAGACATGTAAAATACATGAATGGATGCTCAATTAGAAAAGTCTTAAAACTTACCTATATGATGTCTATGGAAATGTTCAATCATCCAGGTCATGGTTGTCCCAAAGGTGCTTTCCCAAAAGGCAATTGGACTTTCTTTTCAAGAAGAAACTTACTTTCTTCTCAAGAAAGTCCAGTTATCTTTTGGGAAAGCACCTTTGGGATTACCTAAATAATATTTCCCATTAGCTAACATATTTCAGAAGCCGTTAATGATGTGTTACTTATATGAAAATGGAGACAGATAAAAATTCTAAATGCTATAATATTCAAGATTACAGTGGGTAAACACAGCAAAAGTGGTGGTGTTTATTTAACACCCTCTTACTTCAGTTATTCCATGCAAATTATTTTTTATAATATTTGTCAGGCTTCAGCTTAATCGTGTTTTATGCACAACTAGTTGAAGCTGGCTGCTTGCTGAGCACTGAGAAATAGATTCAGTGCTTATAGAAATAGAAAAGTGTACATTATATGCTTAGTATCTGGCTCTGGACGATAAACCTCATGTCGCGTGGGTGGCTTAGAAAGGGAATAATAGTGATTTATCCTGTTTCACAGACTGTATTTTCATTTGGCTATATAAGGAGAACACAAATGTATACATACACCGGTACAGTATATGCCCATTAAAGCATGTGATGAATGTTCTTGATGAAAGCCCACTTAAAGGATTCTGAATTCAAAACTATAGGATGGAAAGGTACTTTACTCTTTTAAAAAAAATAGTGACTATGTCTGTAGAGGGTGCTAAAGATCTTTACAGCTCATCCCTGTGAAGAAAAAGGAGCAAGCTACTTCTGGCATTTACAAAACAATAACAACACCACATATACACACACATACACGTTTCTTCTGTCATGAGTGAAGTCATAAAAACAATTTATTGTTTCATAATCACACTTTTGCGTAATGAATTTCCCCTCAACATTTTCACTACTACTTCCAACAGCATAGAAGCATCTTAGATTCTTTCAGTTTTAATTTGTTTTCTGACTTTTTACCTTTGAGGCCTACACAATCCAATAGAAGAAAAGTAAAATTCTGCTACTAGAGTCAAGAAAGCTTTTGACAATCTTAAATAATTTTTGGTTTGTTTTCTTTGCTTACACATCACGGCAATTTAATGGACATGCTTGATTTCAGCCATAGTTTGAAGCTTTGGTGACAGTATCGTAGAAATTTGGAGATGGGAGACTTAATTTTTTTGATTATATTTATTTAGTGGCAAACTTTGGGTACAATAAGTGTCTGTAGGTATTTAAGTATAAATAGAAGACTTGCTTATGCCTTCACAGATTGTCATAGAAAATGGCAACTAATACAGTCCATTTCTCAATGCTTGTCCATTTTATCTCTCTATAAATATAATATTACTGAACCAAGAGCAGCTAGCTAATAAGGTTCTGGTAATTTAATACCCATTTTGAGCTAGTAGGAGTGTTGGTGACAATCCCAAGATGGTTTTGTTTGGACGTGTGTTTAAACAGCAATCCATTAAAAACAACTTGAAAGAAATAATCCATCCAAAACTTTAAAAATTAAAGCATGTCTAAATCCAGGTTCCAAGTTCTCCATAAGAATCAGCAAATGAAGAGAAAAAAAAAACCCTGATGTAATTGAGTTTATAAAAGTAAGTTTGTTTTTTTAAAGAAAAGGTACCACATGTTCCTTTCAGGATGCAAGCCAAACAATTGCTATTACATTTAAATCACGTTCTGACACAAGGCTGTAGCAGTAAACCTGTTGGAAAGAAACAGAAGTCTTGTTGCGGAATTCAACTCCATTAAGAAAGGCCCCCGTGTGTTTGAACTTATCATTCCCCATTTGCTCCAAGATGTTTTTCTTAGCTCCTTTTGCGGGAAAACAAAATATTCCTTTTTCCACCCCTCCATAATCAATCTGTCTTGCTCCAGAGCAAATGAGCTTTCAATGAGCGGACTCCTCAGCTTAATCAAGCCAGCTACCGGACAATTCAGCTGTTAGTCATCAGCCAGCCAGCTCTGACAGCTCTAAAAATTTGGCTCTGCAGAAGCCAGCACAAAGTCTTGGACACCTTCAGAATACTAATTGACATCTGGGTTTGGCTTTGCTTATTTTTTCTGTGGAAAGAGCCATGCAAACACTGGGCAACTGGCACACCGCTCCAGTACCCCGGAGCTTCCATTCAGGATGCAAGATTCATTACCTTTCTCCCCCTTCCTCCTTGTTTTGCTTTCTCTTCTCTGTGTGTGTGTGTGTGTGTGCAAGCCTTTTCAGCGCTATTTTTCAAAATTAAAACGAGAACAAGGCCCGCCTCGCAATAAATATATCAACCGCTTGGAGAGGTCTTCCTTTTAAATTTTTTTTAAAACAGTCTTTCTGTACCTCATGATTTCTCACGTCTTGATGAACTGGGAAAGAGTTCTCTGCTGAGGAACAATTTGTTTGCTTGTCATTTCTCTCCCTTTCGTGTATCTTAATGCACTCTGTCAGGAATCCGTGTGTGCTTGTATTGCCATAACTTAAATAGGAGCTTGCTTGCTTTTCTTTTCTTTTTTCCTATGTATTATTAAGTTACTTTTTCATTTATGAAACTGTTTTGGATGTGTTGTAAATTTCCAGGCATCCTGTGTGCTGCTATTAAAAATGATTTCAAAAATGAAATCCAAGTTTAAATCAACTTAAATTTTAGTCCATATTTTTCATCTGGACCATGAATGTTTGCATTTAAATGGTAATCCCTGACTCAGCATAAAACATTGAATTAATACCTTTTAATTATTGCCTTTCCAACCTTACCCAGGGATAAAAGCAAAGATCAAAATTTGGTGAGGGAATAGGGAAAGATCCCATCAACTTACCTATGTGACCTATCCATGGTCTTTGCTCGTAGGTATAGTTCAACTTAGCTAATTGGAAAGTGAGTGGACATATTCATTTAATAAAGAAAGAATTAGTGAACCAGTTTGGTGTGGGAGTTAAAGCACAATACTGGAAACCAAGAGACCATGAATTCTAATCTACCTCAGGCATGATGCCAGCTGGGTGATTTTGAAAGAGTCATTGTCTCTCATCTCTAGGAAGAAGATTTGTTCTATTTTTAATAATCACTTTTGAAAATCTTGACAAGAAAACTACCATGACTAACCCAGTTTACAGAGGTCAGCATTGACTTGAAGAGATGTTTTAAAAAAATCTCAATGCATTAATGCAGGGATGTCCAAACTTGGGAACTTTAAGACTTGTGGACTTCAACTCCCAGAATTCCCCAGCCAGCATAGCTGGCTGGGGAATTCTGGGAGTTGAAGTCCACAAGTCTTAAAGTTCCCAAGTTTGGACATCCCTGCATTAATGGATGGAGGGCATTCAATTTGAATGGTCCTTCAGTTATATCAAACGATAGGTCTGATTTGCCTGGTGGCTTTGGAAAATCAACACACTGACAAGATTATATCCTTCATAGATTGGGATTTTCTGTGTAGCCCTGAGGAAATTTAGGTGAGATCCACAGCTCTAAAATAGCAACAAACTGGGGTGAGGCAGGGCATAAAGTGAGACCTGGTTGTTAAGAGTGAAATGATGTGGGGTCAGACTAGATGATCTTGTCATTTTTACTTTTATGCTTTTTAAGGTGCAGAAAGCATCTTTGATACAGGAAACGCCAAACCACAGAAGCGGCACCTGCTCAAGTTAGAATGGCAAGGCAGACAAAGGGCTTAACCTCAAAAGCTAGAAGTTCCTCTTAGCAAAAACAGGATATGCTTGTGGTTTTCTTTTTGATGACGATCATTTAACCAATCAGAAACTAGCCATGATGAAAGTTGCTTGTAGTGAAGTATAAAACTTTGTATTCCCTTTTGGAAGGGATTCAGAATTCTTGGATGCTAGCCTGAACTAGCTTTCTGAATCATGGCAGCCATAATAAACATTTCCTGATTTTGAGAAGTCCAAGTCTTGAGCTCTCTTTTTCTGCAACAGTGGCAAAAGTTCAATGGTATAGAAACAGAACCAAAACCAAATGTTGGTGTTTTGTAGAGAGGGTTTGCTCTACCTTTAGAGAAAATGAGGTAGTCCTTTCTGGAAAATGAAAGAAATTCTACTCTTGTACCTCCACGCAACATATAACTTTCACCAATGACATGGTGACATGATAGCAGTGTTCCAATATTTGAAGGAGTGCCACAAAGAAATGGAGGGTCAACCTACTCTCCAAAGCACCAGAAGGCAGGGCAAGAAGCAATGGATGGAAGCTTATCAAGGAGGGAACCAACCTAGAACTAAGAAGGACTTTCTGACAGTGAAAACAATTAGCCAGTGGAATGGCTTGCTTCCAGAGGTTGTGAATGCTCCATCTCTGGAGATTTTTAAGAAGATCTGGAATGGTATAAGGCTGTGATGGCGAACCTATGGCAATTGTGCCACAGGTGGCATGCAGAGCCATTTGTCAGGGCACACAAGGCTTGCCCTGCCAGCTGACTTCAGCCTTTTTTTGAGGCCATTTTTCACCCTCCAGAAGCTTCAGGTGACTTCCGTCCTTCCCCCTGGAGGCCCTCTGGAGGCTTCAGGAGCTTCCCCGAAGCCTCCGGAGCGCAAAAAAAATGGCCCTACAGGCAAACCAGAAATTTGGGAATGGACATACAGTTTGTTCGTAGGGCAGCTTTTGCATGGGGAAGCTCCTGAAGCCTCTGGAGGGCCTCTGGGGGGGTGGGGGTGGGAGGCTGTTTTCACCCTCCCCAGGCTCCTATAAAGCCTCTGGGAGGGCAAAAAAAGCAGACAAAAAATGGGGGGGGACACTGGTTGTGCATGCATGCATGCTGTGGCCGTGCGCATAGCATTATGGGTGTGGCACGCCCGTGCATGACCCCCTTGCACTCCCCCTGCTTTTGGCATGCCAGTCAAAAACGTTTCGCCATCACTGGTATAAGATCCCCTGCTTGAGCAGGGGTTTAAATTAGAAGACCTCTAAGGTCCCTTCCAACTCTGTTATTCTTAACAATGTGTAAACCAGTTGGCTTTTAAATATGAAAAGCAAGGGTGATGCACCATCTTGTGCTTCATGTCAAGCAAAAAAAAAAACCTACCATCCTGGAGACTCCAACTTAGAACCAGCGTGCCAAAAATGTTTGCCTCCCAACCTTTGGCACTGTTCTATTTTTAATAATTGGAGCTAGTTATAGCAGCATTAAAGCATCTGTTCACTTCCGAAGCATCTCTCAACTGCCTGTCTAGTGCTGAGTAGGTGCCAACAACCATTTGGTTCAGTTGGAATAGAAGGACTCTTGCCTATGGAAAAAGTCACTTTTCCACTTCCAGAAGGAGCAGATAGATTTTACTATGTTGTGTGGTTCCAGCAGAGCAGGCAAAAAAGGGGCTGGGAAATTTGAGAGGCTTGGAAAGTTGGAAGTTAATGCAGATTTCCCTCCAAGTGCCTCTTTTTTACTGCTTCCATCTTAGAAAGATTGAAGATATAGGAATATGATTAGGCACTAGGAGAACTCCTGCTATTAAGACAGGTAACTCTTTTTTTGCAGAATTATTAAGAGGTCACCCATCGTGGGAGCAACATGGAGAGAGGTCATTTGATTTTTTTTTTCCTGAGGAAGAGAGAAGAAAAAGTTTATTAATGTATAAGAAGAAGAGGTATGGTTTGAGGTGTTTGAATTGTTCTTTGGGGGATATATATTCTGTGAATTTATATGTGGGAGAAAGAATATAATATTTTCTTTCTAGGTGCTTCGGAGAGTGGTGGGATCTAATGTACCATATGATGCTGCTCACTGGTAGTTCTTTAAACATTACTATGGGGCTCATTCTAATCTTTCCAAACCACATCATGAACATGCCCGGGTAATTGACGTGTCCTCATAATGTAACTTTTACTCACCCATATTCATGCCTGAGGTAGCTTAGAGTCATCTTAGCTGTTCCAGCTTTAAACTGATATGTTCCCTCTTCTTCCCATGCACGTTTTGCTATGTCTAGTTTAATGAAAAGAAGGACTAGGGGAGACATGATAGCAGTGTTCCAATATCTCAGGGGTTGCCACAAAGAAGAGGGAGTCAAGCTATTCTCCAAAGCACCTGAGGGCAGGACAAGAAGCAATGGGTGGAAACTAATCTAGGAGAGAAGCAACTTAGAACTGAGGAGAAATTTCCTGACAGTTAGAACAATTAATCAGTGGAACAGCTTGCCTCCAGAAGTTGTGAATGCCCCAACACTGGAAGTCTTTAAGAAGATGTTGGATAGCCATTTGTCTGAAATGGTATAGGGCTTCCTGCCTAGGCAGGGAGTTGGACTAGATGACCTCCAAGGTCCCTTCCAACTGTGCTGTTGTATTATTATTGAATCCAATCTAGCATGCTTTAATAAATATGTGGCTGCTGATGCAATAGAGGTGGAATTTGTTCTCTTCCCATTGGCCACTTTGGACTGCAGCGGATGGGGGCGTGATAGCTTGGTGATTAAAGACACTAACCTTGTTGGCTGGAAAGCTTGGTTTGAGATCTAAGGGCTGTGTGACAAGGTGAGCTCCTGTTACTTGCTCCTGCAGTTCTAAAGTATGCAAATGCGAGTAGATAAATAGGAACCACTTCAGTTCCATGCACCTCAGTATATAATCATGCTGGCCACATGACCATGGAAAAGTCTTCGGACAATGATGTTTCCTCACCTCAGTTAAGACACTGTGATAAGCCCTCTCCTCCAGAGTTGGATACAACTGGATAGAGAAAATCTTTACCTTTATCTTTAGTCTGCTGTGGACAAAACCCATCTTCTCCAATCTCTGGTCTATGATGTTTTCCTCACTTCTCCTACTTTTCTCAGCCTCTCCCTTGAGAAACAATGGTTTTCATGAAACACTTTGGGAATTTTTACAAGTTTGGGAATAACATTGTATAGGTTAGACGATCAGTCTACCTTGACTCCAAAACATTCTTTCTGGCCAGTTGCTGTGATCTCAGATATCATTAATGCACAGGGGCAGTTTGGAATTGGGTATTTGTGTGTGTGTTGACAAGTATCAGGTTACACATCTTTGTGAGATCTGCATCTTTTACTTTAGAGTCTATTCCCAGTGTCTGAGGAGAATCTTTTGGAGTTCTTCACAATATTTTTTTACTTTGCCTCCTAAATAGTTTGGTTGCATGACTGCTCACCATTCATTCCTAACTCATTTGTATATATGTTTAAAAGCAATGTTTTTTGCACGAGAAGCACCGTATTTTTCAGAGTATAAGACGCACCGGAGTATAAGACGCACCCAGCTTTTGAAGAGGCAATTTTTTTAAAAAAGTAGGTAGGTGGATAGAGGGATAGAGAGGGAGAGAAAGAGAGAGAAATACAGTAGGTAGGGACCGAGGGAGAGAGAGAGGGTAGGTAGGTAGGTAGGTAGGTAGATAGAGGGGGAGAGAGAGAGAGAGAGAAATACAGTAGGTAGGTAGGTAGAGAGACAGAGTGTGTAGTTAGGTAGATAGGTAGATAAAGGAATAGGGAGAGAGAGAGAGAGACAGTAGGTAGGTAAGTAGGGAGAGAGTGTGTGTACATAGCTAAATAGGTAGAGGGATAGAGAGAGAAATAGAAAGAGAAATAGAGTAGATAGGTGGGGGAGAGATAGAGTAGGTAGATAGGTAGATAGAGGTGGAGAGAGAGAAATACAGTAGGTAGGTAGGGAGAGAGAGAGTGTAGATAGGTAAGTAGGTAGAGGGATAGAGAGAGAAAAATAGAGAGAGAAATAGAGAGAGAGAGAAAGAGAAATACAGTAGATAGGTAGGGAGAGAGAGGGAGGGTAGGTAGGTAGGTAGGTAGGTAGATGTTTCAGGTATATTTACCCATGTGCTGGAGAAGGAAATCACTGACCACCTTTGGAACAAATCTTTGTTTCTGCAGGCACAGTACTTGAGCAACGTAATTCTCAATCACTCTAACTAAACAGCTTTCCAAAAGGGAAAAAAAGCCCCTTTTTGCACTGTGCAAACCTCCCCCAAACGGCCCGTTTTTCATGAAAATGGGCCCATTTCTTTTCAAATAAAAGACATGAATAGCCCGGGGGGGGGGGGCTTGCAGAGTGCTCCTGGGGGGTGGGGGGGGGGCAAAATGAGGAAAAACAGCCCTTTTTTGTTGTGAAAACGGGCAGCCGACGGGAGGAGACGGTAGGTCCAGATTTGAGGGGGGGACCATTAGTCGTTTTACCGGAGGGCGCGCCAATTCAGACGGTTGTGGGGAGGGGAGGGGCCGAGGGGAGACAAATTCCATCCTCCCGGTTGGTGGCACGTAGCCGTTGGCTACAAACGGTTGGGTGCCGCAACCCCCGCAGGCTAGGTGGTCAGGGAATACAGAGCCAGGGCCTGCGGCTGATGTTCTGCAACGCCAGGTCCGTGGTCAACAAAGCCCCCTCGTTCATGACCTTGTGTCAGAGGGGGAGCCGGACCTGGTAGGAATTGCGGAAACCTGGCTGGGCCACGAGGGAGGACTTCCCCTCGTTGAAATGTGCCCGCCAGGTTACCGCGCATTTCATCAGCCGCGGGCCCTAGGCAGGGGTGGTGGGGTAGCGGTCATTATTAAGGAAGGCCTTCAGCCGAGAGAGACCATTGTGCCTCAGACTACCGGCTGTGAGTCCCTCTGCGTGAAGTGGGGCCTAGGGAGGCAGTTGGGCTTGCTGGTTGTATACCTGGCTCCCCGCTATGTAGCAGCAGCCCTGCCCGAGCTCCTGGAGGTGATCTCTACGGTGGCAGTGGAGACCCCCAGACTTTTAGTCATGGGGGACTTTAATCTGCCATCGTTGGGCGAATCATCCGGGGCAGCTCGGGAGTTCATGGCTTCCATGACGGCCATGGACCTGACCCAAGTAATTCAGGGCCCCACCCACGAGGGTGGACATACGCCGGATCTCATCTTTGTCTCAGGCCAATGGAAGAGTGATCTGGGTATAGGGGATATAGTCATCACACCCTTGTCATGGTCAGACCACTCACTTCTCCGGCTCCACTTTCCGACCGCTGCTCCCCTCCGCGGGGAGGCGGAACCAGAGTTACCAATCTGGTACCGCCCCAGGCGCTTGATGGACCCGGATGGGTTCCAGACAGCGCTTGGGCCATTTCCTGTATCCCTGACCCGCGCCCCGATGGAGGACCTCACGGCCGCATGGAACTCTGCTGCCGTGGGAGCCTTGGATCGGGTCGCGCCCTTGCGGCCTCTCTTGCGGCAGCGAACCACCCTAGCTCCTTGGTTCACTGAGGAGCTGCGGGTGATGAAGCGCCGCAAGAGATGCCTAGAGAGAAGATGGAGGTCTAGCCGTTTTGAATCTGACCGGACACAGGTAAGAGCCCATCTACGGACTTACATTGTGGCGCTGAGAGTGGCCAAACGTCATCATTGTGCTACTCTCATAGCATCCGCAGAAAACCGCCCTGCCGCCCTGTTTAGGGTGACCCGCTCCCTCCTTCAACAGAGGGAGCGGGAAGCCCCACTACAGGGTAGAGCAGAGGAATTTGTGACTTTTCTGCAGGAGAAAACCGCTCAGATACAGAATGAGCTAGCCCCCATTCTTGGTCCAGTGGGATGCCACGAGAGAGATCTTGTTTGGGAGGAGTTTGACTCCGTTACTTCCGAAGATATGGACAGGTTACGTGGGCGACTGCGAGCCACCACATGTTTATTGGACCCGTGTCCCTCCTGGCTTGTACTGGCATCCTGGGAGGTGACACGAGGCTGGCTCCAAGAGGTTGTCAACGCATCCTTAAGTGAGGGTTCCTTGCCTGCTTCCCTAAAAGAAGCTATGGTGAGGCCCCTCCTTAAGAAGCCCTCTTTGGACCCAGCTCTTTTAAACAACTATCGTCCAGTCTCCAACCTTCCCTTTTTGGCGAAGGTTGTCGAGAGTGTGGTGGCACAACAGTTTCCCCGTCACCTGGAGGAAATTGAGTATCTAGATCCACGCCAGTCCGGCTTTCGGCCCGGGCATAGCACCGAGACGGCATTGGTCGCGTTGGTAGATGATCTCTGGAGGGCCAGAGATGGGGGATGTTCCTCCATCCTGGTCCTATTAGACCTCTCAGCGGCTTTCGATACCATCGACCATGGTATCCTATTGCATCGGCTGGGGGGGTTGGGGTGGGAGGCACCGTTTTACGGTGGTTCTCCTCCTACCTCTCTGGCCGATCGCAATTTGTGTTGGCAGGGGAGCAGAGGTCGACCCCGAGACCCCTCACATGCGGGGTGCCTCAGGGGTCGGTCCTCTCGCCTCTCCTGTTCAACACATACATGAAGCCGCTGGGTGAGATCATCCGTGGTTTTGGGGTGGAGTACCATCTTTACGCTGATGATACTCAGTTGTATATTTCCACCCCAAACCACCCCAACGATGCCGTAGCGGTGATGTGCCAGTGCCTGGAAGCCTTACGGATCTGGATGGGAAGGAACGGACTCAGACTCAACCCGACCAAGACCGAGTGGCTGTGGTTTCCGGCTGCCCGATTCAACCAGCTCACTCCATCGCTGGCCATAGGGGGCGAACATCTTGCCCCTGTGGATGGGGCGCGCAATTTGGGTGTCCTCCTGGATACCCGGCTGTCCATGGAAGATCAAGTGACAGCCGTGGCCAGGAGGGCGTTTTACCAGGTTCGCCTGGTTCGCCAATTGCGCCCCCTATTGGATCGGGACGCCCTTCGCACAGTCACTCATGCTCTCGTGACATCCCGACTGGACTATTGCAACTCTCTCTACATGGGGCTCCCCTTGAGGTGCACCCGGAGGCTTCAGCTAGTCCAGAATGCAGCCGCGCGAGCAATTATGGGGACCACCAGGTCGACCCACATAACACCGCTCTTGCGCGAGCTGCACTGGCTACCTGTCGTCTTCCGGGTGCGCTTCAAGGTGTTAGTTATCATCTTTAAAGCGCTCCATGGCTCGGGACCTAGCTATCTGCGGGATCGGATCCTGCCCCATACATCCTCACGGCCGATCCGCTCCCACAGAGAGGGACTTCTTCGGGTGCCGTCCACTAGATTCTGTCAGCGGGCGACTCCCAGGGGAAGGGCTCTCTCTGTGGCGGGCCCGGCCCTCTGGAACGACCTTCCCCCCGATATCAGGATGACCACTGACCTCCGCTCCTTCCGTCTCAAGCTAAAAACACACTTCTTCTGTCTGGCCGGCCTAGGATAGTCTCTCTGTATTTGGGTTTTTTTAATGGGGTAGCATATTTTTAGCGAATTAGCACAGGGTTGGTTTAATCGTTTTTTATGAAATGTATGTATTTTTTGACTGTTTTTATTCTGCCTGTGCACCGCCCCGGGTCCCTGTGGGGAGAGGGTGCGGTTTAAAAATAAAATTATTATTATTATTATTATTATTATTATTATTTTTTGGTCAAAAAATGGCATGCATAGCCCTATGGAGGCTTATAGTGTGCTGCTGGGGGCTGGGGGGGGGCTCTCTGGAAGCTTCCATAAGGGTATGCGCATGGCCATTTTGGTGAAGGAGCTGGGTTTCAGGAGGCAAAAAATGCTGTATTCGATGTATAAGACGGACCCAGATTTTCAGCCTCTTTTTAGAGGAAAAAAGGTGCGTCTTATACTCCGGAAAACACGGTAAACTTCTAGAAACTGATGATGTTACCGAGCTTGCTAATGAACTGAGTTCAGAAAGCACCAATGACCCCCCACAGTTTCTAGAAAACAATTGACTATAAGTGCAGGAAATTCAAATCTTTACTTGACCATTTCTGCTCGATCTGTGTCTAACCAATCATAGCCTCAGGCTGAAAAATAGATAAAGCTACTACATTGGATGTTAAAAATAATGTTTGCATTTTTCTTTGTCTCATGAATTTTGGATTCTTATGCACTTAATATTCCTTTTTGACAGCTAGTTTAATTATTCTGCATTGTCTCATCAGAAGTCCTTTTTAAGAAAAACCATTTAAATTATCAATATAAATTTTCAATCCCTATAGTACCTTAAAAAGGTTGCCATTTAATGTTGTTGGAAATAAATGGTCAATTGCTTTTAAATATTCAGGTGGGTCTTTTCAGTTGTAAAATGAATTTTACAGGCATTAATAAGATGGAGCTGGATGAGACCTGTGGCTAGATACCAATGGACCAATGGAAATGACTAATGCTAAATAAATATTTGCAGCGCAGCATGCATGTAGTTCCAAAAAACTGCTGCAGGTAATATAAAACCCATATTTCATTTTGATCTCCTTCAAGGAAAGAGAGAGGGGGGAAAAATCAAACATATTATCTGGATTTGGTTTCTGAGCAATGACATTAAAAATATATGAATAACAAAATAGGTGAATACCTGGAACTTTGTACTGTATATCTATGGAGCTGGATAATTTGAACTGTTATGATGCAAAAAGAAATATTGGCACAATGTAGCTCAGCATGACAGTTGCTCGTCTCTGTATTGCTTGATTGCAAAGCAAGAATGTATTGGCATGTACAACTGACATAAAGTACAGTGTAGTTGCATGGTCAAGAATCTTCAACATTAGTCTAGTCTCTGGATGAAATTTAAGGGATATCCAACAGTTGATCTCTGTTTTGTAACTCTCCTTTACTAAGAAATATGCCACACAGGGATAATCACTAACTTTAGAGAAGGGGCCCTGCATTATTTCAATTCTAATTTAATATGATCCATTCCATTGATCATATTAGCTTGGATAATCCATTTATTGTTAAATTATTATCATCAGTTTGTAATTTCCACCATTTGAAAAAAACAAACAAACCCATAAATATGGCAGTGCAATACAAAGTCAGTGTAATGTTTCAGTCTAGGAATTTAGTTAAAAAGTGATTTTATTGAATTGCTGTATTGAACTGACCTTCCAAAATATTGAATTGAATCAAATCAATGTTCTCAAGCAGTCTAAATGTTGAATGAGGCAGAATCAGGGATCCAAATCAAAATTTGGTGATCAAATTTTGGTGGTCAATCTGTACGCCTCTTTAAAAAAAATCTTACAAATTTCTGATCTTCATTTTTAATCTTTTTCAAAAAACCAATATTTATTGAAGTCAGTAATCATTTATTGACAATTTGCTGGAGTCATTCTATTCTAAGGGAATTCAAATGCTTATTTCTATTCGTTAGATCACCCGCCATTTATTTTAATTAATCTTATATTCTGCTTGCAATTATAATTAATATTTATAAATTCTAAACTGAAATGAAAGCCATGTTCTTCTAAGGCATATTGGAAATTTGATTCTGGACATTCTTTGCGGCTCCTTAACCAACTGAGGCCGTCATGAGTTGGCGCAGAAATTGCATTGTAAATATTTTCACAAAATTAAGGATGAGCAAAAGGATATTTGGCCAATACAATTAATTAGACAGATTTCCACCCATATTTAGATTGGACTGCCTGCTGTTTATACTTTTTCCACCCAGAATGCTCCTCCTAACTTTAAATAGAATTAGAACCAAGACTACCTTGGTGCTGTTAAAGTACTACTTTAAATTATTTACCCAACATTTTTATTACATTACTTTATCATTGGCCAGAAGACTGCTGATAAACAAAACAGCTCTCTTCAGCCTAGTGATAATGGCTGTAGTAAGAATTTCAATTCACTATAACTAGCATGTGGGTTGGAGAATTCTGGAAATTGAAGTCCATGCATTTTAAAGTTGCCAAATCTGAGAAACACTGAATTATAGGATATCATCAAAATGTACCTAAGACATAACCCTGAGAAATCATAGGTGGTGGTTTATTTACCTTGGACTCAGTTTTTTTTAAAAATAATGTCAAACGGACAATTTCTCAAGATTTCTGGTGTTAATAATATACTTTAGTGCTAAAACATTATGGCATATAACCGTGATGGCGAACCTATGGCACGGGTGCCACGGGTGGCATGCGGAACCATTTCTTAGTCAACGCGAGGCGTTGCCCTGTCAGCTCCAGCACGCTTGTGTATGCTGGCCAGCTGATTTAGGCCTTCTTTTGAGGCTGTTTTTCGCCCTCTGGAGGCTTCACGGAAGCTCCTGAAGCCTCTGGAGGGGTGGAGGGGAGGCTGCTTTCACCCTCCCCAGGCTCCTAGAAAGCCTCTGGAGCCTGGGGAGGGCGAAAAAAGCACGCCAAAAGCAGGGGGTCACGCACATAGCGTTATGGATGTGGCACACCCATGCACGACCCCCCTGCCCTCCCCCCGCTTTTGGCACGCAAGCCAAAAAAGGTTAGCAATCACTGGCATATAGTAACTGCAGTGCAGTCCTTACAAAAGGGAGGTTTGAAAATATTATATAGAGGAATAGAATTGTATCTTTACAATATTGTACAACCTATTTCTTTCTAATGGTTAAACGGCATAAGTTCCAAAGGCAAATCATTAGTTTCTGGAACAGCAGAAACTAATCTGTTTTGCTATCATGCAATTCATACAAAAACCTAAATAAAATTTTAAATATATGAGAGTCTCTTATGGATGATCAACACATTTCTACAATAGATAGAAGGGCCAAATGGAAGTCTGTACATGTAGACTGATTTGACTGGAACAATTTGAAAACTAAGCATCAGCATAATTACAAATAGAATAGATCCTCAAAAGAAGTATTTCGGTTATTATGCTGTTGCTTTGACAAACCAGAGATAGCTACTGTTCAACTCCTAAGGAAAGAAGATATCACAGCCAGCATTATCCTCAATAATAGTCATTGAATTTAAAATGGTGGAATCAATGCTCCATTCCAGTTTTTAGCAGGAATTGTACACATTGCAGACATAAAAAGAACAGTGCTAGATTATTCTATCATGCCTGCTATTTTGACACAGTGACTGTGGCCACTGATATCCCAAACCACAGTGAGAAAAGCTTGTCCTCTTTGGATTCCTCATATGTAGGTGTCATCTATGAGAAGTTTCCATTGTTTGAACCTCACAGAGAAAATGGATTCTATGGAATGTGTTATGATCTGAAAAGTAGGTGCGTTTTACCCTGAGTCTGTCTCTCAAAGTGAGGGTAGTCAACTTTTTTATACCTACTGCCCACTTTTGTATCTCTGTTAGTAGTGAAATTTTCTAACCGCCCATCGGTTCCACAGTAATGGTGATTTATAAAGTAGGGAAGTCACTTAAATTTAAAAAAGGAAAGTGCTTCAGTATCAGACAAAACCCCTACCACCCACCATGAAAGCTGGAACGCCCACTAGTGGGCGGTAGAGACCAGGTTGACTACCACTGCTGTATATGACTAAAGCCATAACCACCAGCTGTTGAGTAGCTCTATCTGTTGTGGCCTGCTAGTGGCCAGCAGAGCAGGCAGCAGATTTGGACAATGAAGAGAGTGGGGAGGAACATGGCCCAGTCCTGGAGTCTGGAGAAGGCTCTGACAAGTGCTCTGTGTTGGAGGCAGAGAAGGGGCCACGGCTGTCTGACAGTTATCAGCTGCCTTCAGAGTCAGACATCAGTGAGGCAGGCAAACAGCTGGAGCCTGTTCCCAGTGTGCACATGCACAGAGTTGCCAGATGAAGGGATCAGATAAGGAACAAGGGTGGACTTCGGAGTAAGGCCACAGGTGGATGGTGAATGGCCCCTCCCATAGGGAATAAAAGAGGAGCAAAAGGGTAAGGGTGTTTTCAGGAGACAGTTCATCCCTGCGTTCTTGCCAAGTATTGTGGCATCTGAAAGATATCGGTCTGGCCACTTTCCAAGCCTGATAAAGGTCGGTAATTGTGAACTATCTTAACAGATTAACAAGAGTTGGAAGGGACCTTGCAAGTCATCTGGTCCAACCCCCTGCCCAAGCAGGAGATCTTACATCTGCCTCAAACCTCCTGATTGTGAGGCGAGAGATCCAACTCTTGAAAGACTGTGGGCCAGGACTTTGCTGTAGAGGAATTCACTGTAAATTAAATAAAAGGGATTTATTGGGGCGAGGACTTGGCTTGGAAGCCTAAGTCAGAACACTATCGTTTGAGAGGAGCTACCAAGAATTGTTGAAGCAACATCTCCTTATCCAATGAAAGTTAAACTTCAATATTGGTCATCTTTGAATTCCCACAAGGCAGAACAGAACCAAACATACTGTTTAGATAAACGCCCTGGAGACTCATTTAAAATATCCCATATCCTTTTCCCTTATTTTGCTGGATGCTGCAAATCTGTGCTGTGTGTTTGTCCAACCGAAACATCCTTGCTTAACTTTGTTGGTTTAACAAACCACATGTGACATCAAAAATAAGTCTGGAAGAAATATCTTTTTTGTCTCTTCGTGTTCTTGTGGGCATGTATTTTCATTACAGCCGCTGACTAATTGTCATCTTTTTTAAAATGAAGTAAATCACAAAAAGAAAAGAAACCTTCCCCACATGGACATGCATTTTTAAAAATCAGTCCCTGCACGATAACTCAATTCTCCCAGAAAGACCTGATACTCCAAAATTTAATGTTTCTGAATTTCATTTAGCAATGTCTTCTTTTATATTTGGTTGCTCTGCCAGAATTGAAAAATCGTGCTTCATCATGATGGGTGAGCTCCCCACCCCCAGTCCACCGCTTGATTTAAGGTAGGCCTGATTAAAATGAATTATTCTGAAATATATCCTTTGGACATTTGAAAGCAATTTGTTTTAATTTAGTCCCCTTCAAAATCGGGCACTATTGTACTTTTGATATCATTGAAATACACTGAAGCCTAGGAAGTTTTCTGCAGCCACCTCTTCCTTACTTTTCCAAATATAAAGAGGCAGCACCAGAAAAAGCTGATGACAGAAAGACATGACTGGATTATAGTCGGGATGTTTCTATATGTATCAGTCGTGACATCAACTATGGAATTTGTGCTGGGAACTTAAGAAATGGTTCCATTTTTTATTGTGCTAATGGATAATATTGTAGGCTTAACTATTTTTATTGTGCCAGTGAATAATATTGTAGACTTAAGGAGCCCTTTTAGTGCAGTGTTTAGAATGCAGTATTGCAGGCTAACTCTGCCCACAGCCTGGAGTTCGATCTTGATGGGGCTCAAAGTTGATTCAGCCTTCCATCCTTCCGAGGTTGGTATGAGGACCCAGATTGTTGGGGGCAATATGGTGACTCAGTAAACCATCCAGAGAGTGTGGTAAAGCACCATGGGAGAGTATATAAGTCTATATGTTAAGGTTAATAGAATTAACACTTAAACTTGTATACCACCCCACAGTGATTTATCCTGTGTTCAAACTCTTTGTTCCACCTTCTTATAAGAGATTGAGATACAGAAGAAGGAACTACAATGAAGAGGCAGTGGGGGCTCTTTAGAGAGATCTGAGCAAAACTCACTACATTATGACATGACAACCGATCACAAAGTCATCACATATTTGCGATTTGCATGTTGTAGACTTAACAACAGTTTCTTGACTCTCCTCGTTCACAAGACTATTATTTAAACCTATATTCTGACTGATTGATTTGGTATTGTATTGTAAAAGCAACAAGCCAAAGAAATCATTCTCAAGAGAAGCAAGAAAATGTAGCATAATTCATTATGGGTGTCCTCCTGGATACCCGGCTGTCCATGGAAGATCAAGTGACAGCCGTGGCCAGGAGGGCATTCTACCAGGTTCGCCTGGTACACCTGTTGCGTCCCCTATTGGATCGGGATGCCCTCTGCACAGTCACTCATGCCCTCGTGACATCCCGACTGGACTACTGCAATTCTCTCTACATGGGGCTCCCCTTGAGGTGCACCCGAAGACTTCAGCTTGTCCAGAATGCAGCCGCACGAACAATTATGGGAACCTCGAGGTTTACCCATGTAACACCGCTCTTGCGCGAGCTGCATTGGCTGCCTGTCATCTTTCGGGTGCGCTTCAAGGTGTTAGTTATCATCTTTAAAGCGCTCCATGGCACGGGACCTAGCTATCTGCGGGATCGGATTCTGCCCCATACATCCTTACGGCCGATCCGCTCCCACAGAGAGGGACTTCTCCGGGTGCCGTCCATTAGGCTATGCCAGCGGGCAACGCCCAGGGGAAGGGCCTTCTCTGTGGCGGGCCCAGCCCTCTGGAACGACCTTCCCCCCGAAATTAGAACAACTATGGACCTCCGCTCCTTCCGTCAAAAATTGAAAACATACTTTTTCTGCTTGGCCGGCCTAGGTTAGTGTTCCGTTTTTAACTGGGTTTTTAGGGGGGTGTAGTTTAGTTTTAGTATAGTGGGTTTTAGCGCAGGGACAAATTGTTTAATTCTTATTTTAACTATTTATGTATTTTATATTTGCTTTTTTAACTTCCCTGTGCACCGCTCCGAGTCTATTATTATTATTATTATTATTATTATTATTATTATTATTATTATTATTATTATTATTATTATTATTATTATTATTATTATTATTATTATTATTATTATTATTATTATTATTAAAAGGGCACCCCCATTAAATGGAGTGTCATATAAAACCCTTGAGATCAAAAGAAGGCAAATGTACACTTGACAGTGTTGTGAAAATGGCATTAGGTCCATTTCAGCGCTATAGATCTGTATGACTGTGGCAGTGGTGGGTTCTGAATCCCATTCTAACTGGTACGGTCAGAACGGGCCTGTTGGCATCCAGATGGACGTGCGCAGCATCCATACACATGTGTGCAGCATGCGCATGCATCTTACCTCATGCGGTCACTCATGCGCTTGTGACGTCTCGTCTGGACTACTGTAATGCTCTCTACATGGGGCTCCCCTTGAGATGCACCCGGAGACTACAGCTGGTCCAGAATGCGGCCGCGCGGGCAGTTATGGGAGTCACTAGATACTCCCATGTAACACCACTCCTGCACGAGCTGCACTGGCTGCCTGTAGTCTTTCGGGTGCGTTTCAAGATGTTGATTATCATCTTTAAAGAGCTCCATGGCACAGGACCTAGTTATTTGCGGGATCGTAACCTGCCCCATACATCCCTTCGGCCGATTCGCTCACACAGAGAGGGACTTCTCCGGGTGCCTTCCACCAGGCAGTGCCAGTGGGCGATGCCCAGGGGAAGGGCCTTCTCTGTGATGGGCCCGACCCTCCTACCCCCGGATTTTAAAACGACCACGCGCCTTCCGCCAAAAAGTAAAAACCTATTTGTTTCATCAGGCCGGCTTGGCCTAATCTACACTTCTCGCCCCAGTCTATTTTCTCAAATTGTTTATTGGGTTTTAATGGGTGGTAATTTTAATGGTTTTTAAATTTTGTACAGGGTAGTTTAATTCGTTTTTAATTTGTGTGTATTGTATATTTTTAGATGGTTTTTAAACTTTCCTGTACACCGCCCCAAGTCCCTTTGGGGAGAGGGGGCGGTTTATAAATATAATAAATTATTATTATTATTAATTATTAACACTTCCGCGATGCTGCAGCTGCTCAGTGGAGCGTCGTGCAGACTATGTATGTGCTATGCACGTGTGCAGAAGTGCAGAAGCCTTAAAAGACAGGTAAGGAGCTTGGGCAGGTGGGGGGGGCCCTCCGGAGCACTGTACTGGAACAGTATCCATTGCTCCAGGCAGGCTCCGGTACGCATACCGCCTGCAACCCACCACTGGACTGTGGAGAAGAATAGATGAAATCCTATTGCAAATTTGAAAGATCAGTGTGGCGAGACTATATTTTAGGGATTTTATATGGCCATATTAGTTACTTTGGCTACATGACAAGGAAAAAATATCAAGAATACTTTTAATACTGATAAAGTTACAAGAAAGTTAACTTTTAAAGTCAACTTTAAGGTGGGGCACCAATGCAAAGTTATTCTACAAATGGACCATCATGGAGGAAATTGTTGATTATTGATGTTAAATGTGTGCTGGAAAATTTTGCCTTAATGATTTAAGATTGATAGCGTAGATTACATGGTAATCACATACTTGTCCATAAATTAGGCTTAAGCCATGTAAGACTTTAAATGCCACTGTGAACCTCTAGAATTGGATTTAGAAGCCACCTTGCATTTGGTAGAGATGCTTCAAATTGGGTTAATATGGGACTCCCAAGACTGGCAGCTCACCCACACAATGAAGCAAGATCACCAAACTCTTTGCCCATCGCACCTCTTCTGCATTTCCTTCAGATTAATGGGTTAACTATGGTATTCCAGTTAATACCTTCACTTTCCAGCAGTTCAATAGTCTAATGGTCCAGTATACCCCTGACAATATTTCTCCCTACCAAATGATTAAGGGAAGGAGAGCCCTTGATCTTGTTCCTCCCTGAAGGTACAGTCCTAAAGAGACAAGATATTTTGGTGTTGGGAGGGCATCTCTTAGGTTTGATAGTGAATGCAGCTCACATGTGTATGGAGAAGTACCTTTTACCACCACACCTTCAGCAGTGATCCACCACTAGTGCTCAGTTCTGTATGCAGTCAATCAAACCAAGAAGCAACCACATCAAAAGCAATCATTTGATTCCTCAAGGTTGGACATGGCAGAATTCCACATCTATGGCGCATAGCAAAAATGCTGGAGAGATAAAAGCTGCTGAATGACTTCTAATCAGCAATTGATGACTGTAAAATTACTTGTTTATTGGCAGATGGCAGCCACTATCTTTCCAGCATCAGATCCAGAGTATTCTGATCAGTTCTGGATAACCAGTAGTGGACATTTTGAGTAATTTGGAGAACTAGGAAATAACACCTTTGACTGGCCCCACCCCCATCTATTCTCTGCCTCCCGAGTTCCAGCTGATCGGGAGGAAATGGGGATTTTTCAGTAACCTTCCCTTGGAGTGGGGTGGGGATGGAGATTTTATAGTATCTGTCCCCTGCCATGCCCGCCAAGCCATGTCACGCCCACCAAGCCACGCCCATAGAACCGGTAGTAAAAAAAAATTGAATCCCACCACTGATCAGATCCACCAAAATCACCAGTAAGCTTTATAATCATGTGACATAATCCTGATGGGGAACTCTGGGGAAAAATGGAACACACAATTTTGTTAGGGACTGTTAGCAACTCTGGGTTCAGAACCAGTTTTACAACTCTGGTCCCTTAACCAGTGTTAGCAAATAAATGCGGAATAGTGTAATTCACTGGACAGTAAAGAGATACGTTGCTGTAACCACAAATAAACTTTAAAACGGTGATAGTAATAAAATAAATAGTCTTTACTTTGTAGCAACTAAAATACTTCTTCCAACTAACTTCTCAAACAAATAACAGTCCAACACCAAACACAGAATTATCTCACAGTGATGCAAAACAATACTCCTTCTTCTTCTTCAACGGCAGTCAGGAAACACAGGAATCACAAGGAATCGAACAGGGAATGGACTGTATTCCTGACCTTGATTATATGGTAGAGCTGATCAGCACAGCCAATCAGAATTTAGGACAGTTCTTAAAGCTACATAACTTCTTAAGAACATAGACTCATATATATTGTCAACCCAATATAAGGCTGAATATCCTAACAGGGACGTTAGTAAATAGTGTTCATCCAGTCCTAATACGGGTTAAATTATGAGGCATATATTTACAGCAAAGGGAATATCGATTGAAACCATTCACATTTAGACTAAGGTAGTCCTCGGTTCACAACCTTCCATTTAGTGACCATTCAAAGTTACAATGACAATGAAAAAAGTAGTTTATGGTTGTTTTTCATGCGTACAACTGTTGCAATATCCCCAGAGTCATGTGATCAAAATTCAGAGGCTTGACAACTATCCTGTATTTATGATAGTTTCAGTGTCCCCGAGTCATGTGATCACCTTTTGTTACCTGACAAGCAAAATCAATGGGGAAGCCATATTCACTTAACAACTGTGTTACTAACTGAACAACTGCACTGATTCACTTAACAACTGTGCCAAGAAAGATTGTATAATTGGGCAAAACTCACTTAACAACTGTCTCACTTAGCAACATAAATTTTGGGCTTGATTGTGGTCGTAAGTCGAGGGCTACTTGTAGACCATATTTTAATTGTGTCGCTTCCAGTGAATTAATTTATTATCCATTTAACTAGCCTCCCTATTAGCTAGAAAGAACAGACTGCTTTTTAACTTTGTACTTTCTTCTTTGAAAGAAACCTCATCAATGACTCATGGCCACATTTTCAGTTTGTAAAGCATTAATTGTTTTAAGCTGAACAAACTTCTTCCAATAAAACCAAGCTGTTATATCCCACAAGTCAATTTTAAAGGGTGGGGGAAGTTAGTGAGTTATCTCAGTAAGTTCAAATTACCTTCAATTCTATAAGGATCTGAGTTACTATTATTTAACTGCTAACAATTTGCAGACTCTTATTGTAAGTGGCATTAATTTTACCTGCATTATGTGATTTTTCAGGATAGTGTCACTGTCAACATAGCCTAAACTTCACCAAGTGTACATAGCAAAGGCTTAAAATTCCAGTAAGAGACCTAGTTGCTTTAGAACCATACATAACACCAAATATTATTTTAAGTAATCCTAATCAAATTAATCTTCAATTCACCTTTACTCCATTCAACCTATGACTTCATTGTGAGTTGCCCGAACCATGACCCGAATTTCAATTTCTTCCCATTCGAACTATTGAAGTCAATTTATTACAACAGAGAGTTTACTTGAAAATTGCTCCTGTATGATGCATGAAGTGATAATAAGTCGAATAAATGAAATGAAATTTTCATTATAACATTATACGGCAAAGATTTTGTTTCATAGTGATATTTTTGATTCAGTTGTATAATGCATTACGCATACATACGTACACTGCATTCCTACTTTATATGAACAATTAGAAATATCATGAAAAAAGCAGGAATGAAATTTTAGACTGCTCATTTGTTCTTGTTCTCCCTGGAGGATGAGGTGGAATTGGAGCTTCATTAGGTTTGCTTATTGTGATCAAACAATATTAATTGCCACAATAATATTGCCACTTTAGGGGAACAATAATATTGCCACTTTAGGGGAACAATAATATTGCCACTTTAGGGGAACAATAATATTGCCACTTTAGGGGAACAATAATATTGCCACTTTAGGGGAAGCTACTGTTGGTATTAACTGCTCAATTGTTTAATGGGCTTTTTGTTTCTTAGCTTTATTAGAACATAGAATAATAGAGTTGGAGGTCTTCTAGTTCAATCCTCTTCTCAAGCAAGAGACCCTATACAATTTTAGGCAAAACGTTGTCCAGTCTCTTTTTGAAAGACTCCAGTGACGCAGCACCAGTGGTGGGTTTCAAATTTTTTTAGAACCTACTCTGTAGGTATGGCCTATTTTGTGGGGGTGGCTTGGCAGTCATGTGACAGGGTGGGAGTGGCCACCTTTTAAAATGTGGTGAAACTCATTTAACAATGCTCTTGCTTAGCAACCAAACTTTTGGACTCAATTGTGATGATAAATTCTTTCTTTCTTTCTTTCTTTCTTTCTTTCTTTCTTTCTTTCTTTCTTTCTTTCTTTCTTTCTTTCTTTCTTTCTTTCTTTCTTTCTTTCTTTCTTTCTTTCTTTCTTTCTTTCTTTCTTTCTTTCTTTCTTTCTTTTCTTCCTTCCTTTCCTTCCCGTTGGGTCACTGGCAGCGGCGGGCCAGATTTACTTCCAGGTACGCCGGTGGAACCCCCTCTCACTGGTTCTCTAAATTTCACCAACTGGCTCTCGCGAGTAGGTGCGAGCCTGCAGAAACCCACCACTGTGCAGCACCCACAACTTCTGAAAGTAAGCTGTTCCATTGGTTGATTGGTCTTACCATTAGGAAATTTACCCTTAGTTCTGGGTTACAATACAATACAATACAATAGCAGAGTTGGAAGGAACCTTGGAGGTCTTCTAGTCCAATCCCCTGCCTAGGCAGAAGCCCTATACCAATCAGACAAATGGCTATCCAACATCTTAAAGACTTCCAGTGTTGGGGCATTCATAACTTCTGGAAGCAAGCTGTTCCACTGATTAATTGTTCTAACTGTCAGGAAATTTCTCCTCAGTTCTAAGTTGCTTCTCTCCTTGATTAGTTTCCACCCATTGCTTCTTGTTCTACCCTCAGGTGCCTTGGTGAATAGTTTGACTCCCTCTTCTTTGTGGCAACCCCTGAGGTATTGGAACACTTCTATCATGTCTCCCCTGGTCCTTCTTTTCATTAAACTAGACATACCCAGTTCCTGTAACCGTTCTTCATATGTTTTAATCTCCAGTCCCCTAATCATCTTGGTTGCTCTTCTCTGCACTCTTTCCAGAGTCTCCACATCTTTTCTACATCTTGGCGACCGAAACTGAGTGCAGTATTCCAAGTGTGGTCTTACCAAGGCATTATAAAGTGTTATATTAGTTTCCAATCATTGTTTCTTTGTCTTGCCATTTGGTGCTTTGGAAACTAGGTTGGCCCCCTCATATTTATAGGAGCCTCTCAAATATTGGAACAATGCTATCATGTCACCCCTTCTTTTCATTAGACTAAACAAACCCAATTCCTCTAATGATTTTCATATGTTTTAGCCTTCAGCTAAATACCATTCTAAGTAAAGGTAAAGGTTCCCCTCACACATAAGTGCTTTTCATTTCCATCTCTAGAGGGAGGTGCTCATCTCTGTTTCCAAATTGAAGAGCCAGCGCTGTCTGAAGATGTCTTCGTGGTCATGTGACTGGCATGACTAAACACCGAAGGTGCATGGAGTGCTGTTACCTTCCCCCAAAGTTGGTTCATATTTTTCTGCTTGCATTTTTACATGCTTTCAAACTGCTAGGTTGGCAGAAGCTGGGACAAGTAACAGGAGCTCACTCTGTTTCGCGGCACTAGGGATTTGAACCGCCGAACTAGCAACCTCTCTGATTGACAAGCTCAGCGTCTTAGCCACTGAGCAATCGCATCCCTAAATACCGTTCTATGATATTATTATTCATGAAGTTGCATTTTCTCTTTATTTTTATTATTGGGTACCTCTTTGAATTTGTTAAGATTCAAGTTAGCTTAGAATTAAACAAACAAAAACAAATGAAGAATGAGGAAAATAGCAACAAAACCAAAAATCCTTTGGAAGATTTTTGGTTTTGTTGCTAGAAGAATGGGGTCCTTGATGCTCTCTGAACCTGGCTGTCTTTTTGCAGATGTCTTCACTACCAAACTAGGCAACATCATTCGTGCTACAATTTGCATTTAATTTGAATTGGTTCTTCCATTGGTTTTCTTTGATTGTTGGAAGCTGTCCAGAGTGGTAATGGTTGAGCTTGAAATTCTATGAACAAATAAATATACAAAGCCACTAATTATTCTTTCCAAAGTAAATGGAAACTTCCAGTTCCGGTTCATGAGGAAGATGGTCTGATCTGAGCTCGCTGGGATGGGACTTGCTCCTTAGTGGGCTCCTCGCCAAGATATGGCCACTAAAGTCCGAGGTCTGTCCCTGGGTACTGTCCGGGGGGTTAACTGGATAGCTTGAAGCAAAAATCTAAGACCCCAGATGTAGGGGGGTGGCTACAGAGAGCTGTGGAGTCTGTCTCTTTGCCTCACACTCCCTCCCTCCCTCCCACCCATTTTAGATCATTACCTTACTATTCTGCCTTTCTCAGAGTCGAGGGAGTGGTACATCTAGGCATTTCCCCCCCCCCCCCAGACTATACCAGCAATCTATTCGGCTACAGACCTACTCGTCCTGCGAGAGTCCCCTCTCTCACAGGTTTGCCCCCCAGTCCTCACTAGAACTCACCTCAATGACGGATTACTGAATCCAGAGAGGTGGAGGAAACGAAAGCTCAGGGGGTTTTTAGGCAAATTTTTAATTAAATTTTTAAGGGGTTCTAGGGTTAATTTTAATAGAGGTTTTATAGTTTTAATCTTTGTAGCACAGTTATATTTATTTAATTCGGTTTTAAATTGTGGATTGTATTTATATGATGTGTATGCTGTTGTTTTTACTTTTTATCTTCTGTGCACTGCCCCGAGTCCCATTGTGGAGATGGGGTGGTATAAAAATTTGAAAATTAAATTAAATTAAATTAAATATTTATTAAATTTATATGCTGCTCATCTTGCCTAGAGGTGACTCTAGGAAGCTTGCCATCAAATGAAAGCAACACGATAAGACGTTAAGCATTGAAATAATAAATATCAACATTAAAATGTACTTAGAAATTAATAAAGATGACAAGGAAGGGACAAGAACATACACAAAAGGGGGTGGGGGAGAAGGTCTTATCCCAGTCCATTAACCACCTCCAGTATGAGATGCCCCCATCGAGGCCCCAAGTCATTTGGTAGAGCCAGGTTTGGAAGGCCAAAATATTGAAATGAATTCATGCGTACATGCTTTTTCTCACCAGTGTTCTGAATAAATCATGACTTCAAGAAATTAATAAAATTTATGGAATTAAAGAATATTTATAGTACATATTATTGGGTTCTGAAAACTGGTGTTTTTTGACCATTGACTTAAATTCAATTTTATTTCGCTAAAGTCTGAGGTGGAAAAAATGAAGCACTGTTCAGGCATGAATGCATTTATTTTCTAGAGAATTCCTCCAATCCTAGCAACAAATATTTGCATTAAAAATGTAAGACGTTTAAGGTCTCTTCAAGAAGTATCTTAGCCAATAGGTTCCTCTCCTGAACTGAACCTCCCACTGCACGGCTTCTTTGAGCAATTTGGACACTATGTTTTTGGCACATGTGGAACTACCTCAAGTTTAAAAATTACCTGGCAAACCACATTTATATCCTAAATTGTAGCACAGGGCATTAAAAATAAAAGACAAAAAATGGGGGGAAAGCCAAAAGTTTTGGTCTTTTTTCTAAATACAAAGTATAGCTGTGGCACAGGTGAGTGTAACTTCTATGCAAACCCAAAATAAAGCACAGACCAAGACTAAACAACGAGAAGTGCAAAATTAGCCACTTGCATTTTATATACCAGTGATGGCGAACCTTTTTTGGCTCGCCTGCCAAAAGCGGAGGGGACCGCAGGGAGGTTGTGTACGGGCGTGCCACACCCATAATGCATTGCACATGAACCCAGTGTTCATGCATGCACGACCAGCGCTCCTCCCATTTTTGGCATCTCCCACCCCCACAGAGACCCTTCAGAGGCATGGAAAACCTCCTGAAGGCTCTGGAGGGCTAAAACAAGGCCTATGAGCAAACCGGAAGTCCGTTCCCAAACTTCCGGTTTGCCCATAGGGCTGTTTTTTTGTGCTCCGGAGGCTTTAAGGAAGCTTCCAGAAGGCGAAAAATGGCCTCTAAGGGTCAAAATCAGCTGGCCAGCACGCATATGAGCACTGGCCAGCTGACAGGGCAACGCCTTACGTGCCCTGTCAAATGGCTCCGTGTGCCACCTGTGGCATGTGTGTCATAGGTTCGCCATCCCAGTTATATACTGTATGGGCAATATTATTGAGGGAAGGGGAATAGAAGTGGAATGAAATGCTTTCCTCTTCCTTTCAACTATTATTTGTTTATAATATAAATTACCAAAAATGCGAAAACAAAAAGTAGGAAAAATAGGGGTGGGAAAGGGTGAACTTCCCTCTCCTAATCAACTTCTGACTACCATCTTTTCTGCACTCTTCCGCCCCCCCCCCTATTTTTCCTACTATCTGACTCCCTTTGATGCAGTATAATAAAATAATTACAACCTCAACTTTTTACTTTTACGTAATAGTATAAACTAGCCATTTCTATATCAACAAATCTATCTAATCGGTAAAACCCAAAATCAAAGTTTCACTTTCCCCCCCCACCTCAAGCACAAAGTTCAGTAGCGGTTTCCAAGTAGAAACAAAAGTAATTGCATTTTTTTTTCTTTTATGAAAGCAGTCAATTTAACCATCTCTATTAACTCCATCAACTTTGTAGTTGTTCTGCCATTGTGGGGATCAAAGTGTCATTCCATTTTTGTACATAAAGTAATCTTGCTGTCAAGGTATATAACATCAAAGTTCCATTTTTTCCAAGTCTTTTTCCAATAAGCTCAAAAGAAAAGTTTCTAGTTTTATCTTTATATTCACTTTAAGAATCTTCTGTATTAGAATAAGAATCCTACTCTGATATTACTTTGCTTTATCACATGTCCACCAAATTAAGGTTAATTATTGATCTTAAAAGTGCTTTCTCTCAGTTGAGTAAATGCTTTCTCCATACAATATATAATAGCAGAGTTGGAAGGGACCTTGGAGGTCTTCTAGTCCACCCCCCCTAGGCAGGAAACCCTATACCATTTCAGACAAATGACTATCCAACATCCTTTTAAAGACTTCCAGTGTTAGGGCATTCACAACTTCTGGAGGCAAGCTGTTCCACTGACTAATTGTTCTAACTGTCAGGAAATTTCTCCTCAGTTCTAAGTTGCTTCTCTCCTAGATTAGTTTCCATCCATTGCTTCTTGTTCTACCCTCAGGTGCCTTGGAGAATAGTTTGACTCCCTCTTCATTGTGGCAGCCCCTGAGATATTGGAAGACTGCTATCATGTCTCCCCTAGTCCTTCTTTTCATTAAACATGGTAAACCAATTTAGATTCTAGCCTTCACTTTGTGATAACACCTGGAACATGCAATGATCTTTTAACTCTCTGTATTTCTCTTTTCGTCTCTCCCTTGCAGATGCTTTGAACGCCCCTCCCAAGCCAATAAAATTAATTTAGATCTTATCAGCATTCTACTCTTTCAGTTTATCAATTATTCCCTTTTTAATTTTTTTTAAATGAATTCACCCAAGAACTTAATGTGTGTAATATTATTCAAAACATCAAGTTAAAGATATTTTAGTGGGGAGTGGAGTTTTTTTTAAAAATGTGCTTTCCCTCTATAATAAAACTGTTTCTTATGTTCATGATTTTTTAGAGACAATACTTTAGAAAAATAAAGAAGGGCATTAATTTCAGTTGCTAGTTGAAAGGAGTGATAAAGATAGATAAATATTTGAACATTGCAGTGACAACAAAGATCAGAATGTTATCATAAATGGTAAAGTCAAATTTTCATTGAATTGAGCAATAAACTTTACGACTTCATATAACCTTTTGGCAGCAACACAGAAGTGATTCAGCTACTTTTTAAAAAAAAACTTGTCACATTGGCTTTCATTCTGGAATGTCCTGGTGGATTCCATCCAAATGCTAGGCAGGTCAAATACAAATCATTTCATCCCTGTTCATTCATGTAATTTAATTTAATTTAATTTATTATGTTTATAAACCGCCCCCTCTCCCCGAAGGGACTCGGGGCGGTGTACAGGAAAATTTAAAAACTATCTAAAAACATACAAGACATACAAAGTTAAAAACGAATTAAATTACCCTGTACAAGAATTTAAAACATTAAAATTATAACCCATTAAAACCAAATCGATAATTTGCAAAAAAACAGACTGGGGCAAGAAGCGTGAATTAGGCCAAACCGGCCTGATGGAATAAATAAGTTTTTACTTTTTGATCGTTCATACTTATATCACATACTTTGTGCATGAATCCAAATGAAAGATGAAGCAGGATAGAGAAGATATGATGGTGTACAAATTGTCCCATACTTGCAGATGAAGTTTTCTTTTCTTGGATTGGTCAACCACCAAGACATCTTAGATGAGCTGCCTGTCTGTCTGTCTGTCTTTCTGTCTGTTTTATGTTCTCTCTTAGGCTGGCCAATTATCAAATGTGATTAAAATTATCTTAATGATTTTGAGTGGTTTTCACAGTTGGAAAGAACTGTTTGGTTCTTATAGATTGGGCAGCTAAGAAAATGCCACGTTCTGTCCTCAATAATTATCTAAGTCTCTGAAGAAAATATCATTATGAATACTTCACTAGTTTTTGTGTTTTCCTGTCTTTTCATTTCATAACCTTCTGAGGTAGCTTTTTGCTTACCTTGTAACTGTTCTTATTTTTTGCCCATTCTATAGGGTTATATTTATCACAAAGGCATCACTTAAGCTCTCTTATTTCTGATTGCTTCCTCTGGCTGGTTTACAAATTGGTCAATGCAAGTAGCTGATGTTTGTCCCAATGGACCTGGACTTGGAATGATTGATGGTATTCCAGGTCATTACCTTCCCATCTCTACTTTCTGGTTTTTGTCGATCATCCTCATTTGTTATGTTCTTTCAGGCTTGCCCAGCTTTTTGTGGGGCCAATTCCCCCCCCCCACTCATACTAAATACTAAATTATTTATTTATTTATTTAATTTGTATACCGCCCTCTCTCCTGTAGGGACTCAGGGCGGTGCACAGGGATAATAAAAGGTATATCTAAATACAATAGATAAATTTAAAATTAAAATTAAATTAAGTAAACTTAAACTTGAATTAAAATAAATAATTAAGAAACCCTATTAAATGATGATAAAAACAAACTATGCCAGGCCGACCGCATGAAAAAAGTAAGTTTTCAATGCTCGACGGAAGAGGCGAAGGTCTGTGGTAGTGCGAAAGTCGGGGGCAGGGCTGGGCCTGCTACAGAGAATGCCCTTCCCGTGGGAGCCACCAGCCGGCATTGTCCAGTGGACGGCACCCTGAGGAGGCCCTTCCCCTGGGAGCAGACAGGTCGGATGGGGTTATGTGGGAGGAGGCGGTTCTGCAAGTAACCAGGACCCATGCCATGGAGCGCTTTGAAGATGGTTACCAAAACCTTGAAGCGCACCCGGAAAGCCACAGGCAGCCAGTGCAGCTCGCGCATTTTACTGCATAGTAAAATGTGTATCAGTTCAGGCCTCTTGCTATTAAATTTAGCAGATCTATAGTTACACAAAGGGAAAAGGATGGCTCAGCAGTTAAAAGTGTTGCGCTTGTTAGTTGGAAAACTGACAGTCTGGGTTTGAGACCTGAGCACTGCACAGTGGGGTGAGCTCCCATGCCTTGCCTCAGCTCCTACCCATCTGGCAGTTCGAAAGCATGCAAATGTGAGTAGATAAACAGGTGGGAAGGTAACAGTGTTCTGTGCCACCTTGGTGTATAGTCATGCTGGCTACATGACCAGGGAAAATGTCTTCAGACAATGCTGGCTCCCTCGGCCAAGAAGCAGAAATGAACAGCGCCCCCTAAAGTCAGTCACAACTGTATAGAGCAGTGATGGTGAACCTTTTAGGCAACAAGTGCCAAAAAGGGAGCAATTTATGCTCGTCTGGGACGTGACCAGGAAGAAGAGCTGCCCAGGTGGGATGCGCGTGCTGGAAAATGAACTTCTGATTTTTGGCATGTGCATGCGCCAGCCAGCAAATCTTCCAGTTACTGCCACACACGTGAATGCGCCGATCAGCTGGCCAGTGCACATGCTCCCACCAGAAAACAGAAGACCAGCTCTTCTGGTTTCTGGCACTGCTGCATGCACAAAGGTCAGCTGATCGTCACGTGCACGCCAGAAACCCAGAAGAGGAATGGGTGATGCTGCGCATGCCAGGAGACACAGTTCTGCGTGCCATAGGTTCTCCATCACAGGTATAGAGAAACCTTTACCTTTTAATAGTCTTACCTCTTACAGCCTGTTCCCAAATTCACAGCCTCAGAGAAAATGCATATTGTAAGTTGAATTTAAATTTTAAAAAAGAACAAAGAATGATGAAGAATTTTAGTTTTAACAGGCTGTTCCAAAATATACGTTTTCCCAAGAGTCACAGCCTATTGTCAGTCAAGTTCTATTACCTATCAATGAAATGCGAGGATAATCTTTTGTCGCTCAGTCATCTAATGCTGCCCTCCAAATTTACAAATCTTGCACATATATTTTTATTAGTTTATTAAAATATAAAATACAGAAATACAAAAAAATGTGGAAAAAGGAAAATAAGGGAGGAAAGGGAGACCAGAAAAAAATGTACGGTGAAGGGAAGAAGAAATTCTTTTGGGGACAATAGACTAGGGTCACAATATACAATCTCAATATTTTAGTTTTACATAATAACACATATTAGCCATTTCTAAAACAGCAACCCGTATAAACAACAAAACCCCAAATCAAAGTCATTTTTTCTACTTCAAGCCCAAAGTCCAAAGATGGCTTCCATGTAGAAACAAAATTAATTGTTTGAGTTTGAGTTTAGTTTGAGTTTATTGGTTTTTTATACCGCCCTATTCCCGAAGGAGTCAGGGCGGTGGTTTTTTTTGTTTGTTTGTTTTTCAAAAAAAATTATACCACCCTATTCTCCCAGATGGGACTCAGGGCAGTGCACAAAAAAGATAAAACCCACAAAAAGTACAACAATATAAAATGGTATTAAATAAACTCTGTGCTAAAATAATTTTGAATTATTAAAATTCAATTAAAATTACTCATTAATCTATCTATGTCAGGCCAGCCAGGTGGAAGAAATAAGTTTTAAGTGCCCGGCGGAAGAGGCGCAGGTCCGTGATGGTTTGGATGTCGGGGGGGGGGAGGTCGTTCCGGAATACAGCCAGAATAAAAACAAATATATAAAGGTTTTAAAAGTTTTTATGTGTTTCCTTTAAATTGTATTCTTTTTTTTACTCAAAGCAGGTGATTTAGCCATCTTCGCTAACTCCATCAACTTTTCCAGTCATTCGTCCACTGTGGGAATCAAAGCATCCTTCCATTTTTGTGTGTGGAGTATTGTTTCTGCTGTCAGCATGTTTATAACATCAAAGTTCCATTTCCCCCCCAAGTTCTTTATCCACTAATTCCAAGTGAAAAGTCTCTGGTTTTATCTTTATGTTCACTTTAAGAATCTTCTGCATTAATATATGAATCCTACCCCGCTATATCTTTGCTTTATCACATGTTCGCCAACAATGGTAAAAAAAATATAAATCATTCTTTACATTTACATTTTCACAATTTTACCAAATCTCATTAACTTATCAAGTCTTCCATAAATTCAATGATCTTGTCCTGCTACGATCTTGGGTTACTAGGCTGAAATGCCCCAGGAGATAGCTTCCAACTTTCTGCCTGGGTCCCTTGCTTTGGAAAACATCACTCCACAAAGCTGAATGCTGCTATGGGTGAAATATTTTCCTGTCTCATGCCGCACCCCCAAAAGAGTATTAAAAGCAGAGCTAAGGGCAGACTCCAAACACTTAAGTACAGATGTCCAAATGACTGTGATACTACTGCCACTTTACTTCACACCACCACCTTGTAAATCTACCGTCACATTTATCCCCACAAATTCCACAGAAAAGTTTAATGCCCTTGCCTCACTCATCTGTCTTTCTGAATTAATCTACCATTTAATATGTCTTGGAAGGAACACCATCTTTTTATTTTATTATTTTGCCTGACGGCCCGTTTTCCAAAAGTCCAAGATAAAGATGTTAATTGATTTGATATAACCTTGTTTAAAGACGCAAGAGTTTTGGGATTTTTTTAAAGGATAATGAGTGGAAATATTAACTTTAGAATATGTTTCATCTCAAATAAGAAACAATTCTCAGGATAGAGCCGCAATTTTTGCTTGAGTATTATAACGATTTCCTACTCAGTGTAGCATGAAAATGATGAATATAACTGTAAGCAGAATCATTTTAGCACGAAATTGGAAACAAACAGATACTCTCCCAGATCCAATTATAAGAAGGAATATGTAGAAATGGATAGATTGTCTAAGGAAATTAAGGAGAGAGAAGAAACTGAGTACTCTCAAATTTGGAATAGATGGTATTCCTGACTTGACAGTAAACGTAAAACTTAAGGTACAAACGGTAAAAGTGTAATATATAAAGTGTACTTAAATAAGTATATAACTTAGGATAATGATATAGAGATAGAATTTTTTGTAAATAAGATTATTACAAAAGACATGGATACCGATATGGAAAAGCTGTTATAAGTGTAAATTTGTGTTTTGTCTTTTAAATGTTAAAACATTCAATAAATACTATTTTTAAAATAAAAATAAAAAGATGACTATAATTTGGAGGTGATGGATGGAATACAATATATTTTTCCACGAGTACAAAATAAGAACACCAATCCCAACTATCCAAAAAGAGCCAATTTTTTTTTGAAAAAAATATTTTTTTTTTTAATAAAACAAAAAACCAAAAAGGAAAAATCATCATTCTACGTTGTATCCTTTGGAAAGTATGTTGACTGGTTACACATAACTTGTGCATTTCTAGGACCATTATTACTCATGAATAATCTCATTTTATAGATTTTAAATCAAAAGATTCATTATATATCTTAATATCATTACACCAGAATTCTTCTCTAATATTCCATATTTCCATATCTTCTTCAGACAAGTCTTACTTAAACATAACCACATAACGGCATCCATTGGCTATTCCAAACATACATGCATACACACACACACACACACACACACACATATAATCTATAATTTTTCTGTTGCTCTTATTATAACTACAATAATACAATAGCAGAGTTGGAAGGGACCTTGTAGGTCTTCTAGTCCAACCCCCTGCGTGGGCAGGAACCTTATACCATTTCAGACAAATGGCTATCTAACATCTTCTTAAAGACTTCCAGGGTTGGGGCATTCACAACTTCTGGAGGCAAGCTGTTCCAGAGGTTAATTGTTCTAACTGTCAGGAAATTTCTCCTTAGTTCTAAGTTGCTTCTCTCCTCATTGTTTATTAACTGATAGTTCTTCAATAACAATCTAAGACAATCTCAAATTTGCTAAACCTCTCCCCCATTTTATTAAACTACATTTATCAACATTCCTACATAATTAAATAAAAGTCTTGTTGTTTATGTCCAACCTCATACTGATGTATTCCTACACATACATATATACATAAATATATATAATTAAACTAGAACATTATTATTAGTTACTCTTATTTGTAGGTAATTATTTACTAACTAACAATCCTTCTATGATAATCTAAAACAATCTATCTACTTATTAATCATCAAAGGATAGCAACTTTCATTATCAGCCAGTGTCTTTCCAGTAGCGAGTTGGACTTATCTCTGTTGCCATTTGCGGCTCCAATCTCTTTTTATTCTTCTTTCCAGGTTTCTTATAAACTTCTTATAAAACCGCTGCCCAGTTTCTGTCTTTACATGTTGTTTGTCTTTGAATATCAGACGTATTTCTGGGGAGATTTCTCCTCTTACATCCATCTTCAATTCTCCCCCCCCCCTCTTTTCCTTGAAGACCAAAATGAGGCTCACATTCCTCTAGAATTTCCTTCTTTTTATTTTCTCCCATATTGGATCCATTGGTGAAGTCCTCTGTTATCATATCTTTATCTTCAACTAAAATAAACATCTCTTTATCTTCAACATTTTCTTCTTTCTCTTTAGTTGTTGGAGCCTCCAAGTGCTCACGGTTTGATGTGACAAATAAAAGTTTATCCAATTTTTTTAAATCAATTCTTCTTCCATATTGTTTCAGAAAATTTAAGATTCCAGCCAAAGCCTTCTGATTTTCTAAAGTATCCTCTTCTATATATGTAAACATGTTAACAAATCCAAAGAGTAATGAAATTTGGTTCTCACTGTCACCCTGGTCTCAGGCCTGTTTTGTCTTTTGATTGTGTTACTTTGATCCTATTGTGTTGTATCTTCCAAAAAAAAAAATTATTGTCAGTTATCCAAGAGCACCTATTAAAAACAATTCATGCTCTGAAAGTTTCCATAAACAATTTCACTACCTTCAAGCAGCTGTTTCAAATAAGAAAAAATAGGTTGTTTCATAAAGACCAGCCTTTGACCTCCCAGTGGCAGTGTTGCAGATTTTCACTTTTTAATATATCCTCCTTCTTTATTGTTTAAAAAAAAAGTAAGAAGTATAATTCTTATTGGATTTTAAAAATAAGCAGTAAGTCATAGGAAGAATTTTAAAAATAATCCCAAATTCAAGATTTTAATTAACAAAAAATAAAAGGAAAAGAAATAGTCCAAACACTTTCAAAGAGAAAAAAAAAACCTTGTTACTGACGCTTCAATCCACAATTACAGAATAATAAGGAAAAAAAGGAAACCTCCCAGTTCAAAGCATATTAGATTGATTCCGCCGCTTATTTCAAGATTAAAAGCTTTAGTTTTACTAAGAAAAAAAGTTTATTTAAGCAAAATGTTTCAAAAGAAAAAAAATACCTTCCCGTTCTCACACTTTCCCTTTCAGCTTCCTTCCTTCCTTCCAGAGCCACCCCGTCTTTGCCAGACCTGGGGGCTGCCTGTTTGCCACCTTGCAGAAGCTCTTCCCTTGGGTCAAACAGGGGTTTTGTGGTACCCCTGTGACCAGCAAGGCTTAGTCTTCCTCTTTGCCATCCCTACAGGATGGTTTAGGTCCGAAAGGACCAGGAGGTGGCAAAAGTATCAACGGACGTCTTAGAACGCTGAGACCCCGTGTTGTGTTGACGTGGCGCGCTCCACCCTCCTCCAAGAAGAGCCAATTTTCATTGCAAAGATAAACTGGGACTGAGTTTAAAGCAGGAGAAACCATCTCATCAGTCAAAGAAAGATTTCAGGCATACCATTTTAGTACTGTTCTGCCATAGCAAAACCTGTGGATTTCTTCCTTAATAACATTTTGCATAGTCATCTTCATGTACATTTTAGTTGAGGCAAAGGTCAGCCAAGAGGATTAATCTTAGTTTTTGCATTTGGTAGTTTCTTCCATGTCTGTGGAAATAAACGGTGCCTACTAAACTGAAATGATGATAAAACTTTCAGTGAATTCAGGTTCATCTTTGTATGTACAGTTTTCAAGTTACAGAGTGGATAACGCTCACTGATAAAGTGGGTTACCTAAACTCTGAGTTTAGCCATTCAGCTTCCTGATGCAGGGACTGTCAACTGCAACATGTCATTTTGGCTAAATAATAATAATAATCCGCAAACACAATCCAAAACTTTTCAAAGCAGCCATGTGATCTGCTCTTGGGTTTTGCCATAAGGAAGCTTTCTTGGTGGTCTGGCAAGTTTCATTGCAATTCCTTCTGAATTTCACCACAGCTTGGTGGTATGCCGGGGGGCCAAATGATCAGCGGGCATTTCCAGTTTCAGAATCTGTTATGGACCAAAGTCAAGTCTGAAAAATTGATGAGGGCAGCATATCTCAGCATCTGCTTCTTTCTTTGGTCCGCCATATGCCCCATCAGTAATAATTGAAAACAGTCCGTATCTGGGACGGGAGCCCATTTATGAATCCTAAAAGAGCAAGAGGAGTGGGTGGATTCATATACCAGAAAACCAGCACCCCTTTCTTCATTTTTAATTAAATTCAGAGCCAGGCTTCTCCAGAGTCTGGTTGTAAATAATGAATCTTTTAAATTGCTTCAAATGTAACACGTGTCTGAATTCATTATCCCCCTCTGGATTCTGGGACAGAGTGAGCTCTAAACCAAATGTTCTACAGAAAGCAATGGATCTTGATTTTGCTTGAATTTGGCTGGGTGGGAGGTTAAGGTTTTTAAAAACATTGTTTTTCATTTATCTCATTTAAAAGGTGCATATGGACGCCCATCTCGAAGCATACAACTCTGGGTGGTTAACAACTGAGATAAAAATGTAAATAGTAAACCAATATTAAAAAATAAAGAAAGGAAACAAAATCAAGAAAAGCCAGGTACTAATGTGGTAACTACAGACCTTCATCTCCCCAGGCTTCAACTTGCCCTAGTACCCAGAGAAAAACAGAGCTCTTCGCCAATTTACAGAAGGCCAAGAGAGTGGGGGCCTGTTGGATCCCAGGGGAAAGGGTGTTCCCCAGTATAGGGTCTGCTATGGAAAAGACACATTATTTCTTCCCACTAGAGCAAGGGTAATCAACCTTTTTATACCTACTGCCCACTTTTGTATCTCGGTTAGTAGTAAAATTTTCTAACCGCCCACCGGTTCCACAGTAATGGTGTTTTATAAAGTAGGGAAGTCAATTAAATTTTAAAAAGGAAAGTGCTTCAGTATTGGACAAAACCCCTACTGCCCACCATGAAAGCTGGAATGCCCACTAGTGGGCGGTAGGGACCAGGTTGACTACCACTGCGCTAGAGGGCAATATCTAAGGGAAAGTACCTGAAATGTGTCCTGTGGCACTGATGATATTACTTAGTTTGGTTATGAAATGTGTGCAAAACAACCATCAAGCTCAGAGAGCACCAAGGACCTGAAATGTGTTCCCTCCATCTAATCAAGAGGAATAGGAAGATACCCCCAAGGAGAGCAGGGATGAAATGCTACCGGTTTGGACAGGTTCCCCCGAACTGGTAGTAAAAATTGCTACCGGTTCATGAGAACCAGTATTTCTGACGATCAGCTGGGTGACGATCAGCTGTGACATGTGATTTATATTAGCTAGAATCATCAGATTTCCTGCTTTCTAGTTAATCTAAATCATGTGCCACAGTGGATCCCCCACCCTGCTGTTCTATTATCCTTGCAGACTTGGAAGGCTTCAAAATGTTCCTTTTTTAGCTCTGCGTGGGCGCACCTCAGGTGTGCATGCGTGTAAAGCGTGCGCTCGGTAGCAGACTTATCAAACCGGTAGCAGACTTCAGAGGATTGCACCACTGAGGGAAAGGCAGTCCTGTAAATAACCTGCTCTGATGCCATGTAGGTATTTAACATCCAGCACCAGATAGAAATTGGGAGCCAGGGCAGCTCACACAGAGGTGGTGTAACATAGGCAAACCAAGAGCCACCCCATACTTCACAAGTAGCTGAATTTTGGACCACTTGTAATTTCCAAGTAGTCATGTAGAGAGCATTGCAATAGTCTACCTGGAAATGACCAAAGTACGAATTCTCCCGAATAAGGCCTCCCAGTCCAGGAATGAGAGCAATTGGTGCAAAAAAGTAGCTGTGCTTGGATGACTCATCTTGATATCCACTATCTCTTAATTAATATCAGCAAAACTGAAGAAACTCTGAGCTTCTTGTTTCTCTCTTCTTGTTCTGCCTTAATCGACTCCCTCTGATTAAATAGAACTGTTGCAGAACTCTATTGAAAGCCATCAGATTTTGGAAGAGCTGGAAGTACCACAAAAGTTCCGTAAAAACCAGAGGCCAGGTAAGCCAGTTACAATAATAATGCCCAGATGTCAGCCATCTGTCCCTCTAAGAAAGGGTTGCTGTCTATTAAGGTGCAAAAGTTGGAAAAAGAAGAACAAAGTTTGGACTTCAGGACTGCAGTATTGCTGACTCAAGCCTTTTTTTTTGTTCCGTTTTCTAATGTCCAGAATAATAAACTAGCTTATCAAAGAACTGTGTCCTTGAATCTTTCTTTGCTAGCTTTAGAGTTCAAGTAATGATCTGGATGAAGCCTAACAGATTTCCTGTGTTAACCGTGACCATTTTTTTCCATTGGGTTTGCTCCAGACCAACTTTGGCTGGGTTGTAGCGTTGATGTAAAACAGCCAGGAGTCTTCACTTTCTGAAATAAAGATGTCATCCTCATCTCATTTCCAAGACACAACTAGTGACAGAGTGGTTTTTTCCTCCCCCAACAAATTGTTGGATGGTAGCTTCCGCAGAAGTTTGGCAACCCCAATTCCTTGAATGGCATTGTCCGGATACCAGATCCCATTTTGGTATAATAAATTTTTGGCCCTGATTCAGTGAATTATTATTCACCGTGAGAGCTCTGTTCCTCTATTATTCATGCCTTCTGCTTACAGTGAGATTTATGTGTCAGGCAAAACATACAAACGAAATCTGATTTATTTGATTTATGTCTTGTAGGTATTGCCCTTTGGCTCCATTTCTGTATGTATATTTAAGTCTGATGTATCAGCTCTTTTCTATGTCAAATCTTTTTGGCTCAAAGCTTGCAATTTTTTTTTTGTAATAATAATGTTTTATTTTTTTAACATAAACACAAATAATACAAACTTCACAGGAAAAAAAATAACATCAATAAGCCATTTTTCCTTACAGGCTATCAATTTTTAAGAATGTATCAATTTATCACAGGTTTCTATAATGTTCTTCAAAATTTATCACTTATTTTTCATATCGATTATTACAATTCTTATATCTCAACCCTAATCTCACTAGTTGTTTTAACATCCTTTTATATAAGGTATAACTATATAATGGCATTCTATTTATAAAACCAACCGAAAGAGAGAGAAAAACAACAACAAATAGATAGATTTAAATAGATTTAAAAAGGAAGAGTCCACTCTAAATAATGTCCTTTAAAGGACATTCTAACCGGGTGTTCATAAATTCTGTGCCTCTCTGAAATAGTTATTATTCATAGGCAATCTCATTTTATAAATTTTAAGTCTAACAATTTATCATGTAGCTTAATAACAATATCCACAGTTCTTATCAAACATTTTAATATCAATCTATTTCTTCTTTAAGAGTATCTTTAAAGCCTGGCTAACTATTAACATCCCTTATTTAGTCCCATCATATAATAATAATTAATAATAATAATAATAATAATAATAATAATAATAATAATAATAATAATAATAATCTTTATTGTCATTGTAATAATAAAATTACAATGAAATTGGTTTGAGCGCCAGGTGGAATACAGAAAGCAGTGATAGCCACAATAGGAATCTCTCTCCAGGCAAATGAAAAGGCCGACAAATGACAGTTGAAATAAAATGGCCAATATATCAATATAAATTCCATAATAATATAATATAGAACAGTGTAGAATTTTATAAGTAGTTATTAATTAATTAATAATTTTCCAAGAACATTCTATAACCCTCTAAGTAATGTAACTTTTCATCTGTAGATAAGTAAATGTATATCATTAACTGGAACATTTATTATAATTAATCTTATTTTAGGTGTCTACAATTGTTATTGACAATCAATTAACTAATAATCCTTTGATGATATTTTAAACACAGCCTGGCTAGTTATTACTCATCAAGGGATAGTGATTTCCCTTTTCAGCTGGTGTCTTTCCAGCAGTGGATTAAATTTGTCTATTCTATAATTCGTGATCTCCATTTCTTTTTTTTCCCTTTCCCAGGTACTTTGTCAACTTCTTTTGGCACTTGATAATCCAATATAACTGTCCAATCATAACACTGACCAACTCCTTTCCTTGCATATTGTTTATTTTTAAATGTCAAGTTTGTTCTTGAAGAGATTTCTCCTTTCCCCCCCCCCTCTTTTCTTCTTCTTGCTGGTCAAGCTGAAGTCCAAATTTCTGATAAACTCTTGATGTTGTCCCCTCTTCTGTACTTTCCCCGTTATTTAATGGGTTTACATCATCATCATCCTCTTCAGTTGAATTAAGTTCATTATCTTGATCACTTTCCTCTTTTTCTTTAATTTCTTTAATTTCTGAAATCTTCAATTGATCTTCGCTTGATATAGTGAATAACTTTCTATCAAATATGTCATTTATTCTTTTTATTTCATTCAAAATTTCAGCCAAAAGCTCCTGATTTTCTGTGGTATATATATCTATATGTGTGGCCATATTGGCAAATCCACAAGATAGAAAAATAGATCTAATTGCCTTCCTATTCGTTGGCTTGTCTCTCTTCAGTGCTTCCAGGAGTTTATCTGCTCATAAATATCCACCAACGATTTCCGGAGGCAATACAATGTAACAAAGTAGTTTAAGAATGTTTCAATTTTCTTTGTTAGAGGGGGAACAGAAACAAAGAAAAATAAAAGTATAGTCCTTGTTTAAGTTTAAAAATATGCAATAAAATTTCACAAATAATTATTAAGATTGTAAAAGTAATCCAAATTTAAAAGTTTTAAGTAAAGTAGATTAGAAGGAAAAGAAAGTAAAAAAATCAGTCATAGTCCAATCTCTTTCAGCGTGAGTGGAAATGGCTTTGTTCTTTGTTCTTATGCTTCAGTCCACCATTTCAAAGAGTTCTATTAACAGGAGAAATCTCTCAGTTCAGTTAAATCCACCGCTTATCTCAAGATTCAAAGCATTAGTAAGAAAGAAAAGTTTCTTAGCAAAGTGTTTCAAACACAAAATAGAATACCTTCCGGATGTTGCACTTTCTCGTTAAGCAATTCCTTTCATCCCGGAAACTCTCCTGTCATCTTATCCGCCCACAGGGGGGGTGCCTTTTGTTTCCTTTCAGAGGCTTTCCCTTCATGTCAAACAGGGGTCTTGCGAGACGCCTGTGACCAGCGAAGGCTTGCTTCCTGGTTGCTGTCCCTCCAGGATGGTTTAGGTTCCTATCGAACCAAGGGGGAGACGAAAGTTTAACCGGAGTCCCTGCAGCTTAGGGAACTCCGGTTGTGTCGGCGCAGGTGACTCCGCCTTCCTCTTGCAATGTTTTGAAGGGTTATAAGATGTGTACAATTCTAAGCTGTATCCTAAGCAAATCTCTGCCTTTTCTTCCTGCCCAAACTTTAAAAGAAAAAGTTAAAATAATAAGAATGAAAATGTTTTTTGTCAAAATCAAGTTATTTGATGTCAGGACCTTGAAGGGAGGCTATAACCTAATGAACTGATCACATAAATGACTACATTTAATTTTTGGGTGGTTTTAACATAAGAACTAAATTATTCAATGTAATAATTAAATTATAAGCAATTAATACTTAAACTGCACTTCTCACTTTCTAAGCCTTGTCACAAATGTTCAAGGATAAACCAACTTCTTGTAGATTGTGAATCTCGTAGACAAGAGATAAACCTTAGTACCCGAACTCTTCTAAATCAGTCATGATTTGTCCATCAGAACTCTCTGTTGCCAGCGGAATTGCTTCTGGTTAAGAGGTACTACTTTTAAGGAACATAATCCCAATTTGGGGGTCTTCTTAGATTTATGGCTCTTCTTGATCACCATCTTGTTTTCTTGTTGTTTTAACATGAGGGGTTGCTGTTACTGTTGTTACCATTTGGAGTGATTTAACATAACTGTAGGGCAGGGATGTCCAAACTTGGGAACTTTAAGACTTGTGGACTTCAACTCCCAGAATTCCCCAGCCAGCTATGCTGGCTGGGGAATTCTGGGAGTTGAAGTCCACAAGACTTAAAGTTCCCAAGTTTGGACATCCCTGCTGTAGGGTATTTGATTGGCTGTTTTATGTGTCCTGTAAATTGCCAAGAGTTATTTTGATTATGATTGGGTAGAAGTATGATCAATCAATCAAAAAAGCAAGGAAGCAAGATGAGGAGATGAACAAATGGATTGACCACTCATAATTTATAGTTGGTCAAAAAGAATTTGCTTCGTAAAAAAGATGAAAGCATAATTTAAAACTTCAGTATTTTCACTCTAGGCTGCCCCCTTGGCTCAGTCAATCTGGGGCTCATTTAATTATTGACTTCCTCATATATTTGCCATTCCAAACTGAAATAAGTTTACGCTAGTAGGCTGGCTGTTTACTTTCTTGGGAACAGCTTAGTCTTAAGTCCTTACCAGTGTAAACATTTCAGAGTACCTAATGCATTCCATCTCATAAAAATGTCAAAAGCATGTGTCATTAAAATATATTTTGAACATAATGTATTTAATGTGAAAATATCAAAAGCTTTTCTGACTAACAATCTGACAAGAATAAGATTCCCAACTCAAAAAAAAAAAGAAACATTTCCTAACAGTTATCCTAATTCTATTGCTGTTTTCAATGTAGCCCTTTTTACATGTAATAGAAACATTTTTATATAGCAATGTACTTGATTAGCTAAATTACTATTATTCTTCTCATCTTTCCTGTTACCTATTTTCTTATCCTCTTATGACTATAACTTTCTTGCTTGTATCTTACAATTTATATCAATGGTTTTATTTAATATCCTAGTATGATTTGTATTGATTGCATATTTAGTATCCTATGATTATCCCTAAGTGTTGTATCATATGATGAATCTATCTTATGATGATTGTGATCATGATTTATAATTTGTTGATTGTATGTACTTATGTGAGAAAAATTCCTTGTGTGTTCAATCACACTTGGCCACGAAAAAATTCTATGCTATGCTATGCTATGCTATGCTATGCTATGCTATGCTATGCTATGCTATGCTATGCTATGCTATGCTATGCTATGCTATGCTATTCCAGTCCAGTCCAGTCCAGTCCAGTCCAGTCCAAATATTTGAACAAATAAGGTCACAATACTGGCAGGTTGTTGGTTTTTTTTGTACTTCAAGCTGTGAAAAGGAAAATTTTATTCTAATACTGTAAATTTCTTTCAGGGAGTAATAATGATGATTTTGAAAAAGTCTGATAATCAGTGTGTTCCAAAGCAAAATATTTTATTTACAGCATAATCTGAATGTCCACATAAATGATTCCATGGACTTCAATGGGATTTATTTTGAACAATGTATAGGATTCTTTCCCATTTTTTCATGTCAGTAGTAGTATGCATTTATAACAACATTAGAGCTATGAAAGCTGACAAAGAACTTCCGAACTTGGGAGCAACTCAAATACAACTTTTACCGTAAACTCAGATTTATGATGTGAATGTTTGGACATTTGCATCAGCTACAGTTCCTTTTGCTGTTCTGTTTATTAAATAGCCCTGATGAATATACAGTATACCAGAAGGACAGGACAGCAGATTTATGAAATATCTAATCCATTGTGTCACAATTCAACCATTAAAAGGTACCATATGGCCATGATGGTGAACCTATGGCACGGGTGTCAGAGGTGGCACACAGAGCCCTTTCTATGGACATGCGCATTGACTCCTGCTGCTCTTCTGGGTACGCATACCTGACATTTGATTCAGCGCGCATACTCACCAGACAGCTGCTCTCTTTCAGGTTCCAACATGTGCATGCGCACCACTCAGGAATGTGCATGCCGGAACCCGGAAGAGCAGCTGGCTTCCATGTGCATACACACTGGCCAGTTGCTCTTTTCCGGGTTCCAGCACTCCAGCATGTGAACGTGCTCCAATTTCGGCACTCAGTGCTGAAAAGGTTAACCATCACTGCCATATGGGAAGAATAGCCAATACCACCATACAAAATAAATATCAAACATTGATAGTCCAGCTAATGAATAGGTGACCTGTGGCCAATCAGCTGCTTCACAAAACTGGATGGATTCCTTTTCTCTTTTCTAGACATGGGTGGAACTTGATTTAAAGATGTGCATAGTTTTCACCCAGCTGCTTAGTTTAAAATGAGGTATTTTAAATGTATTTGTATTTGTTTAAATATGTCTGATACCTTTTATAGGGCTGGAGTTGAGAATGGTGCTTTTGTTTGCATCTAGTTTAGCATTTCATTTCACCACGTTTTAATGGAAAGCTATTTACAATAACAGCTCTTGGGTTCAGCACAACTCACAATAGCACTGATCATAGGATTGTGTGGGTTCCACTTGGTTTAAGGTTAATGCTTTAGATCAGTGGTTCTCAACCTTCCCAATGCCGCGACCCCTTAATACAGTTCCTCATGTTGTGGTGACCCCCAACCATAAAATTGGTGTCTCAGTTCGGAAGACCATCGAAAGTATGTGTTTTCCGATGGTCTTAGGCAATCCCTGGGAAAGGGTCATTTGACCCCCAAAGGGGTCGCGACCCACAGGTTGAGAACCGCTGCTTTAGATGGAACTTAAAAGGCAGCATCTCACATACTAGACCAGAGGCAGGCAACCTGCTGAGCACTCCCAAAACACTTCCTTAATTAATTAATTAATTAATTAATTAATTAAAATATATTTTAAAAACAGCACTAATTACTTGCACATAATGGTCAGAATTAAGAACGCTCTTTGTGTATAACCATCAGGGTTATCTTCAATTTTAAAAAAAAGTGATATCACATTCTTGTGTTTCACCTCCCAGACTGAAGAACCAGAAGATATTGTCTAATTACAGTCGAAATACTGTAGTTCTCTTCCAGTAATAAACTAAACATTGCAAGTAGAAGTTGCAGGAAAGAGGAGATTACCAAGGAAATAGTAGGTTACCCAGGAAAGAAGAGTCTTCTGTGGTTATCTGCTGTGCATATAAATAACCCATGAACAAAGAATCTGGATCATTTGTAACCACGTTGCTTTCAAAGTTCTAGATCACCAGGTATATTTACTAGGACCACCATACCATGTCTTCACGTATGAAGTATAATACAATACAATAGCAGAGTTGGAAGGGACCTTGTAGGTCTTCTAGTCCAACCCCCTGCGTGGGCAGGAACCTTATACCATTTCAGACAAATGGCTATCTAACATCTTTTTAAAGACTTCCAGGGTTGGGGCATTCACAACTTCTGGAGGCAAGCTGTTCCAGAGGTTAATTGTTCTAACTGTCAGGAAATTTCTCCTTAGTTCTAAGTTGCTTCTCTCCTTGATTAGTTTCCACCCATTGCTTCTTGTCCTGCCCCCAGGTGCCTTGGAGAATAGTTTGACTCCCTCTTCTTTGTGGCACCCTCTGAGATATCGGAACACTGCTATCATGTCTCCCCTGGTCCTTCTCTTCATCAAACTAGACATACCCAGCTCCTGCAGCCGTTCTTCATATGTTTTCGTCTCCAGTTCCCTAATCATCTTGGTTGCTCTTCTCTGCACTCTTTCCAGAGTCTCCACGTCTTTTCTACATCGTGGCGACCAAAACTGTATGCAGTATTCCAAGTGTGGCCTTACCAAGGCACTATACAGTGGCATTAACACTTCACGTGATCTAGATTCTATCCCTCTGTTTATGCAGCCTAGAACTGTGTTGGCTTTTTTGGCAGCTGCTGCACACTGCTGGCTCATATTTAAATGGTTGTCCACTAGGATTCCTAGATCCCTCTCACAGTTGCTACTATTGAGCAAGGTACCACCTATACTGTACTTGTGCATTTGGTTTTTCTTGCCTATATGTAGGACCTTACTTTTTTCACAATTGAATTTCATTTTATTAGATAGTGCCCAATGTTCAAGTTTGTCTAGATCCTTCTGTATCTTAAGCCTATCTTCTGGAGTGTTGGCTATTCCTGCCAGCTTGGTGTCGTCTGCATGTTGTGGTTCAATCTCTAACTCATGTCTGTCTCTTTGTGACCCAATGGACTATAGCACACCAGGCTCCTCTGTCCTGCACTGTCCCCCAGAGTTTGCCCAAATTCATGTTCATGGCCTTCGGGGAGACGGAGCGGTCTACAAATTAAAATTATTATTATTATTATTATTATTATTATTATTATTATTATTATTATTATTATTATTATTATTATTATTATCATCATCATCATCATCATCATCATCATCATCATCATCATCATTATTATTATTATTATTATTATTATTATTATTATTATTGAAGACACTATCTAACCATCTCATCCTCTGTTGTCCCATTCTGCTTTTGCCTTCAATCTGCTCAATATCAAAGTCTTTTCTGATGAGTACTCTTTTCTCATTATGTGGCCAAAGTATTTGAGCTTCAGTTTCAGTATCTGGCCTGTATACTATCCCTTTTAAAGCCTTAGCATAGTACTAAAACGCATGAAGATATCTTAAAGATATCTCTTTACCCATTTATTTGGAGATCTGCACAATATTTTTCATTACTGTGTATCAGATCATATGAGATGCTTCCAGATCTTCCAAATCTGAGCACCAAAGCTTAGCAGAATGAGAAAGATTTTAAATATTGCTCTACAGAGAAAAATTGGGGTGGGGTTCAGGGTTTTCTTTTGGTCATTTATCCTCCTAGGTATTCCCTTGACTCTCATTCATTCTGTGTACTTTAAATTTGATTATAACTTAAAATGTTAATTAAAGTTACTATTACTATTAGTCCTCTCATCATTCCTATCACCCATCTCCTCCCACTTATGACTGCAGGACTGTAACTTTGTTGCTTGTATCCCTACGATGTATATTGATATTGATTGTTTCCTGATTGCTTATTTGTACCCTATGACTATCATTAAGTGCTGTGCCTTATGATTCTTGATAAATGTATTTTAGTCTCCTTATGTACCCTGAGAGCATATGCACCAAAGACAAATTCCTTGTCTGTCCAATCACACTTGGCCAATAAAGAATTCTATCTTCTATCTATCTATGTTCAATGCCATCCATGTATCAGCACTCCAGGAAAAAAATGATTATAAAAACAAATAGCCAGCAAGTTAAACCAAGTATGATGAATTCCTATCAATGGGATATTTTTATAAGCAAAACATCTTTATCTAGACCAGTGGTTCTCAACCTTCCCAATGCCGCGACCCTTTAATACAGTTCCTCATGTTGTGGTAACCCCCAACCATAAAATTGGTGTCTCGGTTCTTAAACCATCAAAAATATGTGTTTTCCGATAGCCTTAGACCACCCCTGTGAAAGGATCATTCGACCCCCCCAAAGATGTCCCGACCCACAGGTTGAGAACCACTGATCTAGACTATGGCAAAAAATAGCTGACAATTAACATGTCTGTGCGAGAGACAGAATGGAGATAAGGCATGGACATGCTGTCTTAGGGGAGCTATCTCCCATGTTTATAAGTAATTTATGAAGATGATATCTTTTCCTGCTTTGTAGATCAACATCATTTGTGAACCTTCCCTTTGATTTTTTTTTTAAATCTACAAATCATATTAATTAAAACATCATTCATGGATTGCTTTTCTCACATTTTGCCTTGCATGCACATATAAAATGAAGCATGCTTTTCCCCCCCCAAATAGGTATAGAATTATCTAAAGTCACCATTTGTTACTCAGCCACGTTGAATGAAAAAGGAGAAATATGCTCATTCAAGTTACTTGTGTTGTGCCAACATCCTACACTTTATTGCCCAAGAGACAGATTTGATTTAGGAAGCTGCTAATTGGATCCACCAAATGTATTAATTGTAATCATGCAAAAATAATGCATGGCCAGAATGTTGAATAGGCTGAATTCCAAGTAAAATAAAGACTTCATTGTGTATGTGCCTCTATATAAAATTGGCTCATGAAGTTTTATTTGCCAGGATTCTAGAAAGTTCAGCAAGACCTAGTGAATGTGATGGCCAATAGTAGAGATATTAATGAATTATGATAAGATTTTTTTTAAAAAAGCATTGGCTCTTGAAAATCTATAACTCAAAAGTAGAGTCAAGCAATAGACAAACCTTGATTTATTTGTCTATCTAAGGTCAGTCATAATTAAGAGTAATGACCCTTGTTCTAAAACTTAGTAGGTTTAAGATGGCACAGATAGAAAAAAAACCTTGGTGAAAATAATAGTTTTTGGTTAAAGATTTAACAGATTGATATCTGCACTGAGTCACTATGCACAGCTATAGAATGTGAGATTTTAATCAGATGAAATTTGATATATTCCTAGGAATCCTCTAGTTTACTAAAAGAATATTTTCCCTAAATAGTATGTAATTGCTTCTATTGAAAACTTATCTTCAGGTTTCTAGGATTCCCTTATATTACATGGATAACATGAAGACCTCTATGTAGATACTCTTAGTGATTTATCTTTACTCAGTAACTGGTCATGGATTTTTTAAAATTGCACAAGAGTTTTATTTTATTGAGGAAACAAACAAATCTTTACTTGTTTGTGCAGGTTTTTTTTAAAAAACTAAGACAACAATTAATGTGCTCATACTTTTTAACTGTCAAAGACTCTAAAAAATCTCTAGGATATCACTTACAGTTCATAGAAAACTCATTGAAAGGTGAAAGGAAATAGCAATAAAATGGATAGTGAAGAAATATGTTTTGATACTAAGAAACTGTTTTTGAGCACTCTCTTAACATTATTATAAAATTAAAAATGCATACATTAATATTTTCCTTCTATGAACAAGAAACTTTAACACAATATAATTCTAGATAACTCTCTTGTATACAAATCAGCTTGGATGCATAGTAGTCTCTTGTCATTGAACATAGATCAGTCAAAGCTATAGGTTATTTGCTCAACTATCTATCTGCCCTTTTTATATTACAAAAATGTTCTCTTTACTCAACTCCAATTTTATTAACACGTTCAAAAAAATGTTGCAGAGCAGGACCTACAGTAGTTCTACAAACTCAGTTACAACTTATAATATATTTATTATATGTGACAAAAATATTATCTAAAGATATTCTATGTTATAGTCTGACATAATAAATAATAAAAGCATATTAAATTGCAAGGATACAGTATAGCCCAATGATGGCTAACCTTTTTTGGCTTGCGTGCCAAAAGCAGGGGGAGTGCAGGGGGACGTTGTGCATGGGCGTGCCACACCCATAATGCTATGTGCGTGACCCCCTGCTTTTGGTGCGCTTTTTTCGCCCTCCCCAGGCTCCAAAGGCTTTCTAGGAGCCTGGGGAGGGTGAAAACAGTCTCCTCCCCACCTCCAGAGGCTTCAGGAACTTCCCTGAAGCCTCCAGAGGGCGAAAAATGGCTTCAAAAGAAGGCCTAAATCAACTGACCAGCGCACACAAGCACGCTGGAGCTGACAGGGCAATGCTTCACGTGCCCTAAGAAATGGTTCCGCGTGCCACCTGTGGCACCCATGCCATAGGTTCACCATCACGGGTATAGTCTTTGAGTTTAGGATTAGTTCAGATGAGCCAGGGTATTATCCCAGAATTGGTAAATATTTAAATCAGTAAATTCATAGAAAGAGGCAAGGTGGCTCAGCAGCTTAAAGGTGCTGGATTTGTCAGCCAGAGAAAATCGACACTCTGCATTTCAGCAGTTTGAGTCCTAGCACTGCATGACAGAGTGAGCTCTCATCACTCGCCTCAGCTTCTGCCAACCTAGCAGTTTGGAAATGTGCAAATGTGGAGGCTCCTCCCCAAGATGGCTGTTCACCGGTAGGAAGATTTTTCTCTCCTACTGACAATCTGCTGGTTTTGCTGTCAAAGCTGATTCTTTGGCCTTGTTATGAAAGACCCAAAATGACTTTTGGATGGCTATGAAGCCACCCAGGTGGGGGAATCTTAAAGATGTTCCCCATGGGGGCAGCTGGAAAGTCACTACTCTTCCATCCATCTTTTCCTCTCAGCAGACCATTCTTGTAAGCAAACCTTGGTTTTGACTTCACTTTAACTGGCTTGTTGAATGCTGATTTATTTCAAACCTCCACTGGATTGATATAATACAAAATCCATGCTGGATTCTATCTGTTCTTTTTTGCTTTTTTGCTTTCATCGATTTTTCTGTCTTCCACTTTTCTTTAAGGAAAATCACAGTGTGTTCCTGGATAAAGAAAGTGCTTTTACTTACATGTCATTTTTGTTGTACATTCATTACAAGGATTTTGTATTATATTAGATCAATTTGCAAATAATAATTGTAATAATTTGAGCTTATTTTTCTCAATCTTTCTTTTAATTTTGGATCAAAATATCCAGAAAATATCTTCTCTAAAAGCATGCAAATTCACATAGATAAATAGGTATCACTCTTGTGGGACTAAAGATAGAAGCAAAAAAAAAAGTAACCAGTGCTGGATTAAACCAAATGCAAGGCGAAAAACTGGCAGAGAAAAAGGCTCAGAGGACATGACACTGCTGCAGAACACTGTTAGCTACTTTGAGTGAGGACCTAGTTCGTCCCCTGTGGCGCACCCTGGACAGCACGCATGTGCGAACTGAACAAACTAGTAACCTTAGGCAGCCAAACTGCCACTCTGTAATAACATTGTGGACTCCTGGCTTTCATGTACCAATGCCATATGCTCAATAAATAAATAAGTAAATTAATAAATGAAATAGAACCCTCTTAGTCATATCCTATGAATTTTTCATTTGATGTAGAAGGCACCAACAGGCCTCTCCAGACAAAAGGAGGGCTCCATCTGAAGCCAATGGAACACTCCTATATTTGACCCCTTGCCGGAAAAATACTTGACCAAACTTTTGGCTTGCTGTCCTGGCAAGTAACACGCAAATCGATGTGATGATAGGATTTCAATTTTGTTGGAAGGAATTAGGTTATGAACCAGCATGGGGCAAACCTTGACTCAAATAATAGTTTCCTTTAGAGGTTTTGCTGTATTCAGTGTGAGACTCATTAGCACATTATTATCCACTGTTGTGCTTTCTTTTGGACACTTGGGGACGCAAAAGCCAGCATTATTTCATAATCTGCATTTATAATAGCCAGTGTGATATTCAGCTACCTACCAATCGGCTAGTATTCCTTGATCCATTTCCAAGGAGATAACTTTTGGCTCATTATAGCCTAGATCAAGTTTACGATCCCTTTTTTTTTGAGAAACCTAACTTCATTAGAATATATTAAAGCAACCACACATCAGCAAGGGAAATAATCGAGGTCAGATTCAGGAAATCATGTAACTCATACCAGAACTACAGGGAATACAGACGGAAAGGATGCATTGAAAATGGCCTGTGGAGAGAATGATCTTTCTGTTATAAAAGTTAACCTAAAGCAAAGATTCTAAAAGGGGCCTTAAATTCTGGGTTTTAATAATGTTAAGGTTCTCAACTTTCCAAGGGGCGAGATTGCCAAAAAAGCAAAACAGATGATATGGCACCTAATACCTATCGACTTATAATGTCAGCTGGTAACTTGAGCACTATTTACACTCCAAAACCTTCTCATTAGGGTTTTCCCAAAACTTCAAGCAGGATTTTGAAGACAGCAAACACAGAAGAAAGGTTTCAAAGATAATTCAAGACATTGAACTGATTCGGAAATATGAGCTATAGGGTCATTTCTGTTTTTTGTGATGTACCACATTGGTTGGTCAAGATGATGGAACATGAGGAGGCCACTAAATTAACTGCTTAGAATAGAGAAAAAAAACAATTACCTATTTTATTTATGGTAGACTGACAACCCCTTATGGACATTTTTCTTGAAACAGGAAAAAAACGCACTTATGAGTTGTGGTTTTGATGATTAGAAAAATAATTAGATAGCAAAGTGAGGGTTTAAAAAAAAATAAACTTAGGATAGGAGCAGGAGAATGTTATGATCGTGCTTATTTTTCCTGCAAAGAAAATTGGAAGCTTCTTTCTATTTTTTTCTTTTTGATTCTTTCTGCACATTTGCTTTTCTTCTTTTTTCTTTCTTTGTGGATTCTGGTCTTAATTAGTTTGTGTTATTTTTTTTTATGTCATTTGTAAAACTTTAATAAACAATGTATGCGGAAAAAAATGATACCCCCAGATAAATTTTAGTATTGCAAAGCTTTTCAGTTTTCAACCATTTTTCCCCACTGAGGTGATATCTTTGGCATAGGGCAAGGCTGTGCATTGGAATCCAGACCCTGATATAAATTATTCAAGATTTGTTTATAGTCTTACAAAAGACTTTTGCATTGTCTTCAAACATTTGCTCTGAAAAAAACAGAACTATTTGCACAACCTGCGTTTAAACCAGAAAAACCGGAACATTCTATTGAAAACAATGGCTTAAGCTACTTTACGGAGCAAAGATATATCTAGTAATTTCATAAATTCTACCATAGTATGATCCAATGTAGATGTTTGATTAACTGTTAGAGCACGGGTGTCAAACTCGAGGCATCATGTTGCCATCATATGAGGTATCACAATGGTTTTTTTTCTCTTCACGGAGCTGAAATGGGTGTGGCCTGTGCATGGTTCATCCAGCCCGTGGGTCACCAGTTTGATACCCCTCTGTTACCGCAATGTATGTACAGTAGACTTAAGCCCTTATTGAAATAGAGAACATCTGGTAATTTGAGGATTATAATAAGAGGTGGGGTGTTTTTATTGATTTTAGCAGCCAACAGTTGCTCTATCCTGTGTTCCTTTGCGCCTTGCCTATGCAATGAGGCCCATGTTTTCCCCATCAATGCCCCTCGAATTATATTAGGCCTCAGTACGACAAGTGCCTGACTCTTATTCTAGGAAAGATTATATCTGGCACTTAGAATAGAATATATCCCACTGTCTGATAATGTTTGAGGTGGGGGCATGGAAGCAAATTTGGGGGAGTCATCAATCCTGTTGTTTAAATGTCAGTACCCTGTGAATACTGTTATGTATTGAATATATATATATTTGTGTTAAACCCTGCTAAAATGAAATTAACCTTTAGATGACCCTGTTAATTGTTTTGGAGGGAAACTTAGACCATTCATATTTGGGCAGGCTTTTTCAAGGATTATGATTGGTTAAGGCCCTATGGGCCCAGAGTATAAATTACAGGCAACTGCCTGCTGTTCCTCAGTTTCAGTTTGAGTCAATAAATGCTGTTGTAGTTATGCTGGTCTGCTTCTTGCCTACTGAAGCCTACTAATACGAACAGATCCATTTGTTGGTATTATGCCTGTGACTGGATAGGGATCAGCAGGAAAGCTGCCTCACTGAGTGGTGATCCTTTAGCCTTTCAGAAGGCCATCAATGCATGTGGTCATTGATTAACAATCATTATTTATTTATTTATTTATTTATTAAATTTATACCCCGCCCTTCTCCAAACGGACCCAGGGCGGCGCACAGGAATATTAAAAATACATACAAAAACCATATAAAATTTAAAAAACTTATTCAATAAAATCCTGCGCTAAAAACCAAATTAAAATCCCCAAATTTAAAACTATCTAAAAGTCAGTTATGGAGGTTACGCTAGGCCGGCTAGATGGAACAAATGTGTCTTTAGACACTTGCGGAAGAGGCGGAGGTCGGAGATGGTGTGAAGTTCAGGGGATAGGTCGTTCCAAAGGGCTGGGCCTGCCACAGAGAAGGCTCTTCCCCTGGGTGTCGCCAGTCGGCATTGTCCGGCCGACGGTACCCTGAGAAGGCCCTCTCTGTGGGAGCGTATTGGTCTAAGGGATGTATGGGGCAGGAGGCGGTCTCGCATATAACTAGGCCCCGAGCCATGGAGCGCTTTAAAGAGGGTCGTTAGAACCTTGAAGTGCACCCGAAAGACCACAGGAAGCCAGTGCAGCTCGCACAGGATTGGTGTTATATGGGAGTGTCTGGGCGCTCCCGTAATCACCCGTGTGGCTGCATTCTGGACTAACTGCAGCTTTCGAGTGCACCTCAAGGGAAGCCCCATGTAGAGAGCATTACGGTAGTCATTTAGTGACTGTTTGAAGTTACAATGGCACTGAAACAGTGACTTGTGACTGTTTTTGCTCTGTTCTGAGAACCAGGCGGGTAGGAAGGGAGACCAGGCAGGTTGAGAAGTAAAAGCTAACAGAAAAAGTAAAAGCTAAAAGAGCTAACAGAGAACAAGTGAGGCAACTCCGTAACTGGCAACAGGTAACTCTCCATCTGACAGCTCTTTATATAGCAGCTGTTAGATGGGCGGACCAATGGTGAGGCTATGGTCTCCCGTCAAGTGGCTGTCACAGTTCAGCCAATGGGAGGTGCCTCCTGGAAGGCACGCTCCTGGATCTTTGACATAGCTTTGAGGACTTTACAGTTTTCACACTTACAACTGCTGCAGCTTCCCCATGATCATGTGATCAAAATTCAGTCGCTTGGCAACTGGCATGTATTTATGATGGTTGCAGTGTTCTGGGGTCATGCAAACCTGGCAGGTTGTGAAGTAAAAACAACCTTTATTGAGCTAACAGAGAACAAGTTAACATGTGAGGCAACTCTGTAACTGTCAACAGGTAACTCTCCATCTTTTGTGATTTTTTTGTAACAATGAAAAACAATGAGAAAGCCACTTAATAACCCTGTTACTAACTTAGCTACAGCGATTCACTTAAAACTGTGGAAAGAAAGGTCATAAAACTCACTTTAAAACTGTCTTGCTTAGCAAAGAAATTTTGGGCTCAACTATGGTTGTAAGTCAAGGGCTATCTGCTTTTTATTCAAGCAGTGGAGTAGAGTGAGGATGTCTGGATTAGTTGTGGGACATAAGGAACTAGGAACTGCTCTTCATGAGTCTACTTTGTATTTTTGCTTCTTTTTGTTTTGAAATAATAGGGAAGTTAAGATGTCAAGAGACCTTGTTTTAAACCAGTGGTTGTTAAATGGGGGGTGATTACCCCCAAACAGCTAATTTGAGGATATCTTGAAGGGCCAAGGAACGACTTGCAATTGTTTGTACATAAATTGAGAATCCAGTTTGCAACTGCCACTGTCCAAAATGCATTTGAAATACAACAGAAACTGTTTTTGTTATGGATAATGATATTATTGTGATAGGAAAATTGGGGAATTGGGTTAAACGGTTTAAGAACCACTGCTTTAAACTGTCACTGTTCCTTTCCTGGTTTTGGTATACCAGTTGAGCTGCAGAGCACTTCTAAATGCATTTAGTTGATGGTCTTCTTTCAACCACATTTGGCTTTAACATTTTAACAGGAGTCATCTACAACTACAATGTGAAGTCTGCAACAGCCACTACTAGGACAAACAGGTAGAAGATTAGCTGAATGCATCCATGAGCACCAACTAACAGTCAGAAGACATGATGAAAACTCTTTGATTTCACAATATATGGATAGACATCCATAGTTTCAACTTTGAAACTGTGACCATCTTAAACCAAGCCAAGTCCAGACACACTATAGAATTCCTGATAGCCTAACATGCTAAGAAATTGGTCATCAATAGACACATACAGTAGATATAAACAATATGTACATACTGTACAAAAGAGACAATCAATTCAAAAAAAGAAAACAAAAAGATCAAAACCAGAGGTAGTATTCAGCAGGTGCTGAACAGTTCTGGAGAACTGGTAGAGGAAATTTGGAGTAGTTCGGAAAACCTGTAAACACCACCTCTGACTGGCCCCACCCCCATCTATTCTCTGCCTCCCGAGTCCCAGCTGATCAAGAGGAAATGGGGATTTTGCAGTATCCTTCCCCTGGAGTGAGGAGGGAATGAAGATTTTGCAGTATCCTTCCCCTGGAGTGGGGAGGGAATGGAGATTTTACAGTATCCTTCCCCTGGAGTGGGGAGGGAATGGAGATTTTGCAGTAACCTTCCCCTGGAGTGGGGAGGGAATGGAGATTTTACAGTATCCTTCCCCTGGAGTGGGGAGGGAATGGAGATTTTACAGTATCCTTCCCCTGGAGTGGGGAGGGAATGGAGATTTTACAGTATCCTTCCCCTGGAGCGGGGAGGGAATGGAGATTTTACAATATCCTTCCTCTGGAGTGGGGAGGGAATGGAGATTTTACAGTATCCTTCCTCTGGAATGGGGAGGGAATAGTTTGTACAGTATCCTTCCCCTGCCACACCTATCAAGCCACACCCACCAAGCAATGCCACACCCACCAAGCCACGCCCACAGAACTGGTAATAAAAATATTTCAATCCCACTACTAATCAAAACACCTAGCCATCAGCAATCATCATCCAGATGAGCATAGATTAATATCAGACCAACAATCAAGAAGTCAACAATACCCCAATCAAGGAACTGCCAAAGAAGCTAATAGCAAACAGCCCAATCAAAGAAACTCCAAAAACCATTCCCACCAACACTGGCAGGCAAGCTGCTAGAATATAAACTGACAGCAAACCCCACTCTTTATTAGCACTGATGACATTACTTAATTTGGGTAATGAAATGTCTGCCACAAAACAACTAAGCTCAGAGAGCACCAAGGGACCCTCATGATTTTGACATTACATATATTTCTTCAGATACTGGGATGGGTTAAAGAGGATGTAATATACACATATGGCAAAGTTACCAATCCATAACAGTTTCTCATGTTGGCTCCAAAGCATTCTTTTCCTATATTAAGTGGACAAAAGGTAGATACTATACTCTTAATTTGTGCCCAGTTCTTGCTAATGTCATGGGCATGGATGTTTTCTCTTGACAGTATTTTGGAAATGGTTTGCCGTTGTTCTCTTCCGAGATGCTTTCTTGATTTTTCCAGGAGAGTCTACATCAAGGTGTTAGTTACCATCTTTAAAGCGCTCCATGGCACGGGTCCTGGTTATTTGCGAGACCGCATCCTACCACACACCTCCCTTCGACCTGTCCGCTCCGACAGAGAGGGCCTCCTCAGGGTGCCGTCTGCCGGTCAATGCCGGCTGGCGACCCCCAGGGGAAGGGCCTTCTCTGTGGCGGGTCTGGCCCTCTGGAACGACCTGCCCCCCAACCTTCGCACCATCACGGACCTACGCCTCTTCCGTCAGATGCTTAAAGCACATTTTTTCCATCTGGCTGGCCTGGCATAGATTAATGGTATAATTTTAAATTTAATATTTTAAGTGTTTACAGTAAATCTATTTTTAGCACAGTTTTAACTATTTAACTCTATTTTATACTGTGTGTACTGGCTGTGGGTTTTTATTTTTCTGTGCACCGCCCTGAGTCCCACCAGGGAGAATAGGGCGGTATATAAATCCGAGATAAATAAATAAATAAATCCCTGGAATTTTCACATCCTGTCCCTATTCAAGGCCTAGCAGGTATCCAACTCTGCCTCCAAAGCAGTTTGCCTTTTGCAATGTCCCTTATTTACGACTGTTCTTGAAGACAATTCATAGACAGCTGCAAAGAAACGCTCTTCTGAAACTAAAGCTGACAGTTCGTTTTGTTGTTTTAGTTATTTGTCCATGATTTAAAGATCTTTACAATCTTTCCAAAATCTGAAGACTGAGCCAAAGAAAATATTAATCAAAGGAATAATACTATGCCTTCCAGCCAATGATTCAGAAAACTAAAAGGCATCTTATTCAATCCCAGGGGGGGGGGGGGGGAATTGCACAAAAGCTAAACATATTAAAAAGTAGTCTGAACTTTGAGATCCTCAGATTGAGTGATGAGGAAGGAAGATTGGCATAAAACTGGCAACGTTTGCAGATGTAATATACCCAACAATATGTGAAACACATGCACAAACACATATTTAGTATCAAAGATCTTATGCAGCTATTAAGAAGCTAACACAGGCATTAATTGCTCCTAATCTCTCTACTGGCCTCAGCAGTTTTCTTATGCATCTCTGAATTTTGCCTAGTGTCTAAATTCACCTGCTGCAGTTTTGTTCTCCATTTTTAGCAATCAGTTGGGATTTTTATTTATTTACTAGCCAATAACCCGGCATTGCCTGGGTATTTATTTATAGGGGGAAAATGTCTGGACCAAAATTGGATTTTCCCCCTTACCAGAGGGAGCCCCCTTGTGGTGTACTGTGAAGCTGTTACTATGGCAACTCTACTGCACTGCACAGTAGAAGCCATTTTAAGGCACAACAGGCTGTAACTTAACAGAACACACACCCCAAGGGGTTTTAGGGGTGTATTACCCCCAGAGTATTTGTTTCCAGAGAGTAAGTCATCGGTGTATAAAGTTTGGTTGAAATTGCTTGAGGCGTTCCAGAGTTATGCTGAATATACACACACAGAGAGATAGAGAGATAGAGAGATAGAGAGATAGAGAGATAGATAGATAGATAGATAGATAGATAGATAGATAGATAGATAGATAGATAGATAGACAGAGAGATAGAGATAGAGATAGAGATAGAGATAGAGATAGAGATGCTTTTGTCACAACACCTTGGTAAGCCCCAATTAAGGGAGGAAGCATACTGTTTTCCTTTTCTGTCTTTCAGCTCATCACCAGAGACCATCCAGACAGAAAGCTATTAGTTTCAGTGTCTTTCTTTTTTTTACATGTGTGTTAGGTTTTGAGCTGATAAATAAATAAACAAGGGAGACTAGGATAGATCTATTTTGAGGATGGTCTCTGGTGATGAGCCGAAAGACAGAAAAAGAAAGCAGTATGCTTCCTCCCTTAATTGGGGCTTACCAGGGTGTTGTGACACAAGCATATTCTTATTCCCCTGTCTCAGCTGATCACGATAGAACCAGTGGTCTAGTGGCAATTACAACTGCTTCACATGTAATACTTCCCTGGTTCGAATCCCAGTAAGGGTATGGCTAGCTGATGAGAGCTAAATAGCTCAAAATCGATCTATCCTAGTCTCCCTTGTTTATTTATTTATCAGCTCAAAACCATGACCACACACACACACACACACACAATTTTTAAAAGTAAAGCCACCCTCTGTTCCTCTGATGACTTCACTGAAAAGTTTATTGTGATAACCATAGTGGAAAGGATCACCCCAATTAGAGAGATCCTTTTACATTATCTCCTGCTCATCCAAGAGATGTCTCTGATGGATTCCAGTCTTGGAGGATGACAAAGGTTTCTAGTAATGAGGTTTTTTTTAATCTGCTCCAACTTGCCTCCTTGCCTACCTTAAGCTTAGTAGTTAATTTATACTACTTTTTACTGACAGAACAATTTCAATTCTTCCCTAACTTTGTAAAACTGATCTTGGTCCTGGTGGAACATTCCCATCCCTATGTTTATAGTCTTGGACAAATACAGGAAAAAGCCCACTTGCTCTCTTTGACCTCTCCTTGGCAATTGATAATTACCTTCCTTAGCCCAAAGGGTTGAGGCATTTGGGAATATGGACAGATGCTTTATTTAGAACATATGACCTAGAGTTTTGCAGTTGCCTTCAGGAGTCACTTAGTGTTTATTTACATTATATAAAATTAGAGGAAATGAAAGGGCATGTGTTGGAAATGGCAACTCTGCCCTGTTTGTTACGAAATCCCCTAAAATAAATGTTTTGCTAAATGCCAGCAGCTTTGCACATTTTGGGACTAAGGCACATGAATGGTCAAGCATGACCACGAGGCTACTTGGATGTAAACATAGCTTTGTAAAAAGATTGGGCTCCAGAAGACATTAATTATATGTATGAAATCTAATGGGCCTGCATTTTGATGACTAAAGATTGATGACTAAAGTTAAGGAAAAATCAATAGTCAAAAATAATCAGTGAAGTGCCAAATTTTGTCACTGTACTTCCAATCCTCCTCCTCCTCCTCCTCCTCCTCCCCCTCCCCGCCCCCCACCACCACCAGCAGGAGCATCTAAACATGTATGTCCCAAGACACTCTATGATTCTGGATCAACACTTGAATGTCTCTTTTCAAAATATTCACATGCTCTTTTAAAATAGTGAGATAGCTTTAAGGACTCTCAGAAAAGGACTCAAGCATCAGGAGGGCCAAACTAGTTGAATTCATTCTGTTAATTCATTTCTTTATGGTATTTCTAGATTGCCTTTTTACAAGCATCACCAAAATGCCCCAAAATACTTCTCTTTGAACTGTAGCAGGAGGCACAATGGCCCCATTTAATTTTCCATACAAGCTTTTGGAAATTTCTTCCCCATCCCAAATGATGAAGAATAATTTAAAACAGTGGTAGTCAACCTGGTCCCTACTGCCCACTAGTGGGCGCTCCAGCTTTCATGGTGGGCAGTAGGGGTTTTGTCCGATACTGAAGCACTTTCCTTTTTTTAAATTTAATTGACCCCCCTACTTTATAACTCACCCTTACTGTGGAACCGGTGGGCGATTAGAAAATTTTACTACTAACAGAGATACAAAAGTGGGCGGTAGGTATAAAAAGGTTGACTACCCCTGATTTAAAAGGACAGTTGCTGGCACTCCTGTGCGCTCCTATAGATGAAGCTTGTATGCAGCAATTTTCAGGCTGGTTTGGTTTTCAAATAAGTTGTGGGTGCTCCATCACTGGTGGTTATCAGTGGTGAAATTCAATTTTTTTTACTACCGGTTCTGTGGGTGTGGCTTGGTGGGCGTGGCTTGGTGGACATGGCAGGGGAAGGATACCACTCTGGGGCCAGAGGTAGTATTTGCCGATTCTCCGAACTACTCAAAATTTCCGCTACCAGTTCTCCAGAACCTGTCAGGACCTGCTGACTCTCACCCCTGGTGGTTATCAAGAAAACACTGGTCAGCCATTTATCCAGCATGGGTCTCCTACCTGATCAGGAGGTTGGGCTAGAAGACCTCCAAAGGTCCCTTCCAATACATTCTGTTTTTTTTTAAGACCTGAGGTGGTACTTAGTACCCAGCAAATTTCTGTATATATTTATTCATTCATTAGTGTTGTAAAAACAGCTACACTCAGATTATTTATTTCCATGGTTTCATTGACAACTTTTGTTGTTATTTAGCTATTCTAGTTCTTCTTTTTTTTAAAGGGGTCGGGATGTGCAACAACATTGTGGGAATCCCAGTGAGATCATGCTGAATACTTTGAAGATTCCATTCTTCTGAAATTGTTTGGTCTTAACTTACGCTTTTTCCACTCAGTCTGAATCAAAGCAGTGGAAGTTCTGCTATACTTTGATATGCTTTATAAGTTTGGACGCATGGCTCTCTGCTTGCATTTCTGTATCTCGGAACAGACCACAGTCTAATGAAGCCACGGGAGATACTCTTTAATTTGTGTTGTTCACGAAACAGAATAGTCTACAGTTAGTTTAGTCAGACTGAAAGTTATCTGTAACCTGTCCACTTTGAACAGCCCAGTTACCGCATGATAAAGCTCAGCTCCTTTCAAAAGGCTACAATTTCTTTCCATGCTTAATTCCCGGGAGTGAGTGAAATTTCTGCCTTTGCTGTATAAAGGACCTGTTGATCTGCTCTGCTTTATGTTGGCATCCGATCTGCCACTTTCCACGTAGGTCCTTGCTTCATTTAATCTCCAAGGACCAATTAAAGTTACCGTATTTATTCGAGTATAACGCGCAAAATTTTCTACCAAAAAAAGAGCTCAAAGTTTGGGTGCGCGTTATAAACGAGGGTGCGCGTTATAAACGAGGGTGCGCGTTATAAATGATTTTTATCATGGCCGCACGTGTTCAACAATGTTTTTCTCGGTCTGAGCCGAGAAAAAGTGAAACAAAATTTTATACCGATTTTAAATCGAAAATTAGGGGGTGCGCGTTATACACGTGTGCGTGTTATACTCGAATAAATACGGTATTTGATCTTTAAACATGTAATCAATTGTAGTGACACAAATAGATGTAAATGGGTATTTGCCTTAAAACAAGGGATTTTTTTTTTAAAAACACCTAATGTAAATGCTGTGTCCATTACCTAAAGATGTAGAACATGAACGGACTGGGCAATATACTGGATTATCTTGTGGGTCAGATGGAGATCCCTAAGTCTGGGATTCTGGAAGTCTTCAAAGAAGTTGTGGCAAGGGAAAGAAGGCCAAGGAGAGGTTTTGGGTATGCCTTCTCCCTGGGCATTGCCCTTGAGACAGGGATGGGTTCCTACTGGTCAGCTGAAGCAGTAGTGGTTTGGCAGCCTGGGTCACTGGAACCGGCAGCGACCCAGGCTGACTCTGCCCATGAACCGGTTCTCATGCCTATGGAGCCGCCATCTCGTTTTTTGCTTCTGCGCATGCTGCAATGCTCTCTACATGGGGCTCCCCTTGAAGAGCACCTGGAGGCTTCAACTAGTCCAGAATGCAGCTGCATGGGTAATTATGGGAGCGCCGCGATGCTCCCATGTAACACCTCTCCTGCGCGAGCTGCACTGGCTTCCAGTGGTTTTCCAAGTGTGATTCAAGGTGTTGGTTATTACCTTTAAAGCGCTCCATGGCTTAGGACTGGGCTACCTACGAGATTGCCTTCTGCCACCGAGAGCCTCCCACCGGCCAGTACGCTCCCATAGAGAGGGTCTCCTCATGGTGCCGTCGGCTATACAATGTCAACTGGCAACACCCAGGGTGAGAGCCTTCTCTGTGGGAGCACCTATACTCTGGACCGAATTGCCCCCGGAATTAAGAACTATCCCTGACTTACGCACCTTCCGCCATGGTCTCAAAATCTTTTTCTTCCAACAAGCCGGGCTGGCATAAAACATGCTTTTTAAATTCAAATTTTTATTAATTTTAATCAGGGTTAGTTTGGGTTTTTTCCCACGTTTTGGCCAGGTTGAGTATGTTTTTTAAAAGCTTTTTTAACTTTTGTATATTTGTTTTTATTCTGGCTGTACTGAGTCCTTTGGGAGTAGGGCGGTATAAAAAATCAATAAAACTCAAAAACTAAACTCAAACTTATTGTACTGTGCATGCACGTGCAGTGCGCATCAAGTGCCCATGATTGAACCGGCAATAGTCATTGCCAGAACTCACCCCTGCCTTGAAGGCCATTTTGGCTTGGATTGCAAAAACCACAGGCAGCCTGGCTTCAATACAGACATCTTCCTGCCTAACGTCTGACTGACATTTTATGAAGTGCTTGTCAGGTCTTACTTGGAATGGCATTAGTAGGCATAGGGTTAGCTAGTTTGTCTATGGACTGTTAAACCAATGAGGTTTTTTTTTATAGACTAGTTCCTCCTGAAGGAGTGCTGGTTGTGCTTCATGCAGATGGTTGATTTAAGCTGGGTAAGAATGTCAGGTTCTGCCAGAGGTCCTTTGCTGGTTCTGCTACCAGCAGTAACCTTACAGGATTTCTACTGATTCAGCCAACAAATTTATTTATTTTATTTTATTGAATTTGTAAACCGCTCCCTCTCCCCACAGGGACTCGGGGCGGTGCACAGGGAGAATAAAAACAATAAATATACAAACATAGCATAAAAACGAATTAAATCTAATACCTGTGCTAAAAATCCCATTAAACACTAAAATACTAAAACAAAGAGTTTCACGTGGTACTACATTCTATTATTTAAACTGGTTTGGTGTAGGGAGGTGGCATTATTTTCTGCCACCAAATTTGAATTTAAAAATCATGTTTTATGCCAGCCCGGCTTGTTGGAAGAAAAAGGTTTTGAGACCATGGCGGAAGGTGCGTAAGTCATGGATAGTTCTTAATTCCAGAGGCAATTTGTTCCAGAGTACAGGTGCTCCCACGGAGATGGCTCTCCCCGTGGGTGTTGCCAGTAGACATTGTTTAGCTGACGGCACCATCAGGAGACCCTCTCTATGAGAGCTTACTGGCCGGTGGGAGGCTTTCGGTGGCAGAAGGCGATCTCGTACGTACCCAGGTCCTAAGCCATGGGGCGCTTTAAAGATAGTAAATTGCACCCGGAAAACCACCGGAAGCCAGTGCAGCTTGCGCAGGAGAGGTGTTTCATGGGAGCGTCATGTCGCTCCCATAATGGCGAACCTATGGCACCTGTGCCAAAGGTGGCACACAGAGCCCTGTGTGCAGGCACATTAGCCGTCGTCCCAGCTCAGTTCCACTGCGTATGTACACATACCTCCCACTGACCAGCTGGTTTTTGGGTGTCTGCCACACATGCCCGAGGGTGGGGGCACACGGGGGGGTCGCTTGCGCATGCATGGGGGATGGGGCACATGGGGGGCATCGCACACACATTGCATTAGGTTGTGTGTGCACGCTTTCATCACGCAGCGATGAAAAGGTTAGCCATCACTGTTCTAGAATCATGACCATTTTCTACCATCACAGACATTTCCTTGAGGAGCTGGTTGATTATGGAGATTGCTCATTCTCAGTTATTGATTCCTGATTCATCCAATGCCCTTCCTCCATGCCTGTTAGATTCCCTAGAGTGGGGGGTGGGAATAGAGCAAAGCAAGAGAGGGCATCTTAGCTGACCCTATCAATTGCTCTTCTCTGCCAGTGACCTGTCAGTTAAACGATGGCTGAGCATGGATCGAGTGCCTGCAGTTATCCCTCAGCCCTGTCCTATGTAAGGAAAAACAATTGATGACATATATTTGTGAGACCAGGAGAATCTACCAATCATTTTCCTTAAATTGTCCCATGTTACAATTGTAATGGCTGGTCTACTCAATAGCTTTGTACCAGAGGCAAGCTTTGCATTTGGGATAAATTAGTTTATGCCAGGGTACTTTTCTGCTGACCCAAGGAGTTCAGGATATCAGCTTCTTCGATCCCCACAATGGATGAATGGCTGCAACACCTGATGGAGTTAGCAGAGATGGCTAGATTGATTGTTTTGGTTAAAGAAAAATATACAAACACCTTTATTTCTACTTGGAAACCACTTATGGACTTGGTGCTTGAGGTGGGAAAAATGAAATTTTGATTTTGGGTTTTACCAATTAGATAGGTGTGTTGTTATAGAAATGGCTGGTTTATATTATTATGTACAAGTAAAAAGTTGAGGTTAGATGTTAATGCCTTATTTTACTGCACCAAAGTAGTATGTAGAAGTCAATGCCTTCTTTTTCTTTTCCCCTTGCTTTCCTTCACTATTCACTTCCCTTTTCCCTTCCCTAATTTCCCTAATATTTACTTCTGTATTCCCTTTGTATGCCATATTATAAACTAATTAAAAAAACTATATAAAAAAAGAAACACCAACAAAAAGATATCAGCTTCTTTAGGCTTCACCATATATTGGGACGTGCCCACTCATCTGTTCATAAGAAGAGATTGGACAGCCATTTGTCTGAAATGGTAAGGGTCTCCTGCTTGAGGTTGCATTAGAAGACCTCTAGAACAGGCGTCTCCAACCTTTGCAACTTTAAGTCTGAAGGACTTCAGCTTCCAGAATTCTCCAGCCAGCAAAGCTGGCTGGAGAATTCTGGAAGCTGAAGTCCTTCAGACTTAAAGTTGTAAAGGTTGGAGACCCCTGCTCTAGAAGGTCCATTCTGTTCTGTTCTATTCTGTTCTGTTCTTCTCCTCCGTTCCATTCAAGTAATCTAATATGCATGTCCATGAAGCTAGTTCAGTTAGGACCCAGAACAGTGGTTCTTAATTACATTCCTTGTCTTGTAGAATGCCTCCCTTTGACTGAAACCAATCTGTTAGTTTTTTGGAAATTGGTCCAATTACAGCTTTTCTGCAGAGCATTTGGGGAATAACTGGAGCCACAGTAGCTGCTGTTTTGATTGTACCGATGAAAGCTGCAAAACCTTTCTCTAACATACACATTTTTTTGAAAGTCCATTAAAAACGGTGGTCTGGTTTTAGCACTGGACTGCCATCCGAACACAATGAAATAATTCATACTGATCAGCCGTTCATCACCTATTTTTGAGGATTTCTCAATTTTAAAAAAATAACAAATGTTACATAAAAACCAGAGCATGCTTCTTTATAATGTGTGTGTTTATTTTATTTGCTCCTTAAAAGTCTACTGTGTTTGATAATTTCACTTCTTTGCACATTGGCAACATATGCACAATTATTTTTGCTGTTATATGGGATTGTTTTTAAATAGTCCACCTCCAATGTGAGATTGAGGTGCTTTTCAAACCTTTTCCTGCCAACCTTTCAACTATACAGACAAACTGTTCAGTAGCTGAAGTGGTATTTTATGGTCAAGGTCAAAGCTAATTCCAAGTAAAAGCAAACAAGTCTGTTTTTCAAGAGAGATACAGAAAATTACAGCAAGCTACTCCAGCATGGATGATTTACCTGCAGGATCAAACTTCCATTTATTTTATGATTGAATACTTGGGAAATTTGACATCCAACCCCTAGAAAACTGTACAAGATGCTTTATGTTGCTATTGTTATTCTATTTCTCCCAGGAATATTATACATTTTATGACATGGAGCTGCCCAACAATAACTACAGGATCAATTAAATTGAGCGATGCTCTGGGCTTCCTACTTCAAAAATGTCCCTTGCACTGAATACGCATATTTCAAAGGAAATAGACTTTGGATTGTATATTTCAAAAATGTCTCATGTCTTTCTCACTCTCTCTTTACCTTCTTCTTAGAATTAGACCTCTAAAAACAACAAGATGGTAGATATTACTATCACTTCATTGAGACTGCAAAGGTCTTAGAGTAGTGATCAGAGGTGGTATTCAGCTGGTTCAGACCGGTTTGCCCAAACTGGTAGTGCCAAAGTGCAGGTGGGCCCATCCCACCCGCCCACCTGCCCCGGCTGCAAAAAGTCCTATGTAGCCTCATTTTCTATGCCACACGCATGCATGCATGCCATGCGCACAAACAAAGTGCATGCATCGAAGGCCTCATGCATGCGCTCACATTTGTGAAGTGGTGGTAAAACTAAGTGAAATCCCCCCGCTGGTAGAGATACCATTTTTAAATATAATACAGACCTTAGAATAGCCTCCCTGAGCCCAGAGTCAACAATTATCTAATAGCATTCCTGCTCTATATGCTAATATGCCTCTGTTGAGTAAGATGGATTGACCATGTACTGAAATATCTCAGAAATTAGAGTTAGGAAAATAATGACGCAGAAATAGCTGGACGTTTGTTCAAATAGCCCTGGCAAAATTGTTCTTAGAAAAAGGACAGTTGCAAAACTCTTAGTATTCTGGACTTTGTAGGGATACTCGTCCAGAAATGTCAGAAAAAGTATAACAAATAAGCTAACACAAAAATCCTTCTGATGAGATTAGTTTGCCTAATTGTTCCAGCAATGGGTTACCACTGGAGTTGCAGCACAAAGCCAGATTGCGTTTCACTCTAACTACACAAGCAAATGAAGTTTGACTCCCATTTAAGCTTCACATCAACATACCAAATGACTATAAAAACAATGCCACATGTGTTGGTGCCTCTTTTTAATAAGTGTCTTCCTCAATTTTCCCTGTTATGATAGGAACATACACAACATTAACAATATTTGAAGGGATATCAATTGTAGCCAAGGGGGAGAAATTTATCCAGGGCACTTGGAAAACATGGTAGAATTTAACATTGCTGCCTTTTGGAAGGTGGTCATTGCCTTAATTATGCTGTTGTTTTCTTAATAATTAAGACCAAGGGTGTCTTCCTGTTATTTTGGATGACAACTGCCAATAACACTAAACAGCATGACAAGTAGTTAAGGATTATGTGAGCTGTAATCAAAACATTTGGAAGAGACAAATCCTTTGGATTTTGGAAAACATCCCCATGGCCAAACACTCTATACACTACCAGTACTACTACTACTACTACTACTACTACTACTAAAGGCTAGTTAAAATAACCATTTTTGGTTTAAGTATCTGCTTGAAATAAGAATTTTAAAAAATCCAGCTGCATATACAGTATTCCAACTAGGAGGTAATTGAAATGGTGCATTGATGATAGCTTCCTTAGTGTGCAGAACACACACCCATGTATATATAAGGTAGACTTCCTTCCCCCATCAGTGAGTACATGGATGAATGACTGGATGGCATGATGTCAGTTCTTTACAAGGAAAAAAAAAGTGAAGCCAATGGCATATTGCAGAAATCAAGCCATTTACTTTACCGGTTTTGCTGAGTTTCTCATCAGAACTTTAACCTTTCCCAAAAAAGCAACACAAATAATGTCTCTTAAAATGGAAATGTTTGGAAGAATTGAAACATAAAGCCACTTTACCACTTTAGCAAATACATATTTCATTTTCTTCCAACAGCATGTCTGAAAAATAGCTTATAGAGATTTTATAATGGTAAATTTAATTAGTTTTTAAAATGCTTGTAATTTTTTTAACAGATTAAGGCATAAACTTATGACCTCTGCCTTTCAGCCTGTTTGGAGAAGCAGACAGGCCAACAGTTAATGCTGAAAACAAAAGGTACCATTCAGATACTCGAAGAAATCTATATTTTCTGTATCAATTGGAGAAGTGACTAATTTTCAGAAAAATAGGTTGAATAAAGGAGAAGAGAAAACCAAGGCTTATATACAGTATTTGTTGCCTGACAGTTTGCCCGTATTGAGTGATGCTCTATCTCTTTTCTCATGTTCATTTATTTCTCAATTTGGTGAAAAATGTTCAAACATAAATCAAACGCTATCTTTCACCGCCAAACTATTTTAAAGAAACAGGTTGGTGATGACAGGAGGTGGGACTAGATGTGATTGCTTCCTCCAATTTATCTAGCTCTCAAAAGTAACAAGTAGTTGGTTACTTTTGGTTGGCAAGAAGCAAAAAAGATGAATAGCAGCAATGGATGTTTATTACTTTTCTTTGGCTGTGAACAGGATTGTCATTCTTGGCTATCAAAAATGTACCCAGCTTTTTTCCAGCAAAGCAAAAATACTAATTGCCATTGTTTTAGGTGTTCTCTGCCTGCAGATAAAATTAGCAAACCAACATCCCTTTTGGTTTCCTCTGTGCATAAAGTAAAAAGTACAGCAGAGGGCTAATTTCTAATGGGTGGGGATGGAGACAGAAGAAGAGTAGGGAACTGTACTGTGTACTGCAGGGGTCTGCAAAGTTGGCTCTTTTAAGACTGGTGGACTTCAACTCCCAGAATTCCCCAGCCAGCATGGCTGGCTGGGGAATTCTGGGAATTGAAGTCCACTAGTCTTAAAAGAGCCGACTTTGCAGACCCCTGGTGTACTGGAAGGCCTCCAAAGTGCCTTCCAAGTCTATGATTCTATGATTACCAGTTAGTCTCTTGAGAAAAGAAAATGTGGGAAGAAAATAGCAATAGCACTTAGACTTATATACTGCTTTACGGTGCTTTACAGACCTCTCTAAGCAGTTTACAACATCAGCTTATTGCCCTCAACAATCTGGGTCCTCATTTTACCCACCTTCAGAAGGATGGAAGGCTGAGTCAACCTTGAGCCTGCCAAATTGCAGGCAGCCAGCAGCCAGCAGAAGTAGCCTGCAGTTACTGCACTCTAACCACTGCGCCATGAAAATTAGAAATGGTATGGCATAGAGTGTAGTACCATGATCAGATTCACAGTAGATTTTTGATTATTTATTTGCTTCCATCCCCACTAACAAAGTCACTGCAAGAATTTTGTCTCAGGTATTTTGAAGCCATTCTAAATTAGAGTCCTGTGATTTTTTTTCCCCAAAAATTTTTTTCCCCCCAAAAAAACCTTGACGGTTCACAATTTTTAAAGCATGGATAAGATATATATATATATGCTGGTACTGCTGTCTTTGGGTGTTTTCCCCTGTAAGCATGCAACGTTTCGGCAAGATCTCACTTGCCATCTTCAGGCTTTGGTCTGCAGCCATCTTTGTCTGAAGATGGCAAGTGAAATCTTGCTGAAACGTTGCAATAACAATTTCATGCTTACAGGGGAAAACACCCGAAGACAGCAATACCAGCATACCTACACCCATGAAAATCTACGAAAGCATATATATATATATGGGTTCGAATCCCAGTAAAGAGTATGACTAGCTGATGAGAGCTAAAAAGCTTGAAATAGATCTATCCTAGTCTCTCCTAGTCTTGAAAGAGGTGGTAATGAGGCCGCTCCTCAAGAAGCCGTCCCTGGACCCAGCATTGTTGGAGAACTATCGTCCGGTCTCCAACCTTCACTTTTTGGTGAAGGTTGTTGAGAGTGTGGTAGCCCAACAGTTTCCGCGACACCTGGAAGAAATTGATTATCTAGACCGCGCCAGTCTGGCTTCCGACCCGGTCACAGCACCGAGACGGCATTGGCCGCATTGGTTGATGATCTCTGGAGGGCGCGGGATAGAGGTTATTTCTCTATCCTAGTCCTATTAGACCTCTCGGCGGCTTTTGATACCATCGACCATGGTATCCTATTGCACCGACTGGGGGGGTTGGGGCTGGGAGGCACCGTTTTGCGGTGGTTCTCATCCTACCTCTCTGGTCGGTCGCAATATGTGTTGACGGGAGGGCAGAGGTCGACCTCGAGACCCCTCTTATGTGGGGTTCCTCAGGGGTCGGTCCTCTCGGCCCTCCTGTTTAACACATATATGAAGCCGCTGGGTGAGATCATCCGTGGTTTTGGGTGGAGTACCATCTGTACGCTGACGACACTCAGCTGTACATATCCACCCCAGACCACCCCAACGATGCCGCCGAAGTGCTGTCCTGGTGTTTGGAGGCTGTACGGATCTGGATGGGTGGTAACAAACTCAAGCTCAACCCTGCCAAGACTGAGTGGCTGTGGTTTCCGGCACCCCGGTTTAGCCAGATTATTCCAACTCTGGCCATTGGGGGTGAAACACTGGCCCCCATGGAGAGGGCGCGCAATTTGGGTGTCCTCCTCGATTCCTGGCTGTCCATGGAGGACCATGTGGCGGCCATGGCCAGGGGGGCGTTTCATCAGGTACGCCTGATGCGCCAATTGCGCCCCTTACTGGACCGGGCTGCCCTTCGCATAGTCACTCAAGCTCTCGTGACGTCCCGACTTGACTATTGTAATGCTCTCTACATGGGGCTTCCCTTGAGGTGCACTCGAAAGCTACAGTTAGTCCAAAACGCAGCCGCGCGGGTGATTATGGGAGCCACTAGATGCTCCCACATAACACCGATCCTGCGCGAGCTGCACTGGCATCCTGTGGCCTTTCGGGTGCGCTTCAAGGTTCTGACAACCATCTTTAAAGCGCTCCATGGCTCGGGGCCTAGTTATATGCGAGACCGCCTCTTGCCCCATACATCCCTTAGACCGATACGCTCCCACAGAGAGGGTCTTCTCAGGGTGCCGTCGGCCAGATAATGCCGACTGGTGACACCCTGGGGAAGAGCCTTTTCTGTGGCGGGCCCAGCCCTTTGAAACAACCTACCCCCTGAATTACGCACCATCACCGACCTCCGCCTCTTCCGCCAATGTCTAAAGACATACCTTTTCCAACAAGCCGGCCTAGCCTAACCTCCCAAAGGGGACTTTTTAGAAAGTTTTAAATTGGGTATTTTAAAATTTGGTTTTTAGCATAGGATTAGGATAGTTTAATATATATTTTAAATTATGTATTTATTTTTTGTATTTTTGTATGTTTTTAAATTCCTGTGCGCTGCCCTGGGTCCTCTGTGGAGAAGGGCGGGATATAAATATAAATAAATTCAAAAAATTCAAAATTCTGATTTATTTATTGATCAGCTCATAAAACTAACACACACACACACACACACACACACACACACACACACACATATATTTGTTTTCTGAGGTATATATACTAGCCGTTCCTAGCCATGCGTTGCTGTGGCCCAGTCTGGTTAAATGGCCAACCAATCTGTGTGTAGATCTACACCTGCACACACAAACACATACACACAACCACCGTATAACCTCCAACCTACCTACCTACTGTATTTCGCCCTCTCTCCCTCTCTATCCCTCTACCTACCTACCTACCTACCTACTGTATTTCTCCCTCTCCCTCTCCCTCTCTATCCCTCTACCTACCTACCTACCTACCTACCTACCTACCTACCTACCTACCTACTGTATTTCTCCTTCAGAGTATTTTATGTCATAAAGGATGACATAATACCTGTAGCCCACTGCTCTCTCTATATCCATCTACCTACCTTTTTTACAATTTTTTACATTTCCATTGCATGTACCTGGCACAGGTGTGATGAGATATATATATCTTATCTCATTGGTGCTATATTTCAAAGGAACGTTGTGTGAAAATTTGGAAGCGATCAGTGCAGTACTTTCGGAGATTAGCGATTTTGAACAAACTCTTGTTACATTTTTATTTATATAGATAAGCTGTTTTGTGTTAAAGGAAAGAGGGGAAGAAACAAAGGGGAAATAGAGAAGAAGCAGGGCTCCAGGAAAGTGTGGTTTGACTGATGCTTCACCGTGTGGCAAGCATGAATGGGAGATTGGGCTACTTATTTTAAAATTAAGCAATACAGCAATTCATTCTTCCTCATTACTGTCATTCTTCTCCATGAGCATCTGGTTTCTTGATCTATTGTTTTACACCGTGTTTCTCCCAATGGCCTATCTTCTATCTCCACTGCCCTGGAATTCACAGGAGTTTGCTGATAATGCTCTTTGGCACATTGCAATTCTACATCTACATGTGAATCCCTCTGAGGATTCTAAACCTCATATTCCATCAACATTGGGCAACTTAAACTCTTGATAAAAATGTGGCCTACATGCCTGCTGCCTTTCTTATCCTACATTCTGTTATATTGAATATTGGGCACTATCTAACAAAATGAAATTCAATGGTGAGAAAAGTAAGGTTCTACATTTAGGCAAGAAAAATGAAATGCACAGGTACAGTATAGGTGGTACCTTGCTCAATAGTAGTAACTGTGAAAGGGATCTTGGAGTCCTAGTGGACAACCATTTAGATATGAGCCAGCAGTGTGCAGCAGCTGCCAAAGAAGCCAACACATTTTAGTCTACATAAACAGAGGGATAGAATCAAGATCATGTGAAGTGTTAATACCACTTTATAATGCCTTGGTAAGGCCACACTTGGAATACTGCATTCAGTTTTGGTCGCCACGATGTAGAAAAGATGTGGAGACTCTAGAAAGAGTGCAGAGAAGAGCAACAAAGTTGATTAGGGGACTAGAGACTAAAACATATGAAGAACGGTTGCAGGAACTGGGTATGTCTAGTTTAATGAAAAGAAGGACTAGGGGAGACATGATAGCAGTGTTCCAATATCTCAGGGAGTCAAACTATTCTCCAAGGCACCTCGGGGTAGAACAAGAAGCAATGGGTGGAAACTAATCAAGGAGAGAAGCAACTTAGAACTGAGGAGAAATTTCCTGACAGTTAGAACAATTAGTCAGTGGAACAGCTTGCCTCCAGAAGCTGTGAATGCCCCAACACTGGAAGTCTTTAAGAAGATGTTGGATAACCATTTGTCTGAACCGGTATAGGGTTCCCTGCCTAGGCAGGGGGTTGGACTAAAAGACCTCCAAGGTCCCTTCCAACTCTGCTCTTGTATTGTATTGTATTGTATTGTATTGTATTGTATTGTATTGTATTGTATTGTATTGTATTGTATTGTACTGTATTGTATTGTATTGTTTCATTTTACTATCTTGTGCGATCTCTTCCTTGATTTCAGCATCAAACCATGAATGACGGCTGCATGAAGCTTCTAGTTCTTATCACCTCTCATGTTCTGCTTTCCTACATATTTCCCTCTTCTTGCAAAATCGCCCTTTCACTGGTCTGGCCAAAATGGTTTCAGGGCACGAATGAAGGATTAAGGGGAATATACACAGCCTGGCATGGGAGAAACCGACTGGAGGTACATAAGGTTTAAGTCTGCCGCTCAGCAGGGCATTTCCTCCTCTTGGGCAGCGTTGAAGCAGTTTGTGTGGTTGCATTGCAATCAGCAGGGAATATTGTGTTGTTTTTCAAGGAATTGCTAAACCAGATGTTGAACGGAAGTTGAGCCAAAGGTTTTAGCTTACTGCAGACGGGTAAACTCCTTTCCAATGACTGATAGGATCTCCCTCCCCCACTTCTCCCGGTCTTTTCAGTTCATGTTGCTTTTAAACTTATACAGTGGAGATTTGCTTAATGAAATACTGTAGAGGCCCTCTTAATTTTCACTGTCAGTGCTTGGTAACCTATGGAGAAAAATAAATGCATATTTGGGTGCACAAGGTGGGCAGAATTGTTGCATCTTTCACAGGATCATTCAAAAAGGGATTGGCGTCAAAGCATGGAATTGGGGACTGAAGAGAAAGAGACGTTCAGGTGGCTAAAAAAGGAGGAAAAGCTATGCCTGAACATATCCCTCTGATAAAACAGAGCTTTTTGCCTGGAAAAAGTTCAACCATTAAATGTTAATGGCCTTATGGATGGATCTCTCGCTTCACAATCACAATGTAAGATCTCCTGCTTGGGCAGGGGGTTGGACTAGATGACCTGCAAGGTCCCTTCCAACTCTTCTTAATCTGTTAAATACTGATAAATATGAATGCTGCGAATTTTTTTTAAAAAAAGGATCAACAAAATATTTCTCCATTCCTAGTCAAAAATATTGTTGTAATGGAGCTTTCCAGAAAACAAAGATAGGGATTTGTCTCCCAGATGGAAAGAATAGTGGTGTTGTTTTATCCTTCACCATTGAAACAGCGTTTTTATTTAAGCTGAACATCTTCCTAAATGTGAAGGATTGTGGCTAAGGGAATACAGTACTTTCAGTTTTCCTAAAGAGGGCAGTCATGTTCCACAAAACAGCTTTGAAGTCTTTACAACCTCTAAAACAGATTCTATCTTAGCATGTCTCTCTCAGGGGGCAGAAAAGGGACATTATTACCATTAATTCAAGCTTATCGATACCTTAGGAGCCCCCATCTCTCCTATCTGACTTTAATGAAGATATCAAAATGAAAGTGCATTTTTAAATGAATGGAAACTGATCAAGGAGGGAAGCAACTTAGAATTAAGGAGAAATTTCCTAACATGAGAACAATTAACAAGCAGACAAGCTTCAAAAGTTGTGGTGCTTTATCACGGGAGGCTTTTAAGAAGACACTGGACAGCCACTTGTCTGGAATTATATAGGGTCTCCTGTTTGATCAGGGGTTTGGAGTAGAAGACCTTCAAGGTCTCTTCCAACTCTGTTATTCTGTTAGTCTGTTAAATGAATGTAAATTAAAGTGTGTTGTTTGTTTTTAGATCCCCTTCATGTTTCTCAAGTGTTTAAGAAAAAGAACTTAAATAAACATTTTTATCAGCTATGATCAAGGTGTATGGTAGCTATTAGTTATCCAAGGTGTGCAATGAGTGTATCTAGGAAATAAACTAGAGCAGACCTGTGGTGGATATTATGTGTGTGTTTTAGCAACTGTACATTCATATCCCAAACATGCTTTTTCAAGAGGCAATTGAACTTTCTTGTTTTGCTCCAAAGACGTTTCCTTCTCATCCAAGAAGTTTCTTCAGCTCTGTCTAGAACAGTGTTTCTCAACCTTGGCAACTTGAAGATGTCCGGACGTCAACTCCCAGAATTCCCCAGCCAGCATTCGCTGGCTGGGGAATTAAGGGAGTTGATGTCCGGACATCTTCAAGTTGCCAAGGTTGAGAAACACTGGTCCAGAAGATGGGAAATGGAAGAATTTATATTCCTTGCAGACAGCTGGTTAGGAAGTTTTTAAAGGGTCTTCCATACAGGATAGGAAAACGTTAAATGCTCTCTGATTAGATTGCTGATTCAATGCCCTACATCATCATACCCTACATAGAATGTTAGATGGAGATAAAAGTTACTTTGGAATCTCGAAACTAGAAAGAGCAATCCAGCAAAATTGAAATACCCTAGCACAGGGGTGTCAAACTCAATTTCATTGAGGGCCGCATCAGGGTTGTGTTTGACCTTGGGGGGGGGGCAGGATGGGAGTGGCCAGGGTGGGCGTGCCCAGCTCAATGTTACTTGTGTCAGGGGTGCCTATGGTGGCCCGAGTGCCCTGCCAGCGAAAATGGGCTACCGAGCTCCGTTTTGGCTGCAACGGCGTCTTGCAACCCTCTGCCAGCAAAAACGGTGCTTGGAAGTGCCCTCCTGCAGCCCTTCTGAGCTCCATTTTCATCTGCAATGGCCTTCTGCAACCCTCTGCCAGCAAAAATGGTGCTCAAGAGGGCCACACTCAGCCTTCCCGAACTCCATTTTTGTGGCAGAGGCTGGTCCTTCACTATTTCCAGGATGGTCCTGAGGACCAGATCTAAGTAACTCGTGGGCCAGATTCGTCCCCCAGGCCTTGAGTTTGACACCCCTGCCCCAGCAGAAGAACCCTATTAAAAGTGTATGGTCCAATTTCCTCTCCTTGAGGTGGGGTTTCTGCAGCTCCTCCCTCCCAAAAATCATTTACAAATTTCCCCTATAGCTCACAAGGCAATTTTTTTCTCCTAAAATGCCTAGTGGTATTAATGGTATTGATTAGTGTAACATTACTTTTTTGATCTTCAGTTGCTCTTACAAAATTGAATCTTTTGCCACCTTAAAAGAGGATTAACCAATTCTTGAATTCAAGTGACCCAATGAAGATTGGAATTACAGTATCAGGTCAAGTATGGAAGTAGGTAAATTACGAAGGCAAGTTACAAAAATTCAGGGGATAAATATGATTGTGATAACATCTAGACTAGAGTAAGATGAGATACTAGGGAAACTTTTGGAAGGCTGAATTTAAATAAGATATAATAACCCGCTTAACAAAAATGGCTCTGATGGTGGCTATTAAAGAAACAAAAATTAGTTGTAAAGCACTTGGATGAAATTAAAGAGAAAATTGATATATACAGAAAAGCACAGAGTTTGAGCCAAGATAGTCCCAAGGGGTTAACCAGACAGAGCAGAAATTAAATCTCACAGTGAAGATAACTAGAGGTTGATGAAATTCAAATCAAACATAGCAATGGACATTCAGCTTTAAAATAAATAAATAAATAGATCGATTAAAATAAATAAGCCTCCCATTTATAAAATTGCCATCAATTAATGTAAAGGAATACAGAAAATAAGATATGGAAATAGATTGTCCATTATTTATTTGCCTAATCCTTAGCATGATTACATGCTTTTCAGCTGGAGGATGGTTGCTTGTCATTCTTGAGGCTATTCTTGATGACATGACATGCTTCAAGGAAAAGGTAGAAAGAGAGCCAGGAATTATAGTAAAGCATGGGGAGCTTTGGCAGCTTCACATATGTCAAGCATATTGGCATTTCGGTACATGCGAGTGTCCATTCGGTCATTATTTCAGCTGTCAAATGTCTTTTGCTTACTATTGTTCTAGAGAAACAAGATATAAAATATACCCAGCTTCTTCTACCACTGCAGTACTATGATAGCATACTTTAGGTTGCTTGCTTATTTTTAAACATCTTTATGAATTAGTTAGGCATCTACTCTACACTATTCCACTCCACTCTATTCTACCCTACCCTACCCCACCTCACCCTACCCTTAAGTTATGACACAGATGGTCAAGGCAAGATGGTCCTTAAGAGAGTCCTTTATTGCTCTCAAAAATGTTCAAAAAATGGCCCTCCAATGACCAGTAAGCAGGGGTGAAATTCAGCAGGTTCTGACAGGTTCTGGAGAACCGGTGGCGGAAAATTGGAGTAGTTTGAGTAGGTGGCGGAAAATTTGAGTTGTTTGGAGAACCAGCAAATACCACCTCTGGCTGGCCCCAGAGTGGTGTGGGAATGGCGATTTTGCAATATCCTTCCCCTGCCAAACCCACCAAGTCATGCCCACAGAACCAGTAGAAAAAAAATGAATTTCATGACTGCCAGTAAGGCTCCACCCCATGCCACCTTCAAAGTTCTCAAATCAAAGACAAGGTACAAGCAGAGGTGAGCAGCGCTTTCTTTAATAAAGGGTTTCCTGGTTGTGAGTGCGTACATTCATGCGCGTGTGTTTCATCTATGGTTACAATTTCGCCAGCACTTGGGCAGGCACCAGGAAGCTAGCTGGAGTGCCATCTGGCTTCCCACTCTACATGAGCCCAGGGATCGGCTATGGCCTTTGTTGAAGCTGATCCCCAGGCTCACGTATAGTATGGAGCCGCATGGCACTTGGCCGGTGACTTCATGAGGCACGTGGGGGGAAGGCGGGAAGCTAGCTGGAGTGCCATCTGGCTCTCCATTCTACTCGGGTCTGGGGATCAGCTGGGGATTCATTACAGCTAATCCCTGGGCTCGCGTATAGTGTGGAGCCGCATCGAGCTCGGCGGCAACTTTGTGGGGTGCGTGGGTGGTGGTGGTGGTGGTGGGAAGTTAATTGGAGCACCATCTGGCTTCCCACTCTACACAAGCCCAGGGATCAGCTATGGCCTTCGTTGCAGCTGATCCCCGGGCTAACGTATAGAGCGGAGCCACATGGTGCTTGGCAGGCAACTTCTCAGGGTGCATGGGGGGGGGGGGAAGCTAGCTGGAATGCCATCTGGCTTCCCACTCTACGAAAGCCTGGGGATTGGCTGCGGTCTTCCTTGCAACCGATTCCCAGGATTGCATAGAGCGCGGAGCCGCAAGGCGCTCAGCCGAGGCCTTTCTTGCTGCCCCCCCCCACCCAGTCCCCAGCCTTGTATGGCTGGCTAAGCTGCCTCGGCTCCATGCCAGGAGGGCCTATCTGACTGGTTGCCTGCCTGCTGCCTGCATCAATCACATCAAAGAGCGTGAGAACACCAACATTTGGGTCAGCCTTATCTACATTTTGTGGTAAAATACATGGGAAAGTCCCATTGGCGGGGGAAAACCCACTTAGGGTTAGGGTTAGCTCCCCATGAACTTGTACAGCAAAATGGAAATTGCCAGAGTATTTCGGTAAGCTTAGGAGGGCAGTAACTTTTCCTGCCTGCCTTATCCACGTTTCCTGGTAAAATACAAGGGAAAATCCCATTGGGGAGGGGGGGAAACACACTTAAAGTTAGGGTTAGCTCCTCATGAACTCATACAGCAAAATGGGCATCGTCTATGGATTCAAAGTGCATCGGTATGCTTAGGAGGGTGCTGACTTTTCCTGCCAACCTTATCCACACTTCTTGGTAAAATATATAGGAAAATCTGGAGACTAAAACATATGAAGAACGGTTGCAGGAGCTGGGTATGTCTAGTTTGATGAAGAGAAGGACCAGGGGAGACATGATAGCAGTGTTCCGATATCTCAGAGGGTGCCACAAAGAAGAGGGAGTCAAACTATTCTCCAAGGCACCTGGGGGCAGGACAAGAAGCAATGGGTGGAAACTAATCAAGGAGAGAAGCAACTTAGAACTAAGGAGAAATTTCCTGACAGTTAGAACAATTAACCTCTGGAACAGCTTGCCTCCAGAAGTTGTGAATGCCCCAACCCTGGAAGTCTTTAAAAAGATGTTAGATAGCCATTTGTCTGAAATGGTATAAGGTTCCTGCCCACGCAGGGGGTTGGACTAGAAGACCTACAAGGTCCCTTCCAACTCTGCTATTGTATTGTATTGTATTGTATCTCATGGGGCAAAAATAAACTTAGGGTTAGGATAAGGTCTCCATGAATTTGGAGAGCAAAATGGATATTGTTATTGGATTTGGGGTGCTTTATTGTGCTTAGGAGGGTACTGACATTTTGGTTCAGTCTTATCTACGTTTCTTGGTAAAATACATGGGAAAATCTCATGGGGCAAAAATAGACAGGATTAGGGTTAGGTCTCCATGAACTCATGGATCAAAATGGAGATTGCCAATGGATCCGAAGTGCTTTATTATGCTTAGGAGGGCACCGACTTTTTGGGTCAAGCTTTTCTATGTTTCCTGGTAAAATATATGGGAAAATCCCCTTGGGAGGAAATTAGAACTAGGGTTAGGGTTAGGTCTCTATGAATTCAGAGAGCAAAATGGATATTGCCAGTGGATTCAGGGTTCATTATTATGCTTAGGAGGGGACTGACTTTTTGGATCAGGCTTATCTACGTTTCCTGGTAGAATATATGGGGAAAATCTCTTGGGGAAGAAATCACTTTTTGAGCTAATTTGATGTATATCTTCCCTTTCTACCCTAAGCGGACTTATGAAAACTAACAATAAATGGTAAATCAATATTTTTTTTAAAATGTGATTAAAAACAGTTAAAATACTGCCAATTAATTTAGAGAGGAAAAAACTTCATGAAAAGGTTATGCATTCTTTTTACTTCTCCTTTAAAGACTTCACTAATAAGGGGTCAGCTTATTTTCCAAAATAGCTAGACTAATGGTGAAATCAACTTACTTTAGCACTGGTTTGCACTTTATTGTGTACTGTGGAATTGATTGAAGTTTCCAGATACTCTTCAAAGACCGTTCCATGTAGACTTTTGCATTAGTCAAATCACAATGTCACTAAGGATAAACACTCTGTTGATAAGTATGAGTGGCTCCATAACTCTAATATTTTACATGATGTCATTATACAAATTTAGTTCTTGCTGCCACTACTGTACAGGAGTGGATCTGCATTTTCAAAAATAGCACAACCCTAACCACAATAGGCCAAACGTCATTCGCAGAGCTTATTACATTCTCTTCTTCCATGGGTTTCCAGCAATCACATTTGATTTTTCTAGAAACTCTGTTCCCTGAAGCTTTTCCTTGATCCCTCAGATCTTTCAGAATTAAGTTACCTTCTAAAATTTCAGAGGCCTTCTGCTCCTTCCTGTAATCAAGTTTCACCTCACCTGTAGGTCAGTAGGTCAACAGAACATCAGGTTTGTCTTTGACTGGCCAGGGGTAAGATGTGGTGTGTTCTCATCCATCTCTGACTTTTTCTCCAGTGTATCTCTCATCCAGCAGTAGAGGCACTGTGGCGTATGTTCAAAGTGGAATTGTCCCAGAGTGCAAATCTGTCATTTGATTATAGATGAATGTTAACTTCCATCTCAACAACTTCCAAATATGCCTTGCGGCCTTTAATGCAAGAGGCATGCAGGAAAGGTCCAGATCAAAGCAGAGGTACAGTACTTCTTGTCCTCAATATAGATTGGATCAGATCCCAAATCTGCATCCATATTTCTCTAAAGATGCCTATAGTTATGGCATTATAGCCTGACTAGACCCAACATGGCTTTACATGTTTACAGATTAATGAATGAATCAATCAATCAATAGTTTCATTGCCGAAATTGGTTTACAATATGCCATTGTAAGCTTCCATCCTGTGGAACATCATTCCCACCAGGGGAAATTGGCCCCAACCCCAATGGTCTTTTGGAAGGCCTTCAGAACATGTTTTTCTCAAAGAGCTTATAGATCCCAGCCTAAAAGAGAGCCTGTTAGTTGGCTGTATGATGGTTTAACTGATGTACCCTCTGTATCAAAGGTGGGTGGCCAATTTTTTTACTACTGGTTCGGGTGCGTTCCCGTGCGTGCTCTCGTGATGCTTCTGCGCATGTGCAGAAACATTCAAGTGGGTGGGCGGGGCCTCCCGCCGCTGCTACTACCAGTTTGCCCAATCCGGGCTGAACCAGGAGCAACCCATCTCTGCTCTGTATGCCATTTTATCTTTTGTCTATTTTAATTGTTCTTTATTTTATTTTAAATCGTGGCTTTAATGTTTTTATGTATTGTATTTTGTTATGTACAACATCACTATAAATGAGATGCAGGGCAGTTTAACATTTTTATTGAGTTATAAAATATTGTAAAATATGAAAGTAAGAAAAGCAGTGGGGAGGAAAAGGAAGAAGGGAAGTGAGGAAGGATAACGGAAAAAAAAGAAAAAGAATCATTGACTTCCGACTCTCTCTGTTGCAGTAAAATAAGGCATTAACATCAAATCACAGGTTTTTGCATTTTGAAAATAATATGAACAAACCGTTTCTATAAAGATCTATCAATCTACTCAATAAAACCCAAAATCAAAGTTTCATTCTTTTTCACTTCAAGCACAAAGTTCAGAAGCGGTCTTCATGTGGAAACAAAAGTAGTTATGTTCTTTTCTTTAATTAAAGTAGTCAATTTTCACATTTGTGAATCGGTTGTGAAGGTAAGTAGATTTCACCCCTGAACCTATGTTAACTGTCAGATACCAGAAGTTAGGAACCAGGATAGAGTTCAAAAGTAGCATAACCTATACACAACAATCTGAACTTCTAGCAGTCAAGATAAAGTGGCCCCAGAAAACAGTCAATGGACTTCAAGGTGAGCAAGACATAGATAAGGGGGCACAGAGACTCCAAACTGATGGTGTATTTGACCCCGCGCTCGAGCTCAGCCTGGTCATCTTGTACACTAACTTCTGTATTGGTTTAAAAGCTTCCCAGGTTGTGATTATTATTTTTCCTTCTTTGCTCTTTTTCAAAGTTTTATTATTATTATTCTGTGGTTAATCTTTGGTGAGATTCACAGCCTTTGGGGCTGGTTGGTAGCTCAACAGCTCGAGTCCTAACCAGGGACCTAGGAGTTGTCAAGGTAACATCGGAGGATATAAGCTGTTCCAAGCAGGGTGGCCCTTTGTAGAGTCAGAATGTTCAAGTCCGGCAAACCTAGAACCTCCACATAGTGAGGCAGTCCCCTAGGTATTGCTCCAAGGGCTCCAATCACAATAGGGACAACACACGACTTTCTCTTCCACAGTTGCTCAACTTCAATTTGCAAGTCCCAGTATTTTGTGATTTTTTTCTTGCTGCTTATTTTCAATTCGTGCATCACCAGGTATTGCAATGTCAACGAACCATACTTTTTTCTTTTCAATTATTCTTATATCAGGTGTGTTGTAGGACAAGTGCCTGTCAGTCTGAATTCTGAAGTCCCACAAGATCTTGACTTTCTCATTCTCTAAAACTTTCTCAACCTGATGTTCCCAGTGATTTTTGCTGTACTCAAATCCAAACTTTTGGCACAATTTCCAGTTAATGGTTTTAGCAAACATTGTAGGTAGTCAGTTTGTGAAATTTTGCTGCATCCACTGATCAGGTGGTCGGCTGTCTCATCTTTCTCATTACAGAGGCGACATTTGCTGTTGGTGGTAACATGTTGAATTTTTGCCTTCATGCAGTTTGTGGCTAAGGCTTGTTCTTGAGCTGCCAAAATAAAGCATTCTGTTTCTTTTTTCAGTACTCCCTATCTTAACCAGTTCCAAGTTAGTTTTCGGTCAGCTTTGCCTTCAATACTTTTCAAGTATTGGCTATGCATAACTTTGCTTTTCCAATTTTCAGCTCGTTTCTCAATTACTTCTTTCTTATAATCAGCTTTTGACTTAGTTGTTTTTAAAAGGCCTCCTTTATTTACTTCCTTAATCATTGGTTCTTCATTTTTCTGGATGTAATCATTCAAGCTGTGTCTTTCTTCTTCCACAGTCTGCTTTACTTATAGGAGTCCTTGACCACCTTCTGCTCTTGGTAGATATAATCAATCAACATCACTTTTAGGGTGAAAAGCATGATTCATTGTCATAAGCTTCCTCATTTTTCTGTCCAAATTGTCCAACTCCATCTGGGTACAGTCAATTATTCCTGCAGAGTATCGAATCACATGTATAGCCCAGGTATTTATGGCTTTTACGATGTTTCCTCCACTCAATTTCGACTTTAATATCTTGCGGATTCGTCGAATGTACTTGGTTGAAGTTAATTCCTTGACTTTATTATGCATTAAGTCAGAGGCCTCTAAAATCCCCAAGTACTTGTAGCCTTCTTCTGGTTTTACTGCCTTTATAGGCCAATCACCTGTTTGCCAACAACATACAAGCTCCTTACTGGTATCATTGCAAACCAAGTACTTGTAGCCTTCTTCTGGTTTTACTGCCTTTATCATTTCTTCATTCTCAAGTTCTATTCCATCATCTTCTATGACCTTGCCTGCTTTGGTTGCCATTGTTGCACATTTGTCAATTCCAAACTGCATACCAATGTCTTGGCTAAATTCTTTTGTGCTTTCAATTAATAAATTCAGTTCAGCTTTTTTTTTTTACCAAACAGCTTCAAATCATCCATGTACATCAAGTGCGAAATTTTCAGTCCTTTCTTTGCAAGTGCGTATCCACAGTTCATCTTCTTCAAAATGATTGTTAGTGGTAGCATTGAGAGTATAAAAAGAAGGGGTGAAAGGGAATCACCCTGGAAAATGCCTTGTTTAATTTCAACTTCACCCAGTTCTTCTTCATTAGCCATAAGTTTTGTTTTCCAGAGATTCATTGAAGTTTCCATGAATTTTTGTATGTTGCTGCTGATGCCAAAGATTTCCAGGCATTTCTTGATCCAGCTATGGGGAACTGAATCAAGCGCTTTCTTATAGTCTATACAAGCCATGAACAGATTGGTTCGTCTTTTCTTTGAATTCTTTAGGATTAGCTTGTCAATCAGCAGTTGGTTCTTTGTTCCTCTTGAATTTTTGCAGCATCCTTTCTGTTCCACAGGAAGCAAGCTATTTCTTTCCAAGTATCCATAAACTTGGTTTGCAATGATACCAGTAAGGAGCTTGCATGTTGTTGGCAAACAGGTGATTGGCCTATAGTTTCCAGGGTCCTTTCCTTTTTCTTTATCTTTTTGGATCAAAAATGTCCTTCCAGTTGACATCCATTCATCATTTTCAGTTTTTTTAAAGATCTGGTTCATTTGGGCTGCCAATCTTTTGTGCACACTTGTACTGTAAGTGCCTTTAACCAGAAGCCATGTAACTCATCTGGTCCAGGTGCACTCCAATTCTTCACTTTTCTTGACTGCCTTTGCACCATTTCTTTTGTTAATTTCACATCTTCCATTGTACGCACTTTAATAGAATCCTCAATCTGTTTGATCCACTTTGCATTTCTGTTGTGCTTCTTGTTGTTTTCCCACAAATTCTTCCAGAATTTCAGAGCTTTCTCTTTATCAGGCTTTTCGTTTGTTGTTACTCCACTTCCACTTTCTAAGCTCTTATAAAAATGGTGCTGATTTGCTCTGAACCGTGAGTTTTCTTTGAACTGAGTTACTCGGTTTTCATTCCTTTTAATCTTTTCAGCAATGGCAACGATCCTCTGATTCAGCTCTGCAATTACTACCGCAATCTCCTTATTCTCTAAATCATATCTTGCTTCCAGGCTGCTTTTGACTTGCTTGTTCGTTAGCTGACCTTGCCTTGGGTTCTTCAAGTTGCTCAGGTCTCCATGAAAATTTTTGATCTTCAATTCTGACTGAATTTTCCACGTAGGCTTCCTCTTCTTGCCTCTTTGGTTGTTTTGTATTTTCAAACCCAATTCTTTGGTGGTTATGAAGGCTGCTGCATACATCAGCTGGTTTGTTTCAGCTAATGTATTGGTTTGAATGGTTTGCATAAATAATAATAATAATAATAATAATAATAATAATAATAATAATAATAATAATATCATCATCATCATCATCATCATCATCATCATCATCATCATCATCATCATCTTTCTTTCCCCAACCTGTCAGACATTCAAGCAATCTGACTTTGGCCTTCAGTGAAAAAAATGTCAGAAGAGTGGTAGCAAGGGTTAATGTTATACCTGCCACAACTTTCCCCACTATTTCCTTAGAGAATTCTCGATGGTTTTAAACTGCCACTGGAAATAATGACTCACAGCTGCAGGAACTTGTGCTAACACTCGATATTCCCGTGTCAAGTGAACCCGTGCCACCACTGCACGCTTCCAATTAGCTAATGCCATATACCGGGCTGGATCCTTACCCAAAGATTCTAACCACAAGGCCTCCCTCTGACTGTGTGTGTGTGTGTGTGTGTGTGTGTGTCTCAGAAATAGTTTTATCTCTCTTTCAAAAATGGAAAACCTCATGAAAAGTGCTCCTTGGTGAGTAATAATGCACTTAACTAGCAAACATGGGTGATACATTTGTGCGAAATAAGAAATGGATACTATTGGTGGGAGACCTCAATTCTGTAGTGGTTTCACACTCCATTTTAAAATGAAAATTATAACCATTGGGGTTTCCAAGTAGGAATTCCATCCAAATATATGCTTGTAACTTTTCAGCATTTCTTTTCTGTTCATGATGGCTTGGCTCTTTTGATAAGGAAACATTGTTATGGTATTTATGGGAAAGGCATATTTTATAGGATACTTTTATCCCAAAGAAGCTTCCCTGAAATGGATGTCCTCCAGAATCTTTTCTCTCTCTTTTTAGTTATAAATAAATTTTATGCAGGAATAAAGTCAAACATTTCTTTTACAGGTATGGACTGAGTTTTAAAAAAGAAAGAGGACCTGTGCAAAAATACAGAGCACCTTTGTTGAATTCCCACAATGCAAGACACAGGAAAAACAAAGGCACTTAATTTTCCATATTTAGTTGATTTGTGAAGGTGATTGCACCAACAACGGTCCCAGTGAAAAAGATAGGTTTCATACCATATGCCAGAAATGTGAAGAACCTGTGATTCTTCAGATGATATATTTCTCATCAGCGCTCTCCATTGATTAAAGTGGCTGCAAATGGTGGACATAATAATTTATTAACAATTGGGAATCTAGACATTCCTTCTATATTAAAAATCAGTATACAAACATGGATTACTGAAAAAGATTTAATAGATTAATTGACAGAGTCATAGATAAAGCCTAGAGGCTGTAGAAAATAGAGTAGGGTAGGGTAGGGTAGAATAGAATAGAATAGAATAGAATAGAATAGAATAGAATAGAATAGAATAGAATAACTTTATTGTCACTTTGAATGTAACAATGAATATAGAATGAATATTCATTCATAGAATAAATGAATGAATATAGGCATACATTAAAATGAATTTTAACTGCATACAGCTCTCAAAGGGTCACCACCTCCAATATACACTACATAAACATGACTAAATAATTAGATAGATAGATAGATAGATAGATAGATAGATAGATAGATAGATAGATAGATAGATAGGTGTTCTACAAGATAATGTAAAGATTGTGCTAATTGGCAATAGAGGAAAGGGTCCACTGTATAGTACAGCCGGCCTGATATAGATTAGGGACTATTTTAATTCGTTATTTATGGTTTTAACTATTTATTCAATTTTAGCACAGCTGTATTGGTTTAATTGTTTTTTAAATTTTGTATATTGTGGGGTTTTATCTTTCTGTGCACCGCCCTGAGTCCCTTTTTGGTGAAAAGGGCGGTATATAAATTGAAAATAAAGTAAAGTAAAGTAAAGTAGTACAACTCTGGCAGGATATCACCTGCTTAGTAATAGACTTGTCACGGTAATTAATAGATATGTCCATTCACATGTAAGAAAATTGTATAGCTTCTTTAAGCAGCTTCCAAAACAGGTATCAGGGAAACTGGGATCACACATGAAATTAAAGATGTTACTAACATCTTTAAAATGGGATTAGAATTAGGCATAAAATATAGGAACAGAGAAAGAAATCCAATAATGTGGTAATTCAGCAAGATCCAGGAATAATGAAGGCACCTGAAATATGGAGTACCTCAGAATTCATGTCTCTTATCATTTCATTTTAACTTTTTAACTTTCATTATAATATTATATAAGGTTAGATTAACATTATATAAGTTTACATTAATGGAATCTAACAAATCTGAATATCCCTTCCTCTTCTTCTATTTATCCTCACACAAACTAGCTTGTCTGACATGCTTTCTCAAGCTATTTTCTTGATTCGGGCCTTTTTTTATCTGACCATTGCCTTGTTAACAACTCTTCCTCCTGTCCTCCAAGGCCATTCCCTCTGCTGTCTACATCCTAGTCCTTTCCCTTAAACGTTGTCATCTGATGGCACCTAGGAAGCACAACTCCGCTCTATGCAATACCCTCCCCATGAGATCCAGCAGCCTCCTTTCCTCCTTTAAACCCTTTTCTTTGTGATTATAGACTACTAAAGTCTGGACCACTAGAGTCACTATCCACTGCTTCTTATTTCATATCTGCTGAATCGCCTTCATGCACTTTCTCTAAACTAGACTTGAGAGTTAATTCAGATGGAAGAAGGACAGGAACACTTATCATCCTTTGATACGGGACAATGTATTTGAATGCAAAGTAATGCTCTATGTGTCAACTCTCAAAACAACTTTAGCTGAAACGATATTCTTTTTAGTTCATTTCTTAGTTGTCATATATATGGGGGTGGGAGGGAGAATTTTTTTTCCTTCATTTTATTACATTTATATCCCGCCCTTCTCCGCAGAGGACCCAGGGCGGCGCACAGGAAATTTAAAAGATATACAAAATAGAAAATAAATAAATAATTTAAAATATATATTAAATAATCCCAATCCTATGCTAAAACCAATTATTAAAAACCCAATTTAAAACTTTTCTAAAAGTCCCCATGGGAGGTTAGGCTAGGCCGGCTTGATGAAAAAAGTATGTCTTTAGACATTGGCGGAAGAGGCGGAGGTCGGTGATGGTCCGGAGTTCAGGGGGTAGGTCGTTCCAAACTATAAGATATGGATAATTTCAGAGGTGGTATTCAGCCAGTTGTCTCTGGTTCACCAGGCCAGACGTAATGCGTGGGCCCTCAATTTTGTGAACGTATGTTCTCACATTTGTGAACCAGTAGGGAAGGTAAGTGAATCCCATTGCTGCATTGTTTCCTCCTAGGTACCAGTCGTAACAGTGATAAGGCCCATGGGAATCAAGGTTATCTCAATGAGGGCACATAATGGCCAGAGGGAGTAGCTGATCAGCCTGCCATCTACCTGATTGGTTAATGTAACCAGTGATACTAGACGGGTAGGTGATATCTAAATCTTTTATTATAACAAAACACAGGAAATATTTAGAGCATTTGAACATGCCGATATGATGTACCCAATAAAATGGATCTTTGAGGAAACCCACAGCCTCGGAGTCTTGAATTGATTGGGCCCATTACTCAGAACCACAACACTATGGCTTAGTTAGTACACTGACCTCCTGTATAGTTTGGATTCATGAACGAGAATATCTCAGTTATTTGGGTCACGTATGTAGTTATTTATCTATAATATTTATCATTTTGATTTTCAGAACACTATTCTCTACATTCCAGTCAGGCCAGGAATATGTCTACAGCACATACATTGTTTTATAGCATCTATGCTAAGTTGGGGAAAATGTCTTTCATTTAAACTCTTTGGTGTATCTGTAAAGAAATGTAGGGATGGCCATGGAAAAGAATGAATGAACTATGAAAAGAGGAGAAAGGGGAACTTAGTTCTGAGACAGAATAAGTGGTGGGATTTGGTGATCATGTGCTTCGCGCATGCATGCAATTTTAATAAAACTTATCTGCGATGTTACTTCTGGGAAGTAATATAGCTGAGGCGTGGCAATCCACTCTACCACATGAATCAGCTGAGAGATAGATACTTACTTATAGGTAAGTAACGTGCAGGGGTGGGAGGGCCTAGTTGATCGTCAGAGTGAACCGGTTTGCTCCCCAGCTGATCATTGGAGCTACTGGTTGACCCGAATTGGTCTGAACTGGCTGAATCCCACCCCTGGACAGAAGGTAGTTCTGAGACATTGAAATGCATGGAATAAGGTGGGGCACTGAAAGCTCTACAAGAAACATGCCACTGGATCTTGCAAAAATTCAATCCATAATTGGATGACAAACTTCAAAAATTGGATAAAGATATTAAACTTTTTCTAGGGTGTGCCAACTTTTATAGAGGATTCATCCCTGATTTGTCAGCAGATAAGGCCACTAACAGAATGCCAATTTAAATGATCTACTCAATTTTTTTTTTGTAAAGCTACCTTTCTGGGCTTGAAAAATCTCTTTGTATTTCAGTGATTACTCAGGCATTTTTCTCCCAGCTACAGTACCCATTTGCTGTCTAGCAGCTTACAGGAGCTTTCCTGAGCTGGAATAGAGCCTGTCTTTTCAACTGCAATTTGTCTTTAAGAAAATTATTATACATTATACAGTATATATTAGCTAAGTGTGCTCAAACATGGAAGTCAGATACACATCTTCCATTTGACTACTTTGAAACAATAGAATTGTTTTCCCCACTCAAAGTTTGGACTTTTGTTTTACGATCAATGTAAAGAATTAACCAAGAGAATTACCACCACTGCATATTTTCATAACAGTGATCAAGATCTACATGAATGCAATTACTCTTTTTAAAAATTTTTTATTATAAACTAGTAACAGAAAGAAAAAACAGAAATAGGACATTGACAAGACAAAACTACATAGATATAACTGGGAGCGACTCACCCTTTATATGTATACAGTTACCAAGTAACATCATATATCATCTTACTACATTTCCAGTTATTCTAGTTATTTCTGTTTATCTATATCTTACATTTATTAATTCTTTATAATTATTACTGCTCCATATATTTATTTTATTTACTATTTACATATCTACGTTGTATATTTTTCCCTATCGCTTATCCCGTAATCTTTTTACCTCTATCCATTCATACCATTTTCCCAACTTTGATAAAATATTGTTTCCTGTCTATCTTTAAGAATATATGTTAGTCTGTCGCATTCAGCACACCAGAAGATTTTGTTGATAATTAGTTGGTCTGATGGTAGTTCTTTCCCTTTCCACAACTGTGCATATACTATTCTGGCTGCAGTGGTAATGTGTGTGAAAAGATACCAGTCTACCTTCCTTATTCCTCCGGGGTTTATCCCCAATAAATGAGCCTCTGCAATTACTCTTCCATGGTGCAGGAAACAAGACTCTTGATAAAATCATGACATTTTTGCATATCCATTTATTTGTTTCTCACCTTTATTATTTTTATAAATTTATTTATTTATTTATTTATTTATTTATTTATTTATTTTTATTTATTTATTTAAATTTCTAAACCGTGCCCTCTCCCCGAAAGGACTCGGGGCAGTGTACAGGAAAAGTATGTATGCTCTCTACATGGGGCTCCCCTTGGGGTGCACCCGAAGACTACAGCTGGTCCAGAATGCGGCCGCGCGGCCGATCTTGGGAACGTCTAGGTATTCCCATGTAACACCGCTCCTGCGCGAGCTGCACTGGTTACCTGTGGTCTTTTGGGTGTGCTTCAAGGTGTTGATTACCATCTTTAAAGCGCTCCATGGCACGGGACCTAGCTACCTGCGAGACCGCATCCTACCTCATACATCCCTGCGGCCGATTCGCTCCCACAGAGAGGGACTTCTCCGGGTGCCATCCACTAGGCAATGCCAGCGGGCGACACCCAGGGGAAGGGCCTTCTCTGTGGTGGGCCCAACCCTCTGGAACAACCTACCCCCCGACCTCAGAACAACCACGGACATCCGCACCTTCCGCCAGAAATTAAAGACACTCCTGTTTCATCAGGCCGGCTTGGCCTAAGTTATTTACCTAGCCTACAGTCTGTACCATAAATTGTTTTAATTGGGTTTTAAATGGGATTATGTTTTAACCTTTTAAATTTTAGCACAGGGATAACTTATTTAATTTGGTTTTAATTATTTATATTGTGATACTGTTGTGTCTTAACTTCCTGTGCACCGCCCCGGGTCCCTTTGGGGAGAGGGTGCGGTTATATAAATCCGAAATAAATAAAATAAAATAAAAATAAAAATTAAAAAACATCTAAAACCATAACAATACATACAAAATTAAAACCGAATTAAATATTAACCCTGTACTAAAATGTATAAAAACATTAAAACTGTATCCCATTAAAACCAGATTGAATAATTTAAAACTACAGACGGGGGCGATAAATAAACCCAAGGTGGCGAACTCAAGAGGTATATCCAGTACTCCTTCTCCTCCCATTCCCCACACAACAATAACCCTTTCAGGTGAGTTGGGCTGAGAGAAAAAGACTGGCTCAAGATCACCCAGTTGGTTTTCATGCCTAAGTGGGACTACAACTCATAGCCTTCTGGTTGTTAGTCTGGTGCCTTAACCACTGGATCAAATTGGCAATCAATCTGCATCCATATCTCCCTGTTGCCTATGATTCCTCCACATTTTATTTGAAAGGCACTTGGGGCTAGAAATAGCTGCCACTATAAATGTATACCAGCATATACAGGCCATAGGTGACGAGATGCCGCAGCTGGTAGCAATTCAAAAAGAGTGTCAAAGCTGTGTGTTCTCAGTTATATTTTCACAGTGCTCAAGTGTATTATTTGTTCAGGGAAATTCAGTTCAATAAAATATACACACTCCTATGCCATTTGGAGCAATTTGCAGGTCAACAGGGTGAAAAAAATAATCTATATTATTTCAGAGAATTTTAGTTGAATATACAGTAACAGCCAAGAGCAGGGGTAGTTAACCTTTTTATACCTACCGCCCACTTTTGTATCTCCGTTAGTAGTAAAATTTTCTAACCGCTCACCGGTTCCACAGTAATGGTGATGTATAAAGTAGGAAAGTCAATTAAATTTAAAAAAGGAAAGTGCTTCAGTATCGGACAAAACCCCTACCGCCCACCATGAAAGCTGGAACGCCCACGAGTGGGCGGTAGGGACCAGGTTAATTACCACTGGCCAAGAGTATGCCTTGGAAGAGATAATTTAGCAAATCTAGCAGTTTCTTGATTTGATCACCATCTTTAAAGTGCTCCATGGCACAGGACCTAGCTATTTGCGGGATCGTATCCTGCTCCATACATCCCTTCGGCTGATTCGCTCCCACAGAGAGGGACTTCTCCGGGTGCCTTCCACTAGGCAGTGCCAGCGGGCGACGCCCAGGGGAAGGGCCTTCTCTGTGACGGGCCCGACCCTTTGGAACAACCTACCCCAGATATCAGAACTGCTACGGACCTCCGCTCCTTCTGCCAAAAAGTAAAGATATATCTGTTCCATCAGGCCGGCCTGGGCTAATCTGTGTTCCTCGTCCCAGTCTGTAGCCTAAATTGTTTTAATTAGGTTTTTAATTGGGATACAGTTTTAATGTTTTATACATTTTAGTACAGGGTTAATCATTTAATTCGGTTTTAATTATGTATTTATTGTAATGTTTTTAGATGTTCTTAAGTTTCCTGTACACCGCCCCAAGTCCCTTCGGGGAGAGGGGGCAGATTAGAAATAAAAATTTATTATTATTATTATTATTATTATTATTATTATTATTATTATTATTATTATTATTATTATTATTATTATTATTATTATTATTATTCTCTGTGGTGATTTGAGATTGCTATATTTTAATACTACTCTCTTTGAACCTGGTTTGCCTGTCTGTATATCTATGTGTTTCAAGGCAAGCACAGGTATACGAATACAAGTTAAGATAAGAAAGTTAATATTTTCTAATATCATGTTGGCAGAAATATGCTTCTGGGTTCAGTTCCAAGTGGGGGGAAAAGACACTGGAAACAGGGAAGCTGCCTGGAAAAATGGTTTTAATGGTGGACAGGACTACATGGCTTGAGGTCCTAGGCAAAAAAGGGATTACATGCTTCGAAGATGTTGAGTGAAGAAAAAGAAGCGAAGGGACTTGCTGAGAATTCCTGAGTTTTTTATACTCTCTGTCTAGCCCCACCTCTCTGTTTCCTGTTCCCGTGTAAGAAATGTATTCTGATTGGTTGTCAGGTGGGTGTTGGGGTGGGGATTGTCTTAACTAACTTTGTAGGTTGTTGTGTGTCTTTTGAGTCCCAAGCTTGGCTGTGTTCCCAGGTGCCTTGTGGTGAGATGGGTAAAGGGCTAATATTATCATGCCTTAATCCCATTACCCTGGAGCTGAATGGGGGAGATCTTTGTTATGTAGAATAGACTGGCTCAGGCATTTTAATGTCCCATTGACAAAGGTGGGGACTATTAAGAGTGAGACTTTCCTGCCTAAAACAGGTTTCTTCATTTCTTATACAGGGGAATATAGTTCTGTCTTCTTAATCTTTCCCAGGATATTTCATTTTTCTAGCAGAGGGGTGGGTTTTTAACTTCCTACAGTCAGAACCAAAGTTCAGTTTGAGTATTGGATGAATATACTTTCCTGCAAAATTCTTTCTTTGCCTTCTTCCTTGTGAAAAAGGAAATCATTTAGAAACCCCATCACTGCTGAGTGCTGGCCCTGGGAACAAGTCTGAGAAAAGAGTTGGAATTATAAGACAAATTGTTGCATCCTTAAAGACGTTTGAATACTTGAATACTTTTAAAGTCAAGCCATCTGTCCCCTTGGGCACAGATCTTCCGCAGCAATTCTTCTAAAACAGGGGTCTCCAACCTTTGCAACTTTAAGTCTGAAGGACTTCAGCTCCCAGAATTCTCCAGCAAGCCAGCCAATTCTCCCTCTTCTGGGAGCTGAAGTCCTTCAGACTTAAAGTTGCAAAGGTTGGAGACCCCTGTTCTAAAAGATATCAAAAACCTTTTATTGGAGACTGCATCTTATCCCTTTTATATACCAAGCCTCTGCTGCTTTGCTTTTTCCCCCCTGTTGTCTGTATGTGTAGGGAGGGAAAAGCAGAAATGAAAAGCCAATCAAACCAATGCATTTTACTTATAAAAAGATTCATCACCAACCAATCAATTAATTACAGGTTGCCTAATTCCAAGGACAGGAATTTGAAACATCTTAATTTACCCAATGCAGCAATACAACTTAAAAAATAAAAAATCAACGTGTATTTTGTCAATTCAATTTTCAGTCATATCAATGAATTCCCAACTTTTATTAACTTTTGGTTGAATTCAGAAAGTGTTCACAGCAGTCTCACAGATGAATTTTCAAATATAGCATTCGGTATTGCAGGCTAAATACCTTATATTTATAATCTCAGGATCCATTTATATGAGATAGGTTCTTCTTAATTATGACCCACTGAAGAGATGGAAAACTTGGGGTGAAAGATTTATCCAAAGCTATAATTACTGATTTGCCATCCTGCAAGCTGACCAATTAAGGCCATAAATGATGGAACCTGTGGAACCATAATTATTTTCAATCCAGATTTCTTTAGATTACTTTCTGGGAGCGGGGGAATGCAACTCCCCCAATGAAAATTAATCTGCCCACCTCTATTTGAGCTTTCCTTAATACAAGGAAAGAGGTGGAGGATATCAAAGATTAAAAGCTACCAGGTCTTTTTAAAAACATTTTATCCTGAAAACTTTTATATATCCTTGGTTTAAAAATTAAGATAAACCCTCAAGATGCATGAACCTCAAAGAATTAATTTAATGATATGGTGCTTTGCCGTGGTTGCTTGTAATTATAGGAATAGAGGTGGAATATATAAAACTGTGGATATATTTTAAGGGAGCAGAGTTAATTTTATTTATAGAAGGTAAGTTACTTTCTCTCAGAGCCATGAAAACACCTTTGAAAACTATTTTTTCCTGATTTAAGTATGGGTTCCTTCCCAAGTAGAAATGCAATCAAGGAAATGTAATTACATCCTGCATCTTACTAGCCAAATATTTGAATTCATGTTAATATATTTGCTTTCTATTTTGTAGCAAATACTGCCTACATTCAAGAAAATGTATACTGGAAAGCATGGTCTAAAAGGCAATAAAATGCTTATATAGCTTCGGTCATACACATAAATTCAAGAATTTAAATAAGGAAAAAGAAAGGAATAAGATAAATTAATTCATACTATTGGGAAGGGAAAAAACCCTTAAGGTGCATATTTGCAGCAAATGTTTGAAATTGCCTCATCCCGTAGACGTCTCAAAATGCGGTTTTTATATTTTGTCTTCTTCAGACAAAATTTGTATTTAACCTCAGACTTAGCTAAGGTGACCAGACGTCTTGCTTTTGGCAGGTCAGTCCCGCATTTCAAGCATCTGCCCCGCGTCCCGCGTCCTCTTAAAAATATCCCGCTTTTTGGCTGCGGGGGCCGGGCGGGTGGCGGGCGCTCTGCACGCGCTCAGAGGGCATGGGCAGGAAGCAGCGGGCTGGCAGGCAGGCGGAAGGGGGGGGTCGGCGAGGGAGGATTCAGACCCAGGCAGGCAGCAGGCGGCAGAAGAGGAGGAGAGCCAGCCGGAGCCTGCGCGGCCCTGAACTTCTTTGCGCCGCGCCGCGATGCGCTGAGGGCAGCCGGATGGCAGCCCCACCGTCGCTGCCTCCTTGCCCGGCTTGTCCCGGGTGCCCATGGCGGAATGGGCAGGTGGCAGTGGGGCTTTGGCCCACCGCTCTCAGCGCATCGCGGCATGGCGCAAAGAAGTTCAGAGCTTCGTGGGCTCCGGCAGGCTGTCCTCCTCTTCCGCCGCCTGCTGCCTGCCTGGGACTGGCTCGTCCCTCACCGGCCCTCTCCTTCTGCCTGCCCGCCAGCCCGCCACTTCCTGCCTGTGCCCCGCGCCTCTGAGCGCGTGCAGAGCACCCACCCAGCCCTGCTGCGCCGCCCCACCAGATGCCTAACTGCAGGTGCCCTGCTCGGGGGGGGGAGGGGGTCGGCCTGCCCGCCCCCCAGCCAGTGAGGGAAGTGGGTGGCAAAACGGCCTCTGCAGCAGCTGCGGAGCTGAGAAAGGCCGCTGCCCCCCCCATCAATGGTTTCCCGCTTTAGTCAAGTTGAAATCTGGTCACCTTAGACTTAGCACTACTTCAGAACTTATTACAATATTCCAACAGCCTTGTGGATGATACCCCCTACCCCAGTCTAACTGATCCAATAGGAATAACCTAACTTGTCGGGCCTGCCTCAGCTTATACCGTTAAGGAAGAATGACCCTTGACCCCATTTGTTGAGAAAGGTGTAGTTTACTAAAGGCCAAGTGGATTACAGTAAAGCAAAGCCACAACTGAGGTTTGCGCCCCAAATCCCTCTAGGCAAGATAGCGAACCTTATAGGGAAGGCTTTGGGAGGGGCCATTTGCAGGAAACAACAGTTACAAATCATCGTTGGAAATATCTGGTCGTTTGAATCGTGTCTTCAAGTCTCTGTGTGTAAATATGCTACAGTATTTGTAACATGAGTCTGGGCTCGCAGCCAAGGAGGTAGTAGCAAGCAGCCAAGCTTGTGTGTGTGTGCAGTGTGATTCTGTCGGTGGGGCAGAACAGGGTGGGATGCATGCATGGGAGAGGAGCATGGGGACTTCCTTGCAAAACACTTGCATCAAATGAGAGCGAGGTTTGACCTGCTAGTCTAGCCAGGTGTCAAAAGTCTTTTTGCACCAGTTCAACCCAAATGAAGGAGAATGTCTGGTTGATTTCATTTATTTGATTTTTTTAAAAATCAGTTGGTAATATTTAGTAGGAAGAAAGAGAAACCAAGTTGAGGGAATCCATCAATCTTTATCATTCATATTTCCTTTATAAATAGGGGCAGAAACTTCAGCTGGCCTTCTGCCTGGGGCAGGATAGAGACCACCAGTGGACAGAATGGTTGTGGCATTCAAATTTCTTTTACTACAGGTTCTGTGGGTGTGGCCTGGTGGGCGTGGCATGGCTTGGTGGGCGTGGCTTGGTGGGCATGGCAGGGGAAGGATTCTGTAAAATCTCCATTCCCTCCCCACTCCAGGGAAAGGTTTCTGAAAAATCTCTATTTCCTCCCAATCAGCTGGGACACAGGAGGCAGAGAATAGATGGGGGCGGGGCCAGTCAGAGGTGGTATTTACCAGTTCTCCAAACTACTCAAAATTTCCGCTACCGGTTCTCCAGAACTGGTCAGAACCTGCTGAATACCAACTCTGGACAGAACAAATATTTTCCTTGCATGTATTTCTGCTGGCTCAATAACTTGGGGATAACACCTGTGAAGAGACATCCTAAAGTTTAGATCAGGGGTCCCCAAACTTGGCAATTTTGAGACTTATGGATTTCAGCTCTCATCCTGGCTGGGGAATTTTTGGAATTGAAGTCCACAAGTCTTAAAGTTGCCAAGTTTATAGACCTTTGGTTTAGACTACCAAGTGGTTCAGAGGCAAGTCTACTCACTATGCGCATATCATCTAGGACAGGGGTCCCCAACCTTTGCAACTTTAAGTCTGAAGGACTTCAGCTCCCAGACTTCTCCAGCCAGCTTTGCTGGCTGGAGAAGTCTGGAAGCTGAAGTCCTCCAGACTTAAAGTTGCAAAGGTTGGGGACCCCTGATTTAGGAAGACTGGAGATAAAGTACATCCAAATAGGTTTTAAAATTTAAATACCAACATAACCAGGAATCTCTTGACTGTGGCCAATAAAAAGACATTAGCAAATTAAATCCTTCTATTATTGCCTCCATTCCAGACATCACTTCATAACATTGAAGATATGGCCTCAAAATTCCTCCAAACATCTCTGCCTTCTGCACTGGATTATTTTCCCCACCAATCTGTTTGAAATGTTATACAGATCAGGACAGGAGATTAAGCGTTACACTTCTTAAGAAAACAGGACTTATAAAAAATGCCTGTGCTTTATTAGGTTTGCATAGCAGGTGGTGAAAATATCATGAAAATATCTCCTAAGAAATGTGACGTTTGCATTCATCCCCTCAACCTGCTGAAGAGCAGAAAAATCTAAGCTGCTGTGGTCTTCTGATGCTATATTTGCTCTTTGACAGGCTTTCCTCTTCAACCTGTTGCTTCCCCAGGAACACTGTGCAGCAGCTGCCAAAAAAGCCAACACAGTTCTAGGCTTCATAAAGAGAGGGATAGAATCAAGATCACATGAAGTGTTAATACCACTTTATAATGCCTTGATAAGGCCACACTTGGAATACTGCATTCAGTTTTGGTCGCCACGATGTAGAAAAGATGTGGAGACTCTAGAAAGAGTGCAGAGAAGAGCAACAAAGATGATTAGGGGACTGGAGACTAAAACATATGAAGAACGGTTGCAGGAACTGGGTATGTCTAGTTTAATGAAAAGAAGGACTAGGGGAGACATGATAGCAGTGTTCCAATATCTCAGGGGTTGCCACAAAGAAGAGGGAGTCAAACTATTATCCAAGGCACCTGAGGGTAGAACAAGAAGCAATGGGTGGAAACTAATCAAGGGGAGAAGCAACTTAGAACTGAGAAGAAATTTAAGAAATTTAAGTCTTTAAGACGATGTTGGATAACCATTTTTCTGAAACGGTATAGGGCTTCCTGCCTAGGCAGGGGGGTGGAATAGATGACCTCCAAGATCCCTTCCAACTCTGCTATTGCATTGTAACCCTAGGAATGCTGGGAGTTATAGTCCAGTAGTTAAAGGAAAACAGATTAAGGAAAGTTATATAATTACATCCTGAATTGAAAATAGAATTGAAAGTTACAGCAAACAATTATTGTGCACTAATAGGGCTGCAGTCAAGTTGCAAACAAAGGAAATAGACTTGGACTGAACTTTATCAATATCTTCCAATTGTTGATGGAAAGGATTATATCAGGAAGCCATGGGTTCTTCTCTGCTTATATATTTAAGCCGAAATTATATAGCCACCAGGAAGGCAAGGGAAACATTTTACGCTGTAGTCTTAATTGAGCAAGAGGCTAGACTACCTTAGATAACCTCAAGTTTCCCCTTCCCATACTCTACAGTAGATGTCTCCAAAATTGGCTGCTTTAAGACTTCTGGACTTCAAGCCCCAGAATTTCTGAGCCAGCATGGGAGTTGAAGTCCGCAAGTCTTACACTTACCAACCTTAAAGTTACCAACTTGGAGACATCTATACAACTTCCACTGTGAGAACTCCATTGTGTTTGATCCCCCCAAAATGGGGAGAACGTAAATTCAATCCCATTCAAATGGAATTTTATTGAAGAAAGAGAACAATTGCTAACTTCTACATCCAACTGAAGTGAGATAGAATTCCCTCAGGATGATGCTTTTAGTTGTTTCCAATCATAATGACTAAATCCTTAACTCTTATACCAGAGGTGGGTTCCTACTGGTTCAGACCAGTTCAGTAGAACCAGTAGTAAAAACAGGGGCTGACTCTTCGAACCTGTAGAACTGGCAGGCTGGCCACGCCCCTGAACTGGTCCCCTGGTCGCTACTCGTGTCCGTCAGATGACAAGCTGACTGGAGGCTGCAGGTTCCAAGGCTGCAGGCTCATGGGCAGGGAGACGGAAACACTGCCCAACTTCCCCCTCCCAAAACAACCTGGGAAGTTTTCAAGCTCGTCTGGAGAGACTTTGTTTTAAAAGACCCCCCCCCCCACCTCACTCCACCCCATCCCCTGTCCCACCAACCATCTCCAAATTGCACCCCACTGTCAGTGTCTCTCAGTCATTGTGTGCAGAGAAAACCCTTGCACAGTAAAGAAAAAGTTCCCAAGAGTGCAAGAATTTGTTAATTGCCTTGCACTCAACTTTTAAAGCAGCACCTAGCAGCGGTTTTAAAAGGTTCAGGGCAGCGGGAAAAAGGAGCTGGCCCCACCGTACCTCACATGCCCACCCTGGGTGTCAGGCTCGGAGAAAGGCCTTACTCCTCAGCCGACGTCATCCCCCCACCCATCTCTCTATGTCTGTCTGTGTGTATCTCACTCTCTCTCTCTCTGTTTCTGAGTGTCTTCTCTCTCTTTTTGGAAATTGATTGCCAGCCATGGTGGAAGCTTCCTTTTGGGCGGCCCGCCTCCTTCTCCTCTCGCGATCCCCTGGCTGGCTGTGGCCGGGCCGGGATGGTGTGCATGCACAGGGAGAAACCCCCCCCCCTCAAGTGGGTGCCAAAGTGCAGCAAAGGCGCGAGTGGGGCAGCCGGCGGGTCACTTAAGGAGGGTCTTATCAGGGCAAAAAAGAATGCGGCTTCTCTCCTGCATTAAGGCCCCAGCCATCGCCTTGCTGTGTCCCCCCAGCAGCTCCTCAGCTGAGCACAGAGAACACAAGTTCCAGCCCAAAGTGGCAGGAAGCTAAGGCTGCCTTACATACAAATGTGGCATGAAGGGAGGCACAGGACTGCTTCACTCTTGTAGTAAGGTTCTGGCAACCCTCCTCCCCTCTTCCTCCTCCTCTCATGGGGGCAAGGAGGAATAACATGGCAAGAAGTGGCCGGCACCTTAGTGCAGGAGAGATGTTGCATCCTTTTGCATCCTGTTAAAGCCCTCCTTAAGCGAGCAGACATCTGCCCTGTGCACACCTTTGCTGCGTTTTAGCACTCACTTGAGGGGTATCTTGTATGCGCACGCAGCCTCCTGTCCCCACAAAACAGTCACATGGTGTGTGTGTGTGTGTGTGTGTGGAAGGGATTGCAGCTGCGGCGGGAGGGGGAGCCTCCCAGCTGGCAAAACAGAAATTTTCGCTGATTCTGTGGGCATGGCTAGGGGGGCATATGAGTGAGTGGGTGTGGGCGTGAGTGATGTCAAGTTGGCCATGCCCACTCAGTCATATGCCTCCCCCCCCTCATCTAGTCACACACACAGAACCGGTAGTAAAATGCTTTTGAGACCCACCCCTGTCTTATACCCATCCTGAATAAAAGCCCTAAGAGAAGATATTTAGAAGACTGTATGTCCATGGAGGAAGAAGAGTTTTGGGCCTACATAATTGCTTAACCCTTTAGATGCTCAATTATAAGCCACAAATTGCTGTTAACTTAATGGATTCACCACCAAGAAGTCTACGATGAATGAAGCCTACAGTGTGACTTTTAAATGCTAGAGCTGTGCAATGCCTTTCCCCCGTGGAGTTTGTATTTGCAGAGCACAGCATGGAAATTATAATTCTGGCCAGTTTCGGTGCTTTAGGAACTGCTCTGGCAGTAGGCATTGAAGCAATGACTTAGGGGCATCGTATATGTCAGGCCTGCGCAAGGCCTGTGGGCTGGATGCAGCCCATGGGATGCTTAGAGCTGGCCCATGGGGCCACCCTAGAAACAGTGAAGGACCAGACTGCAGTACTTCTGCCAACAAAAACAGAAAATGGATAATTTTTTGCTTAGCAAAGGGTTGCTTGAGGCCATTGTAGCCAAAAGCAAAGCTCAGGAGCCTATTTTCGCAGGCAGAGTGCTCGGGCCTCCACAGGTGCTCCCGACACGAATAATGTTGAGCTGGCCACACCCACCCAGGCCACGCCCACCCAGGCCTCCCGAGGTCAAACACAACTTTGATGTTGCCCTCAATGAAATCAAGTTTGACACCCCTGCCCTAGAGCGTCCAACATATTGGTGGCATGCCAAGATAGGGATTGCTGGTGTAATGTTATTGAAATGGAGGACTACATGTAGAGGTAAATAAAGGTAGATAAAATATTTTCTCTTTTTTCTTATAGATGAACGTGGTCTGTTATTTTTAAATCAGCCATTCATTATAAGCAATAATTGGCGGAGGATCTCAGTAAAGGTCACTGCATCTTGCCAACAGACCATTGAGTAAGAATAGATTGCTGAAAGCAAGTACAGATAATTCTCAACCTATGACCAAAATGGAGCCCCACATTTCTTTTTTTTTGTGTGAAAAAAATTATTTATGTTTTAATAAAACCAAAATACAAAAAGGAAAAATCATCATTCTACATTGTATCCTTTGGAAAGTATGTTGACTGGTTACACATAACTTGTGCATTTCTAGGACATTATTACTCATGAATAATCTTGTTTTGTAGATTTTCATCAAAAAATTCATTGTATATCTTAATATCATTACCCCAGAATTCTCCTCTAATATTCCATATTTGGTCTATCTTCTTCAGACAAGTCTTACTTAAACATAACCACATAATGGCATCCATTGACTATTCCAAACATACATGCATGCATACATACATACATACACATCGTATTTATGACGGTCTCAGTGTGTGTGTGTGTGTGTGTTAGTTTTATGAGCTGATGAATAAATTAAATTATAGAGAGACCAGGATAGATCTATTTCGAGCTTATTAGCTCTCATCAGCTGGGCATACCCCTTACTGGGATTCGAACCGGGGCTGTGTTGCATGCTAGGCAAGGAGCCTAGCACTTTAGCCAAGCCGGTTCCCCTTATTGCATCAGCTGAGACAGGGTATATTAGTATAGGTAATTGTTTCACAACAACCTGTTATTAGACCCCAGTAAGAGGTATGGCCAGCTGATGAGAGCTAATAAGCTCAAAATAGATCTGTCCTGGTCTCTCTATAATTTAATTTATTGATCAGCTCATAAAACTAACACACATAACTAAAAAATCACACAACGTAATTCTTGGCTTGCTGTCTAGATGGTCTCTGGTGATGAGCCGTTAACTGGTAGTTCTTCAATAACAATCTAAAACAGTCTAAAATTTGCTAAAATTCTCCCCCATTTTATTAAACTACATTCATCAACATTCCTACATGATGAAAGTCTTGTTGTTTATGTCCAGCCTCATACTCATATATTCCTACACATACATAGATACTGCACATTTCTGTTGCTAAGTGACACAATTGTTAAGTGAGCTTATTCCAATTTACTACCTTTCTTGCCCCAGTTGTTAAGTGAATCACTGCAGTTGTTAAGCGAATCTGGATTTCCCATTGACTTTGCTTGTCAAAAGGTCACAAAAGGCACACCCATGATCCTGGGACACTGAGACCGTCATAAATACATGCCAGTTGCCAAAGCATTTGAATTTTGATCATATAACTATAGGGAGGCTGCAAAGGTCATAAGTGTGATTTGTAATAACTTTTTTCAGTGTTTTCATAATTTTGAATGGTCACTTGATGAATGGTTGTAAGCTGAGGACTAATTGCAACTCCTAGTGTAAGAAGAGGCTTTGATATTGTCACTTATTCCTACCACGCAGAGAAATATATCACAATCTGCAATGTTTTTACAGTAATTTCTGGCCACTTCAAAGGGTGAGGACTTCACACTATTCTGCACTATGAACATCTACAATGGATTCATCATTATTTGAGCAAGCGACAGAGATGAATCAATGCGGCCATAAAGATGGGCAGCTGCTCTTTGAGACAACAAAAGCAAAATAAGCAAAACCCAACAAAAGCAGATTAAGATTTGCTGCTTGCTTTTTTCAAACTTTTCATAGTCTCTGCAGAACAACTTTATTTTTATTTATTTATTTTGTCAAGCATGTATAAGATAACAGAGACAAATATAAACATGATTATGAATACAGGAAATGGGTATGAATAAATGGGGACAGTAGGATAGGGTCGGTGGGCATGCTGGTGCCCTTATGCACGCCTCCTTACAGACCTCTTAGGAACAGGTGAGGTCAACAGCAGACAGTTTAAGGTTAACGTTTTGGGGGTTTGGGGATTCAACCCCAGAGTCAGGTAATGCATTCCAGGCATTGACCACTCTGTTGCTGAAGTCATATTTTCTGCAATCACATTTGGAGCGGTTTACCTTAAGTTTGTATCTATTGTGTGCTCGTGTATTGTTGTGGTTGAAGCTGAAGTAGTCATTGACAGATAGGACATTGTAGCACATGATTTTGTGTGCTATGCTCAGGTCAGACGGAAGCTGGTGTAGTTCTAAACCAGGGGTTCCCAAACTTGGCAACTTTAAGACTTGTGGACTTCAACTCCCAGAATTCTCCAGCTATGCTGGCTGGAGAATTCTGGGAGTTGAAGTCTACAAGTCTTAAAGTTGCCAAGTTTGGGAACCCCTGTTCTAAGCTGTCTAAGCCCAAAATTTCAAGCCTGGTGGCATAAGGTATTCTGTTGCGAGCAGAGGAGTGGAGGACTTGTTGAGAATTTTGTTCTATTCTCCCTTGAGGATGATATGGCAGAGTCAAAAGGAACGGCTATCGACTTCCTGTTCCTGTTCCCGGCGGCGACGGACGAACCTTGGGGTTCGTCCGCTGTTTTGTTCTTTTTTCTGCCCCTAACGGGGCGGGGCACCCCCTTTTTTGGGGGTCCCTCCGTAAAACTGGCTTGCCTGGGCTGGTTTATCCTGGCGGCGGCTGGGAAACGGCCCTTGTCTTCGGTTTAGGCGAAGGAAGGCATGCTGCGGGGGGATTCCCCTTCGCCAATGGAGGACGGTAACGATCAGCGAATTTAAAAAAGAACTGAGCGTGCGGGTCGGAAGGCTCCCTGGGGCTTTGGCAGCGAGGTGAAGAGTGAGTGATTTACAACATTATTTATGCTGGCAGCCTGGATTGAAAGAACGTAGAGGGGGGTGTTTGTTGGTTAAACCCCCCCTCGGATTTAAAGCGGCGTTCCGAAATGGCTCCTCGTTGCGAGGAAGCGGATACTTTGTTTCCGGACTGCATTGAAATAAGCGAAAGTGATCTGCGGCTTATTTTCTTACAATGTATCTAAGTCCGGCTGGCTTGATACAATTTTTCTTGGGTTATTTTCTCCTCCTGGCTATCAGACAGGGCGGTGGAGGATGGTTCCCTTTGTTCCTGAATGACTATTTTTACCTTTGGAAAATTACCAACATCTCTTCGTGAAATGGACTCTCTCTCTCTACTAGAAATTTCTGGATTAATTGATTCCTTCCCTGAGTGCCTTCTTTGCTAAAAAATTTTGATTGTGAAAAGTGTTTCTCTGCTGGGTCTTGAATTCTTTTACAACTTTCACCTGAACTGTTTTGCTCCTGATTTGCCTCAACGGCCCCACCCAAAAAACGCCATCTTAGTGACACTGACTTTAACAGTTTACCATGGCATCGGGATCAGAGTTGGCAGGATTGGAACAAAGAATGTCATCTTTGGAATCGGTGTTACAAGTTTTGGTGCAGGAAATTAAAGCTTTGAGAGCTGATAATAAAAGTTTTAAGGAGGACCTTCTGGAAACACGGAAGCAAGTGCTGGAGAATTCACAGAAGACTGAGGAGCTGGAAGGGGGGCTGGCTGGGGCAAAGGGAGAACTTAAAAATGTCAACATTGAAATTGCAGATTTGTCTGCTCATATGTCTAGGATGGATTTTGAAAGGATGTCATATTTTTTAAGATTTCAGAATGTTTCTGAAGAATCTGGTGAATACCTTCCTGATTTCACGAGTACAATTTTAGCAGACTATTTACAGAAACCTAAAGATGAGATCAGGGGGGATATTGACCTAGTCTATAGAATAAATTCAGCATATGCCAGGATAAATGAAGTACCCAGAGAGATACATATTAAATTTGTTAGAAGGTCAACCAGAGAGGGAATTTTGAAGGCGCAGAGAGGGGGGCTGTTAATTTACCAACAAAAGGAAGTCACCATCTTGAAGCAGATCCCAAAAAAGATTAGGGAGGTGAGAAGGAGGTATTCCTTCTTATCCAGAAAATTGTTTGACCACGGGATCTGGTTTAAGTGGGTGATGCCGGAAGGGATGTTGGTGTTCTGGGATGAAGGAAGAGTAAGGATTAAAACAGTTGCTGAGGCGGAAGCCTTTCTTAAAAAAACATTCCTCCATCCTGGGGGAAGATCTAGGGGGGACGAAGGGGGCCACGGCCCCGCCCACTGGGGGCCAGGGAGGAGAAAAAGAAGATACAATTGCCAAGAGACTTAGATCGAAAAAATAACTTTGCTTTTTTTTTAATTACTATTAATATTGCTTAACTTTTTGTCTGGATGTTTGTACACGACTGCTAGCATAGAATGGAGAATTTAGGAATCTTGTACTGATTTTCACCTTGTAGTACTTTTGGAAAAAATGTTCTTTTAATGTTTTATTATGAAGCCCTAGAAGGGCCAATGATCCCGACACGAAAGTTCTTAATATGTTTCTGTATCCCTTACCCTACCCTTTTCGAAAATTGTAAAAACCAATAATACTTTTTCAATATAAAAGGAACGGCTATCATTTTCTCTCCAAATCAAGATTCTAAGGACGATGGACTTTCTGCCTATCCTTATAAACATAGTAAAACTGATGGCAGAAAAAGACCTAATGGATCAGCGAGCCTGCCCTTTGAGGGTTTTTTTTTTAAAGAAAAAGTGTATTGGATGATTGACATGTGTTTACCCCAAGCGTCTTTAAACTCAGTTACTGATGATTGACCCACTAATTCCGCTAGAAGCTGGTTCCCAGCCTCCACAACTCTTTCTGTGAAGTAATGCTTTCTAACCTTCCTTCTGAACTTCCCTCCTGTCAGTTTGAGGTTCTGCCCCCATGTTCTGGATTCTTGGTTTATATTGAAAATACTGCCTTCTTGAATCTTATTCACACCTTTAATATATTTAAAGGTTTCAGTCATATCCCCCTTTCCCTTCTGTCCTCCAGATGTATATATTCAGTTTAGTGGTGGGTTTCTATTATTTTTACTACCGATTTGTTCATAGAAGTGCGTGTGCGTGCAACGCTTCTGCGCATGCACAGAAGCGTCCCGGTGGGTGGGTGGAGCTTCCCACTGCCGCTACTACTGGTTCGCCCAATCTGGGTTTAACCGGCAGCAACCCACCTCTGATTCAGTTCCTCCAATTTCTTCTGATGTGTTTTGTCCCTCAGACTGTCATTGCTTTATGTTTGCCCATCATTGGACTCACTCAATCTTATCAATATCCTTTTTTTTAAAGCAAACTCTCCAGAACTGGACACAGTATCCCTATTTCTGCGCGAGCTGCACTGGCTTCCTGTAGTCTTTCGGGTGCGCTTCAAGGTTTTGACGACCATCTTCAAAGCGCTCCATGGCTCGGGACCTAGTTATATGCGAGACCGTCTCCTGCCCCATACATCCCTTCGTCCGCTCCGCTCCCACATAGAGGGCCTTCTCAGGGTGCCGTCGGCCGGGCAATGCCGACTGGTGACACCTAGGGGAAGGGCCTTCTCTGTGGCGAGCCCCGCCCTTTGGAACGACCTACCCCTTGAACTTCGCACCATCTTGGACCTCCGCCTCTTCCGCCAGTGTCTAAAGACACATCTCTTTCACCAAGCCGGCCTAGCATAACCTCCCGCTGGGACTATTTTAGACAGTTTTAATTTGGGGATTTTAATTGGATTTTAGCATAGGATGGGAATTTAATGTCTTTTAAATTTTGTATTTTGTCATTTTGTATGTTTTTAAAATTCCTGTGCGCTGCCCTGGGTCCTCTCTGGAGAAGGGCGGGGTATACATTAAATTAAAATAAAAATAAAAAATAAAGACCTATAGAGCAGGATTAGGACCTCCTTTTTCCTGCTAGCAATCCCTCTAGTAATGCAGCCTTCTTTATTATCTTTCAAAGTAAACAGCTTTAGTGCTATTAGCAAACAATGCTGGCTTGGTATAACACACAAGTGGCTTGACCATATCTTCTCTGCAGAAAGCTAGATGCTTTCTAGATGGCAAAAAATACTCCCCATTACCATATGGAACAAAACTGTTGAATCAACACAGCACAAGCCAACCACATGGGTTGCGCAAGCTCACCTCTTATCATTAGTTTCTGGCTTGGAATGTTTCATGGGTCTGGGAAATGGGATTCAATTGGGGAGTTCTTATACTGGGTAAGCTATGAGTAACAGCGCTGTGAATATATATCCAATGACAACTGGGCTGTGCAGAGCCCTTCTTAAAATCAAATCCAACCTCAGCTCACTTGATCGTACTTTTCTACTCTTTGCTGCTGCATTCATTAGCCCACCTCTAAGCTTTCTATGACCTGGTAGACCCTTTCTTCCAATTTTTGGGAACTGTTACCAAGATATTTCCTGCCAAGAGAAGCAATCCTTCCTCCTTCGCAAAAGGAAGCCAACCAATGTCTCAGATCCTTGAGACTTGGCACTTCTTTGGGGCAGAATTAAAATCAGCCTGACCTTGTTTGCACAGGCTGCAGTCAACCTGAATGCAACAGGCACATTCGCTTCTCTCCTTTTCCTTGCTCCCAAATCTACCAACTAGGAGTAAGGAATTTAGATCCTGTTTGGCGAACCATTCCCAATGGTAGGAGGATTTTAATCCTTCCCGAGAAACCAACAAATCTTTTTTTCTTCTTCCAGGAATTAAAAACCAGAGAAGGAAAGAGAGGACATGCTTGGCAAGACTGAATGAAAATTGTAATCCCGCACCAATTCATCCGAAAGAACAGTCCTTTGCAAACAGCATTGTCATGCCAGCAATCACAAGTGAAAAATCAAAATGAGATCACCGGAGCTGCCTGAACCAATAAGGTTACGCGTTGATTGATCGGCAATTTCTAAAATGTCAAGTGCCTCCCAAAAGTGGGCTAGGTAGACTCTTGAGCTGTGGACAATTTTGTTTGAGACATTTTCATCTCTCCAAACAAGACGTTCCTTTCTCAGAACGAGCAGGATATAACACCGGAGCGTGGAAAATGACTGGCTGCTATATTTAACTCAGACAAACACATCACAAATCACTATCCTGCAGTGAGGAGGCACACCTCGCGGGCTGTATTTTTTCTCCTTCTTGAGGCTGACTGTAAGACCACAGCCCTCTAAATAATCCTCTCGAAATAGACCAATGAAACGTTGGCTGTGACAACAGACTCAGTGTTATACCTGCAGCTGGTCAATGTTTCCACTGTCAAACCACCTTCCCTCTTCATTTCCAGTAAAAATTTGGTCCAGGGGGAACAGTCAGCAGCTAGGATTTTTTAATGACTTTTCTTCGGTGCAGGAGAATTAAGAGTCGCAATTACAGACTTGCCTCCCATCTCCCAATATCTCTCTCTCCCCCCGTCCCATTTCATGTTCCTTCCAGAAGTAATGAGAGATTTAGTCACTAGCAAATGACACGGGCCAGTTTTTATGTCGTTAGACCATGACTGTAAATGTCTCTGAAACATAACGGCGAGTCCCTCCCCAGCACCCACAGAGAAACCCAGGTTGGAGCCTAGTGTTCTCTCAGCACGTCACAAGAAAACCAGAAACCAAAATACTGAAGAAAGAGCATTGCCATGTACACCCAGCAGCCTTCCTGGCAATAATATTATTATCTCCCATAAATCATAGGAGTCACCCGGCATCCAGGTCACAAGATAAATTCATGGAAGGTCATTTAATCATACTTTAAAGTTCTTCCCCATCTGAGCCTGATTTCTACCATTGCTGTCATTGCTGTCGCCTCATAGGTTGCCTTCATAATGATGATTAATGGTGATTACCATTCAACACCTACTCACTGGTCTGCTCTGTTCAAGCTTTCTGATTTACTAGAACTAAACACATTCCTTTGTGCAATACAACTCCACAGACTAGACCTGATGTTCTATCAGTTGTGAATAAATGTATATTTTTTCATGTTGTTTTTACCCAATAGGTTATGATAGATTCCACCAGTCTCCTATCGTCATTGGCCTTTTCGTTTTAGAGTTTAAAAGCCAATTAAGGATTTAGAATATAGAAGATAAAATTGAGGGTATAGAATACAGAACAGGAATTATGGTCCCTGCATCTTCAATATTCAAAGGCTACTTCTTGAGATTATTAGTACCTTCCATGTAAGTTTCCTTTTCTAACTTTTTCTTATGGATATACCCTACAGCTGTGATGGTGAACCTATGACATGTGTGCCAGAGGTGGCACATAGAACCTTCTCTGTGGGCACATGAGCCATCGTCAGCTGCTCTTCTGCTTTCCAGAACTTGCATGCGCGCCAGCCATTTGGTCTTCATGCACACCGGAGCACTGGAGACCTGGAGACCAGGTGGCTGGCACACACATGCACACCAACCAGCTGGTCTTTGGGTTTCCAGCGCTCTGGTATGCATGTGCACCAGTGGTGGGTTTCAAATTTTTTTAGAACCTCTTCTGTACAGTAGGTGTGGCCTGCTTTGTGGGAGTGGCTTACCGGTCATGTGACTGCATGGGAGTGGCTTGGCAGTCATGTAACTGGGTGGGCATGGCCAATTTGTAAAATGTGGTGAAACTCACTTAACAACGCTCTTTTGCTCAGCAACCAAAATGTTGGCTCAGGAACTCTGGCATTTGAAGCACGCAAGTCTTAAAGCTGTCAAGTTACAAGACCCTTGCACCCCTGACCCTTTAGAAAAAAAAACCCCAGGGGTGTTCAAACCTGACAGCTTTAAGACTTGTGGACTTCAACTTCCAGAATTCCTCCTCTCGCTCTTCATCTTGATGATATGCGGACAGGCGGGGGGAGGGAGCTGGAACCTGTTCTAAACGGCCCTGTAGATTTGTGGAACCTCTTCTATAGAAGAGCTTAGAACTGGCAGGAACCCACCCCATCCAGTTTGGGCACTTGGTGCCAAAAAGGTTCACCATCACTGCCCTACAGGCATCAAAGTTTCCTTTACTGCCAACTAACTCTTCATTTCATCCAGATGTGCTGGTGATTGAACTTAGGAACTTTTTGCAAAGAAAATAGGTATTCTGTCATTTGTTAAAGTTCCTATCCTGTGTCCAGTAAGCACACATCAAATTGATCAGCCTGCTTTTTAAAGAAAAAGAAAAGGATAGCTAAATTCACTTGTACCTCTGATTAGATTAGACAGTTAGACATTTTCCTCATTCAGCATTAATAAACATTAATATTGGGGTTGTTAAATATGTTAAACAACCCTAATGTGCCCTATAAGCAGCTTTGCATCTTAAATTGCAGAAGAGTTAATTGCCTGGAAGAAAGACATCCTTTGACTTGGGATGGACTAAAGCCAGAACATTGTTGAACTTAATTGAATCTGCAATGTATATAGCTGTCTTCAGTTATTAAAATATACAGAGGTCCCCTTTAATATAGAAATAGGAAGATTACATCTTCCTATGCCTTTCTACTTTCCCAATCCTGACTTTAAGAGCTGAAATATTTATTTCAAAAATGGAGGTCAAAGGATCATTTGCTTGTTTCTTCTTCTCAGCAAGTTTTAGCAGAGTTGCTAATGCAACCCAACACCCTTTCTGTTATTGATAAAGCCTCATTTGCATGTCTGGAGACTGTCTTTCATGTCTTCCAGGAATGTAACTTGGTCCAGATATGATTTGAAAAACTACCTCACTTTTTCCCTTTCCCTCTTGTGTTTTTCTGGCTTATCACTATTTTGCCTGGTGAAGAGCCCATTGGAAACTCAGAAACAATTTGTGTATAAACCTTATATTGTTTTAATAACTATTGCATTTCAGTCCATTTTCTGTTTCCAATAACATGTCCATTCTTCTTTTCAATATTGTCCTAGCATCATTTCTGTCCAGTCCAACATCATTGGTGGAACATAAAGGGGGAAAAAAAAACCTGTTCTTCACAGGCAATCCAGCATAAAACTATATCAAATGATGCATTCATTATTCTCCAGATGGCTAAAACTTTTGTCTAGGTTTTTTTTTTATTATGAGTCTCATGTAGTTATCAGCAGTTGTGTGGCTTTCTTTGCTCCTCAGTAACATCACAAGGGGAAGCAGACTTTAAAGAGAGAGAAAGAGAGACAATTTTAGAGCCTTTTGCTATATTGCTAAGTAGACAACTCTATTTCATCTCACTCAAAATGTAAGGAAAACTGTGAAGGGAGAAGAAGGGAGAGAAGGGAGCTTGAGAAAGTAGGAGTGAGGCTGTTGCAAAATAAGATGGAGACACGGGGTGGCAAGAAAGGGATCCAAACTGTATCATCTAGTATATATGTAAGAATGTGTATAGAGATTAATGATGAATAGATAAATGTTAAATAGTATTTATAATAATGTATATCAACGTCTTTTCCGCCAACGTCTTAAAACCTATTTATTTCAACAAGCTGGCCTAGCATAACCCCCGTTTCTGACTTTTATAGGGATAATTTTTAAATTTTAGAGTCTTATTAATTTTAGCACAGGGAATATTTAATTAGTTTTTAACAATTTTGTATTTTTGTATTTTTGTATGATTTTAATGATGCCTGTGCGCCGCCCTGGGTCCTTTTTTAGGAGAAGGGCAGGGTATAAATTTAATAAAAATAAAATAAATGAATGTTTTTGAAATGGGAATGATAATAATAATAATAATAAAAATTAAATCTGAAAAAAAATGTAAGGAAAACTGAAGAACTCATAAAAGACATTTATTTTCAAGGATTTTGATGCTCAGGGTAGAGAGAAGCAAAAGGTGTAGGTGTGATCAAACAAATATAGTAGATGACATTTTGCAATGCTAATTTATTGTGGAGTATATACTACTTATCAAATCAAATCTTTATTGAAGTCTTTGACCAGGCTTAACTTACTGGTTAAAAATCCTGCAAGTGATACATGAGGTCACCGTTGACACTAAATCACCACTATTTGTTTCCAATCACATATACTTACTCAAAAGAGAATTATTTGGGATATCTCATTAATTTAATCAGATCTCAACATATTGGTCGGACAAAATTATAAGAGATATCTAAATGCTACTTCTTCTATAGCTGTCAGAGTCAGCCAGTCAATTTTCAGAATATCTCCTAGATCAGGGGTGTCCAAACTTGGGAACTTTAAGACTTGTGGACTTCAACTCCCAGAATCCCCCAGCCGGCTTCAATTCTGGGAGTTGAAGTCCACAAGTCTTAAAGTTCCCAAGTTTGGACACCCCTCTCCTAGATAAAAATGGATCTATAAAAGCCTTTCAGATGAACACCAAAACATTAAGGTAAGAGCTCATGGGGGGGGGAAAAGAAAATTTATTTTTCTGGCCACTTTTCTGATACATGAGATTTAAATCATTGTATACGTTATATTGTTTTTATTATTTTAGTTTATATCAATTGCACAGATTTATTAGTTGAATACAATTTTGGCATATGTTTATCATTAATTTTACAAATTATGGTCTAATGCTAATAATTCCTGTTCGGAATGCCACTAAACACTCTAGTTGTCACATCTTAGAGGTGTTCGTATTTAATGAAATACTGAAGCAATCAATTTTGGGACTTTGCAGAGTGATAAACATAATTCTATGCTTTCTACCCAAATGAGATTCTGAATAGTCTTCAGAAATAACTATAGAGAGAGGTACAAGCAAATATTTTAGAATAATGGGATGTGACCGCAAATGCAAAATGTAATCCCATTCTATATGTTCTTTCACCTAATGTTCTAAGGTAACTATTTCTTCTTCCTGAAATCCTCTCCAACATGGTTGATATTTCCCAATAATAGAAATATTCCCACCGTGAATACATATTTCAGTGAAAAAAACTAACTGACCTATAGGCTAAATTTTACTGAGTATAAACCAAAAGTTCTTTTACTAATGGGATCTTGGAATCCTAGTGGACAACCATTTAAATATGAGCCAGCAGTGTGCAGAAGCTGCCAAAAAAGCCAACACAGTTCTAGGCTGCATAAACAGAGGGATAGAATCTAGATCACGTGAAGTGTTAATGCCACTGTATAGTGCCTTGGTAAGGCCACACTTGGAATACTGCATACAGTTTTGGTCGCCACGATGTAGAAAAGACGTGGAGACTCTGGAAAGAGTGCAGAGAAGAGCAACCAAGATGATTGGGGACTGGAGACTAAAACATATGAAGAACGGTTGCAGGAGCTGGGTATATCTAGTTTGATGAAGAGAAGGACCAGGGGAGACATGATAGCAGTGTTCCGATATCTCAGAGGGTGCCACAAAGAAGAGGGAGTCAAACTATTCTCCAAGGCACCTGGGGGCAGGACAAGAAGCAATGGGTGGAAACTAATCAAGGAGAGAAGCAACTTAGAACTAAGGAGAAATTTCCTGACAGTTAGAACAATTAACCTCTGGAACAGCTTGCCTCCAGAAGTTGTGAATGCCCCAACCCTGGAAGTCTTTAAAAAGATGTTAGATAGCCATTTGTCTGAAATGGTATAAAGTTCCTGCCCACGCAGGGGGTTGGACTAGAAGACCTACAAGGTCCCTTCCAACTCTGCTATTGTATAATATTATAAGAGAAAAAAATATATAGCAAAGTTTTATTTCTTTGTCACTTGGCCCTCCTTGATTGTGAGAGGAAGATATATTAACATAATATTTATTAACATTTAACATTTGTAACATCCAGAAGGAACAACAGATGCTTCATCGGTGTTATTGTGCTGTCCTTTTAATCCAGGCTTGCCACTTTGACTTAATAATGCCATCCAGACACTCTTCTATAGAAAAAGATGTTGTTATGCTCAGCGATCCTCACTGAAATTGGTTTAAGTTGCTAAGTTAAAAGATGCCTATGCTTTCTGGATATTAGAGGGTTTACTCATGTCTACTTTGCTGTTTGGATAACTTCATCTCAAAATCCTTATCCTTTTTATTCTGTTTAAGGCAGGGGTCCCCAACCTTTGCAACTTTAAGTCTGAAGGACTTCAGCTCCCAGAATTCTCCAGCCAGCTTTGCTGGCTGGAGAATTCTGGGAGCTGAAGTCCTTCAAACTTAAAGTTGCAAAGGTTGGAGACCCCTGGTTTAGGGCATGTAATATAAAATGGGCAGCTTGTCCCTAACCTAAATAAATGATCTAATCTAATCAGTGCCATTTTTGTTAACATATGCACATTGCTGTATTTGCTTATGCAGCTTTTGGGGGCCAGTTTCCTTTTTGCATACTTTTTCCTAATATGATCCATGTTATGAGTACTTTTTTTTAATGCTAATTTCTTTAGGCAGTTTTTAAATTACACACTAAATCATCATTGTCAGAAGTTTTAAAATTCTGTATGGTATATTCTACCTCACCCCCTCCAATTTGTAGATACCAATTCAGATAATGTGAATTTGAAGAGGATATGGTTCAGCGTGATTCAACATTTCCCCCTTCCTAGGCCCAAAAGGCTACTGGAAGACAACTTCTTACACAAAGAGTACAGAATTGCCAATTGATAATCCCTAAAGAGGAAAGGGAGGAGTCCCCCAGCCTCTACTGAATGAATCATATGTATCTTCTCTCTCTCTCTCTCTCTCTCTCTCTCTCTCTCTCTCTCTCTCTCTCTCTCTCTCTCTCTCTCTCACACACACACACACACACACACACACACAAACCCTAGCTTGGCAACAATTAAAACAATTGCAAGTCTCTGATAGGCTTAATGCTAACCAGACCCTCAAAACAAGGAGGTTAAAAAATACCCCTGAACTCTCAGCATGGCATCACCATGCTACAGAAAATCCTTTAGCCTTAACAGTATTAAGGAGTAAAGAAAAAAATCAGAGCGTGAAGACAAACCATGACTTGCAACAAAGGATATCGGTGAAGTAAAAAGATTGTTACATTACTTTTTTTAACCGGTACAGTAATTTGTTTTATAAGGAAGCATCTATGAAACCTTCCTCTAACCATTCTTCATTGATTGAATATTTTTGTAGACTTTGCAAAATATTTTGTTGTTTTGTAATATATATTACAGAGACCATCTAGACAGAAAGCTATGAGTTCCGTTGTGTACTTTTTTATATATGTGTGTTAGGTTTTTGAGCTGATCAATAAATAAATCAGGGAGACTAGGATAGATCTATTTTGAGCTTTTGAGCTCTCATCAGCTAGCCATACCCTTACTGGGATTTGAACCGGGGCTGTATTACATGTTAGGCAGAAGCCTTAGCCACTAATGCACCAGGTTTTCTTCCTGATCAGCTGAGATAGGAGGATAAGTATATACTTGTGTCACAACACCCTGTTAAGCCCCAATTAAGGGAGGAAGCATACTGCTTTCCTTTTCTGCCTTTCGGCTCATCACCAGAGACCATCTAGACAGAAAGCTATGAGTTCCGTTGTGTACTTTTTTTATATGTGTGTTAGATTTTTGAGCTGATCAATAAATAAATCAGGGAGACTAGGA
>CM077646.1:153197714-153285214 GCA_039707465.1 Rhabdophis nuchalis | reverse complement strand
CGGACTCAGGCTCAACCCGACCAAGACCGAGTGGCTGTGGTTTCCGGCTGCCCGATTCAACCAGCTTTCTCCAACGCTGGCCATAGGGGGAGAACATCTTGCCCCTGTGGATGGGGCGCGCAATTTGGGAGTCCTCCTGGATACCCGGCTGTCTATGGAAGAGCAAGTGACAGCCGTGGCCAGGAGGGCGTTTTACCAGGTTTGCCTGGTTCGCCAATTGCGCCCCCTATTGGATCGGGACGCCCTTCGCACAGTCACTCATGCCCTCGTGACATCCCGACTGGACTACTGTAACTCCCTCTACATGGGGCTCCCCTTGAGGTGCACCCGGAGGCTTCAGTTAGTTCAGAATGCAGCCGCGCGAGCAATTATGGGAACCACTAGGTTTACCCATGTAACACCGTTCTTGCGCGAGCTGCACTGGCTGCCTGTTGTCTTCCGGGTGCGCTTCAAGGTGTTGGTTATCATCTTTAAAGCGCTCCATGGCTCGGGACCTAGCTACCTGCGGGATCGGATCCTGCCTCACACATCCTCACGGCCGATTCGCTCTCACAGAGAGGGACTTCTCCGGGTGCCGTCCACTAGACTTTGTCAGCGGGCGACGCCCAGGGGAAGGGCTCTCTCTGTGGCGGGCCCGGCCCTCTGGAACAACCTTCCCCCCGATATTAGAACGACCACTGACCTCCGCTCCTTCCGCCTGAAACTAAAGACTCATCTTTTCCGCCTGGCCGGCCTAGGGTAGTCTCTCTCTCTATGGGTTTTTTAATTGTTTATTTATATTGAGTGGGGATTTTTAATTAATGGGATTTTAGCACAGGAGTTTGTTTAATTTGTTTTAAATTTTATGTATTTTTATATATTTATGGTTTTTATTCTCCCTGTGCACCGCCCCGAGTCCCTGTGGGGAGAGGGAGCGGTTAATAAATTCAGCTTTTTTATTATTATTATTATTATTATTATTATTATTATTATTATTATTATTATTATTATTATTATTATTATTATTATTATTATTATTATTATTATTATTATTATTATTATTATTATTATTATTATAAACCCTCTGGAGCCTGGGGATGACGTAAAAAGCATGCCAAATGCAGGGGGTCATGCACATAGCATTATGGATGTGGCACACATGTGCACATCGCCCCTGCACTCCCCCTGCTATTGGCATGTGAGCCAAAAAAGGTTAGCCATCACTGCCCTATACCATTTCAGACTAATGACTATCCAACATCTTCTTGAAGACTTCCAGTGTTGGGGCATTCACAACTTCTGGAGGCAAGTTGTTCCACTGATTTAATTGTTCTAACTGTCAGGAAATTTCTCCTCAGTTCTAAGTTGCTTCTCTCCTGGATTAGTTTCCACCCATTGCTTCTTGTCCTGCCCTCAGGTGCCTTGGTGAATACCTTAACTCCCTCTTCTTTGGGGCAACCCCTGAGATATTGGAAGGCTGCTATCATGTCTTTCCTAGCCCCTCTTTTATTAAACTGTATTTCTCCCTGTCTCTCTATTCCCCTATCTACCTACCTACTGTAATACAATAATACAATAGCAGAGTTGGAAGGGACCTTGGAGGTCCTCTAGTCCAACCCCGCTGCTCAAGCAGGAGACCCTATGCCGTTTCAGACAAATGGTTTTCCAGTCTCTTCTCTCTTCAGTGTTGGGGCATCCATAACTTCTGGTGGCAAGATGTTCCACTGGTTAATAGTTCTCACTGTCAGGAAATTTGCCCTCAGTTCTAGGTTTCTTCTCTCCTTGATTAGTTTCCACCCATTGCTTCTTGTCCTGCCCCTCAGGTGCCCCTCAGGTGCCTTGGTGAATAGCTTGACTCCCTCTTCTCAACCCCTGAGATATTGGAAGGCTGCTATCATGCCTTCCCTAGTCCCTCTTTTATTAAACTGTATTTGCTGTCAGATGGGTGATTCTTTGTTACAGTTTGGTTTGATTCTTTGGTACAGTTTGGTTCAGTTAGTATTAAACAGTTTAAAGCAGCTGCCTGCCTCCTTTTTTTTTTACCTCAGAGAACAGTCCTGAGCAGAATTTCTCCCCCCCCCTCTATGGGCCACCTGGGAGTTTGCTATCCTCTGTGCCTTTTTGGCCCCAAGAGGCCACCGTATGAGGCCTTTTCCAACACTGACAGTTGAAAAGCAGTTTGATGGGCGTGGCTACAGGGATGTTAAATCACATTTCAGTGAGTACATTTTTTGTGTGTAATTTGTACGCAACACATGCGTGCTAGGCACAAAATGATTAGCTATTCTATTATCGGAAGTCCTTGTCTACTTTGTCTGAAAGTTTCGTTTAAATCGGCCCAGTAGTTTTTGAGATTAGTGGATTCGTACAAACTATTTTACATTTTTATTTATATAGATGTCGCAAATGGGGATCACATGACCTCAGGACACTGAAACCGTCATAAATATGAACCAGTTGCCCACCATCTGAATTTTGATCACGTGACCATGAGGATGCCGCAGCAGTCACACGTGTGAGAAACACGTATGCTTTCAATTGTAACTTCGAACCAGTGGTGGGTTATGACCGGTATGCTCCAGTACGGGCATACCGGTGCCTGCCGGGAGCACCAGGTACCGTTCCATTAGGATGCTCCGGAGGGCCCACCCACCCGCTCTCTTTACCGATAGTTGAAGTTTTCGGAGTTTCCGCACACGGAGCGTATGGTGCCTATGCTGAGCAGCTGGGGCGTTGCGGAGGTGTCACGGAGCGTCATGGATGGTAAGCACGCATGCGTGCGCTGCATGCATGTACGTGCATGCTGCGTGCATTCATGTGGTGGATGCCGGGCCACATTGCACCGTACCGGTTGCAACAGGATCCGCAACCAACCACTGCTTCAAACGGTCATTAAATGAACAGCTGTAAGGCGAGGAGTACCTGAATTGTCATGTATGTCTCTGAAGTCAGAAACCCTGATCATTCCGTTTTAATTTCTTTTCCCATAGAGCTATGATTAGTGGACAATCTCTTGCTAATATGTGCACGCACATAAACACACACGCACAAGCCCAGGCGCCCAGGAGTAAACTTTAGGGCAGCAGAAGAGGAAATGATTTAACCCTTTTTTTTTCAGAAAGCTATACTATTTCTTTAACTAAGTGAAGAAAAATAATCACCCGGACTTTGTCCTTTGGTTCCTCTAAAAAACAAAATAAACATTAGGGTTGCATAGCTCTTAAATCGGCTGGAACCCTTTGCTAATTTCAGCTAAAAGTTATGAGAGCGTTCGTGAAAACTCTAAACTCTTTTGCAGGCCTTTGTTGCCAACACCAGAAGCTGACATCTCACACGGCTCGCGAATCTATAACATGTGTCCTCCGTAGGGTCGGAGAGGAGATAAGCATCAGGTAATTTCATCTGATTTCCTATTTTCAAATTATTTCCGTGACATTGGACCACACAGGTACATGCGGGCTTTTATCAGATGTGAACTGTGGAATTTTTCAGGTCAAAGTTGATCTTTTCAAGATGGTGGCAGCAAGAAAAGAGGAACAGGACAGGAGAAGGCCTACGCTTGGAGCCAGGCCTTTCGAAAGCAACCTCCATTGGGAAGGTAGCTTATACCCTATCAACGTTTCTGAGTGCTTTGCAGAACAACATAATCATTTTCTTGAAAGGAAACGGCCATCCATTTCAACAATGCAAATAGGCCGGGGAATAAATAATAATAATAATAATAATAATAATAATAATAATAATAATAATAATAATAATAATAATAATAATAATAATAATAATAATAATAATAATAATAATAATAATAATAATAATAATAATAATAATAATAATAATAATAATAATAATAATAATAATTAAAAAAAATAACTTTCTTGTTTATGAATAGGATCCGAGGCTCGGAGGTCCTAAACTGCTATCTTGCTGCTTCCAGGACGGTGGTCTCTGGTAGGTCCACTTAAATTGGGGGTGCAAATTGCTGCTGAAACTCAACCATAAACACACACACACACACACACACAAACCATTTAGCAGCAAAGCCTGACTGAGGAGCCAAAAAAGCTAAATAAATTTGTTATTTTAATATTTTGTGTTCCTATTAAAAGTTCCGCCTGGGGAGCGGGGTTAACTTTGGGGCAGATTTCCGAAAAGCCTGGATGCTTTCTCTGTTGGTTCGGTTGTTAGACAATGATTGGAAAAACTCAAATTCAAGTCAGCCCTCTAGCATAGAAGCTCATCCGATGATTACAAAGATGGTTCTTCAGCTCAAACAACCCCACAAGGTTACTGCTGTGGAAATAAAATTGGAAGAGGGAACATTTCAGTCCTGGAAGCCATCTTTTGCATTGGGCCTTCAGGCCTGCCACATTTTCTGCTGTGGGAAAATGGGGGGGGGGATTATATGGAGCATGGGAGATGTATAGTCAAAATAACATTCCTTTCTCAGAGAGTCAAGGATGTCTTGCCCTGCACCTGGAGTGGCCTGACTGGGAGGCATCTCCAATTAGGACGGTGCCTGATTGGGCCATGTGATGGACATGTGGGTGCTAGGCAGGGGCTTAAACTTTCACTTGGATGGGGGAAAAACCTGGAAGCATTCTGATTCAGGTTTTCCCAGATGTGACAATATCACATCTGTAATAAAATAGAATTTTGAGGAAACTCAAGAGTCTCAGAGTCTTCTTTCGCTGGGGTTTTACCTGCAACCCTGACAGAATATTTATAGGCTGCAATGAGTTCCTGGAGGAAAAGCAAAATATTAAAATATCCCCCCCCCCTCAGAAGTTTTATCCAGTAGGGCCAATAATAAAGGATTATGGGACACTTAGCACAAGATATATGGGGGTCATCAGCTTAACCACCCCAGTTGTAATGACATGCTGTACACAAATGGGAACATTGTATTGATTTGTTGTTGTCCAGTTGCTAAGTCTTGTCTGATTCTTCGTGACCTCGAGGACACAACCCTCAACCCTTACTGTCTCTTGGAGTTTGACCAAATTCATGTTCATTGTGTCCATGGCACTATATAACTATCACATCCTCTGCCATCCCCTTCTCCTTTTGCCTTCAATCTTTCCTAACATCAGGACCTTTTCCAATGAATCCTTTCTTCTCCTCTGGCAGCCAAAGTATTTGAGCTTCAGCTTCAGTATTTCTCCTTCCAAAGAATGGTCAGAGTTGATTTCCTTTAGGATTGACTGACTGGATCTCTTCGTAGTCCAAAGGACTCTCAAGAGTCTTCTCCAACAACACAATCCAAGAGCATCAATTCTTTGATGCTCAGCCTTCCTGATGGTCCAATTCTCACAGCCATACATCACTACTGGGAAAACCATAGTTTTCCTAGTAACAGACTGGGAAATCATAGAGATTGATAACGTGATGTTTCTGCTTTTTAATATTCTGTCTAGGTTTGTTATAGATTTCCTCCCACGGATCAAGCATCTTTTAATTTCATGGCTGCCATCACTGTCTGCAGTGATCTTGGAGCCGAAGAAAACAAAACCGCTCGCTGCTTCCATTTGATTCCATTGGTTACCAATAACCAAAAGGATGAAGAAAGAAGTGTATGAAACCAGGTACAGACTTGGTGGCATCAAAGTGAGTTTGCCTGCATAGAAAGAATGGAAAGGGATGGTTAATAGTCTTGGCACCAACTAGATATACGGTAGTTACATTGCTTTTGTTTTTTTTTTAAAAAAAACATGCCTTTAATTTGCAATACAATACAATACAATAGCAGAGTTGGAAGGGACCTTGGAGGTCTTCTAGTCCAACCCCCTGCCTAGGCAGGAACCTTATACCGTTTCAGACAAATGGCTATCCAACATCTTCTTAAAGACTTCCAGTGTTGGGGCATTCACAACTTCTGGAGGCAAGCAGTTCCATTGATTAATTCTCCTAACTGTCAGGAAATTTCTCCTCGGTTCTAAGTTGCTTCTCTCCTTGATTAGTTTCCACCCATTGCTTCTTGTTCTACCCTCTGGTGCTTTGGCAACCCCTGAGATATTGGAACACTGCTATCCTGTCTCCCCTAATCCTTCTTTTCCTTAAACTAGACATACCCAGTTCCTGCAACCGTTCTTCATATGTTTTAGCTTCCAGTCCCCTAATCATCTTGGTTGCTCTTCTCTGCACTCTTTCTAGAGTCTCCACATCATTTTTACATCATGGTGACCAAAACTGAATGTGATTTCTTTGGCTTGTTATTTCTTACTCCTTTTCTACATTTTGCATACTTTTTTTTTTACTCTGAAAGGGAATAGCAAGATAGCTACTGTAGCTCTTTATTTATGTAAGCACAAGGATGGTATTGTTCTCCAATGCAAGGCAACAAGAATTAAGCTGTAATTGCTAGGCTACCCACCTCTGTTCCCGGTTGGAACATTATTATTGTTGCTGTTGCTATTACCAATCTTCTCTACTTTAGCTTGTCCTCTAGTAGACTCTTGAAAGTTGTGACCCAAGATTATTTAAATGAGTTTTTGGGAGGTTAGGGAGTTGGGCATGCTACATTTAGAGCAGTTGCCCATCATTACAGAAGGACCATGAGAAGTTATTTCTGGAGTTTATAGGCTAAATTGGGTATATCGCACTGAGAAATGTGCTTGAGAAACATTGCATTCATTTTGTTGGCTTCTACAGCAGACATACCCCTCACTAAACTCTCCCTCCCCTCATTAAGCATCATAAATGCTCTTGATAGGAGGAACACATAGCGGGAGGGTTATTTTTTTCTTTGTCAAATATGCTGAGGACAACTCTGACTTTCTCCAGTCACAAGGAGGTTATAATTACTAATTATAATTAGTAATTAATGCTTGTTTCTACCCACCCTTTCTGGTCCTACATACTGTGGGGCCTCTCCGTTAAAGTTAAAGTTAAAGAATGACATCTCATGAGACCCAGCAAGGAGGTCTTCTATTGTAGTATCTGCCATCTGGAGCACCATACTTTCAAAAGTAGATTGCCCAGTACTTTGCTAATCTTTCACAAGCACTGTCAGCAATTCAATTCTGATCAGCTCAAGGTTGATTCAGTCTTACATCCTTCTGAGCAGAGATGGGTTCCTACTGGTTCGGACCAGTTCAGCCCAGTAGGTAGTAAGCAATTTATTTACTACTGCACATGAGGCATAGTGCGTATCAAGGGCGCACACCTAAGAAGCATGCACGCACATGAAGCACATTCCTGAGTGAACCAGCAGTAATAGAAGCTGGAACACACCCCTGCTTCTGAGGTTGGTAAAATGAGGACCCAGATTATTGGGGGCAAAATGCTGCCTCTGTAAACTGCTTAGAGAGGATTGTAAAGCATTATGAAGCGGTATATAAGTCTAAGTGCTATTGCTGTTGTTTATTTATTTTACGTACCATATTTTTCAGAGGTTTTGAAGAGGCAAATAAAAGAAAAAGGTTTTGCACTCTGCAGACCTCCCCAAAATGGCCCGTTTTTCGCAAAAATAGGCCTGAGTTGTTTTTTTTTGTTTTGGTTTTTTTTTCAAAAAAAAAGGGCACAAATAGCTTTTAGGAGGCTTGCAGAGTGCTCCGGGGGGCAAAATCTAGCAAAACAATGGGCTGTTTTTCACAAAAAGGGGGCATAAATAACCTTTAGAAGCCTTGCAGAGTGCTCCTGGGAGCTTGGGGGGGGCGGCAAAACGAGCAAAAAGAAAAGCCCTGTTTTTCACTTATTTCTGCCCTCTCCAGCTCCCAGGACCACTCTGTAAGGTTCCTAAAGGCTCTGCATGGCTGTTTTGGTGAACTGGAGGGGTTTCAGGAGGCAAAAAATGCTGCATTCAGTGTGTAAGACAAACCCAGATTTTCAGCCTCTTCTTTGAGGGAAAAGGGTGCGTCTTATACTCTGAAAAATATGGTAAGTCTTTAGGTATTCAAAATGAGCTTGAGTTCATTACGCACAGTTGTTCTGCTAAATGTGGTCTGCTTCTTCAGAAGGTCTCCTTCTATATGGCTTTCCCTTAAACCAGTGTTAGCAAACCTTTTTGGCACCGAGTGGGGGAAGGGACAGCACCAGAAACTGGAAGAACAGTTCCCTGGCACGTATGCGTGCGGCGGGAAGCTGAGCTCCAGTTTCTGTTGTGCACATGCGCACCGGTCACCTGGTCTTCTGGTTTCTGGCATGCATGCATGTGTGAAGACCAGGCACATGCACATGCCAGAAACCAGAAACTCAGCTTCCCGGCACAGGCATGTGCATCAGAGAGCTGCTCTTCTGGTTTTTGGCACTCCCATGCACGCGAACACTAGCTGACCTGTTTGTGCCAGAACCCAGAAGAGAAACAGGCAACAGCTGGCATGCCCAGAGAGATGGCTCTGTGTGCCACTTCCGGCACATGTGCCATAGGTTCGCCGTCACAGCCTTAAGCAGAAATCTGCTTCTCAGGCAAAGAACTCGTCGATATAATACTCTTTTTCTCCCTTGAAGGTTTTATATTAGGCTGTGACTTTATTTTGCATGTCTTGCAAGTCGAACCAGCAACGTGGCCACTACTTGACACTCTACATAAAGTTGTGGAGCGAATGTCATTTCAGGACAGGACATTTTATTGATGCCTGATTTTGTGTGGCTGCATTCAGACATTATGCCAAGTCAGATTTTTAAGCTATGTTTTGTTGACTAAGCCACATTGACCTAGTTTGCAAATATTGTAAAGACATGATGGCAATGTCCGTACATCACCCAGGAACAAAATCATGCATGCCACATTATAGCTTAGCAAATTGCATGAATCCAACCTTTGTTTGGGGTGAGGTGGGGTATATTGGCCAGTTGCTTTTAAAAAAGCAATGGGTAGAAAACATTTCAACAACATTCTGCATTATGACTCTCCATTGCAGGAGAAATAGCTACTCGTCTTTATGGATTTAGGGACCTGACTGCAACTTTTCTTCATCATACAACCCCTCCTCTCCAGATTTTGATTCAAACTTGGTAATTCCCTGTTGGTATATATTTGAGAAACTAAACTACTAATAATCCGTGTTTCTACTCCAGAGATTTCTGCTGCAGGAAAATGTACATCAGCCAATCTTTAACTCCAGGATATTGCTTTGGAGGGTTATCTGTAGAGGTGGGGAGAACATGAAAATAATTCTCCCTTAAAGGGAATCGAGGCAGGCTAGAGAAAGGTCACTCCTTTGTAAGGGCCTTTCTTTTTTAAATTCATGCCTTTAATTATTTCCTTGGAAAAACAAACTGGCCGATGGATCCTGGGACTCAGAGGAAACAACAGAGGAAGCTGCCTGTTTTCTGAAACTCTCTCACCATGTGGCTGCTGCTGGGTGCCTTTGGTCTCGCTGGTTTCCTGAAGGTGGATGGGGAAGCGTGTCTCTTTTATAATCTCATTTCATCTTCCTCCTCTTCCCCCCTCCCCCCCATTTTTATGTAGTTGATAGGAAAAAGGAGCCAGCTGTAAAGGAGTCTTTTATGTTGGTTACAGTCCCTGAAGTCCATTCAACACCTTTCAAGAACTTTTTCACGGTTACTCCTATTACAAGGATGGGTTAGATCCTTCTCTTGCCCGGCTGAAGTCCCTAAAAATTCTGCATGCAGAAAGAGAACCATCCCTTAAAGCAGGGGTCTCCAACCTTTGCAACTTTAAGTCTGAAGTCCTTCAGACTTAAAGTTGCAAAGGTTGGAGACCCCTGCCTTAAAGTGATGAGGACCCAGATTGCTGGGGGCAATATGCTGACTCTGTAAACTGCTTAGAGAAGTCTATAAAGCACTGTGAAGCAGTATATAAGTCTATAAGTTCTATTGCTATTGTTATTAACGAGAATTGCTTGGTGTTCACAAGACAGAGGAAATCAGATTAGTAAACCAGTACAGGTAGTCTTTGACTTACAGCAGTTCATTTAGTGATGATTTAAAGTTACAACAGCACAAAAGTGACTTAGGACCATTGTTCACACCTACGACCGTTGCAGCATCCACATGATCACATGATCAAAATTCAGATGCTTGGCAACTGCTTCCTATTTATGATGGTTTCAATGTCCCCGGAGTCATGCAATCACCTTTTGTGACTTTCTGACAAGCAAAGTCAATGGGGAAGCAAGATTCATTTAACAACCGTGTTACTAACTTAACAATTGCAGTGATTCACAGCTATGGCAAGAAAGGTCGTAAAATGGATCAAAACTGACAACAAATGTTTCACTTAGCAATATACATTTTGGGGTCCATTGTGGTAACTTGAGGACTACCTGTATAATATGTGCCTCATGTTTCCACTGCAAAATGCAAAGCAGGTTCTTCCACTTTATGCCGGTGGAGAAATGCATAAACTGCATTTGAGTAACATTCCAAGATGTGACTTGGTTCATCTTGGTTTATTCCTTGGATAAACCACAGCTTTATCCAAGTCATCTTTGCATAACACTAACCATACCTTAGAAACCTTCTAGTGACTGAGACCAATACTCTAAGCCAGGGATGCCGAATCTTGACAATTTAAAGACTTTTGGACCACATCTTGTTCGGGAGCCCCAGAATTCCCCAATCAGCATGGCTGGCAGGTGAATTCTGGAAGCTGAAGTCCCCAGGTCTTAATTTTGCCAAGGCTGAACACCAGTGCTTTAAAGTAAAAAAAAAATGGCAGTTAGTGAAATCCAATAAAAATTTGGCAGAGGGATTTCATATCTAGGGATTTCATATTTTAACTGCTTTTCTTTCAGTATTTTACACACATAGATCATCATTTTCCATCTGTCACTATAAAAACCAAAATGGAAACCAAAGACAAAAAGGGCCAGATTAAAAAATGGGGGCCTGTTAGCTGTCGACAGGTAATTTTCCTACTCCTTTTCTTTTGTTGTTGTTGTTAGTTGCGAAGTCATGACCGACCCATCGCGACCCCATGGACAATGTTCCTCCAGTTCTTCCTGTCCCCTATCATAGAAATCGAATAAATTTATTTTTATTTATTTATTTTTCGAATGTATACCCCGCCCTTCTCCTTGTTAGGACTCAGGGCGGCGCACAGGCATTATTAAAACCATTACAAAACAATATATACTATTAAAAACATATTAAATTAACTTAAAACCCGTGCTAAAAACCCTTTAAAACCCTAAAAAATTAAAATTTATAAATATAGTCAGAAACGGGGGGCTCCGCCTCTTCTGTTGGCCAAGATGGTACGTAGTTCAGGGGGTAGGTCGTTCCAGAGGGCCGGGCCCGCCACAGAGAAGGCCCTTCCCCTGGGTGTTGCCAACCAGCATTGCCCAGCCGACGGCACCCTGAGAAGGCCCTCTCTGTGGGAACGGATCGGACGAAGGGATGTATGGGGCAGGAGGTTTTTAAAAATCTCGTATATGAAATGAAATCATCCTCTGAAGTCCATTTAAGCTCACTTTGGTGACTCCATCTAGTCACCTCATTCTCTTTTGTCCCCTTCTTTTGCCCTTAATCTTCCCCAGCAAGAGCCTCTTCTCCAGTGAGTCCTTCCTTCTCATTAGGTGGCCAAAGTATTTGAGTTTCCTCTTCAGGATCTGGCCTTCTAAAGAGCAGTCAGGGTTGATCTCCTCGAGGACTAACCAGTTTGATCGCCTTCCAGTCCAAGGGACTCACAGGAGTCTTCTCCAGCACCATAGTTCAAAGGCCTCAATTTTTTGGCACTCAGCGTTTCTTATGGTCCAACTTTCACAGCCACTCCTCTCTACACCTGGTAATAATTATCCCCAACTAGAATCCAGTTACGGAGATCTTGAGGAGGGCTGAAGATTACAATTTTTATGTTGACTATTTCAATTCAATTCAATTCAACATAATTTTTTTTAAAAATATTAAAAATGGAAATGGGCTGGTCACATAACAAGAAGAACTGATGGCAAATGAACTAAGACAGTGACAGAATGGACCCCACTTGATAAAAAGCATCCCCAAAAGAGACCTGCAACAATTTGGAGCAATAGCATCAGCAAGTATTGTGGGCCCAATTGTCAAAAGAAAGCTCAAGGCTGTATTGGTTGAAAAAATGCGGAAGAGGCCTTCATCCTGCAGTGGACAGACAATGGCTAGAATAATGATGTTCACTGTGAGGGTTGATGCCATCAGGTTTGGAGCATGGATCAATGCTACAGCCTTCAGACCAAGCCGTTTGACTGTAGCGAATTTCTCTAAGAAAACAGCATGAATCTCATGCATTTTGTGATTCCCCCTAACCCCCCAAAATGCAAGAAGATAGCCACATGCAAAAAGAAAGCCGGTAAGTCGAGAGCAATCAAAAATCTTCCAGCATAAGAAGCTGGCATTGTTAAGAGTTGGCGACGGGGAATGTTTTGCTATTCAGTTTTTGGCCACCTCAATGGGTGGGAAGGCTGTTAGCATTTCTTAGGTAACTATTATTCATGGGGCCTGCCAAAGTTTTGACCGACCTAGAGCTGGGCAGTGCTGAGGAGTCACTGTTTAGTCTATGGAGGTATAAGTCAGAGCTGCCTTTCCCTTCCTTTCCGCAGATATGCGCCATCACGCCTTTCTAAGCTGGCGTAACAGTAAACGACAACTTTTACAAATGAACATTGGCTCTTCTGCGAACACCCAGAGAGTCTTGAATAGCTAATGACTTTGGAAAGAACCATTACCTGCTTCTTTGGAAATGTGTCCAGGACAGGCCTTTGAAAGTAGCAGATAAATATACACCCCGTTTACCTTAGCAGAGCCCGTTAAAATATATTAAATAGTTCCACCTCTGCACAGACAGTATTTTTCCCCTTTCCAATTTTTTTATTTAAGAGTAAGATATTTACGTTCATGAATAATGATTCCCCCCCCCCCCAACTTCTTTATGTTTTCATTTTGTGTTATCTAAATAGACAGGAGCATAAAATGTGTTTAATTCTGCTGCCTTGCAAAGCAACAGTACACAGTATATTTAGCAGTACATTTATAATCATATGTATATGTGGTGCTTTGGCTCAGCCTAGGGGGTAAAAGACACGTGACTTATCCTGTGGCTGTTCAAGCAATTTGGAGATGAAATGGGCCAATCTACCTATAGTGTCTTGTTAATGTATGTGTATTACTGTCTCAGCTAGGTGACAGCATCTAGCTTACCTTCGGCAATCTCAAAGGTAGGTATGGATAATATTTTGATTGGGAGATAATACTGGGTATGCATGCTGGATTGGGAATTCGAAATGTTACCAGAAGATAAGGAAAAACCAGTTTAACCCAGTTTGTTAAGAAAGAGATAGGAACATGCCTATATAGTCATTAGGAGTTAAAATCAATTCTTGATTTTGCTTTATTTAAATCACAGGAAAGAGTGTCAATAGTTCTTGACCTAAAAAAATCCTAATAAATTCAATATTCTTTCTTCCTCATATCTATATGATGTTTTAAAATGTCTTTGAAAGTTACAGGAATATGTCTTAGTCATCCAAGTCATGGTTGTCCCAGAGACGCTTTTTTTCAAGAGGCAACTGGACTTTTTGGACCAGAAAGTCCAATTGACTCTTGAAAAAAGGACCTTTGGGGCATGCAGGAATATGCTAATATATATCATTTCTCCTTACAGTTACACTTTGTCTCACTATTCTCCTTCTCTCCAGTAGACCTTGAGGAAAACATTGTTTATGTTTATGTTTATTATGTTTATTATTAAATTTGTATACCGCCCTTCTCCCTTGAACAGGCATTAATAAAAACACACAAAAGACATCGATACATAAAATACTTTAAAATAATATTAAATTGGGGCCCGTTCTAAAATCTAGATAAAAGCTCTTAAATAATAATAATAATAATAATAACTTTGAATTTATTAACCGCTCCCTCTCCCCACAGGGACCCGGGGCGGTGCACAGGAGGAACTAAAAACAATATAAACAATAAATACAAACCAATTAAACCAATTAAAAGCTACTACGCCAGGCCGGCCACATGGAATAAATGTGTTTTTAAGGCCCGACGGAAGAGGTGCAGGTCAGTGGTCGTACGAAGGTCAGGGGGTAGGTCGTTCCAGAGGGCAGGGGCTGCCACAGAGAAGGCTCTCCCCCTGGGGGTCGCCAGGCAGCATTGTTTGGCCGACAGCACCCTGAGGAGGCCTTGTCTGTGGGAGCGAACTGGTCGGTGGGAGGTATTTGGTAGCAGGAGGCGGTCTTGCAAATAACCATAAATTGTCATCCAGTTGGGTAATGAAAGGTCTGTAAACAAACCACAAACCTCAGAGAACACCAAGTATTCCACAATTCAGCCCTGAGCTATAGATTTCTCTAACTGAAACTTGGGAATTTTCATTAAGACTTCAATCTAGAATTTCCTTCTATGCAGTTTCTGAATAAACTTGCTCATCGCTATTGCAGTGGAATAGACCAGGGGTCTCCAACCTTTGCAACTTTAAGTCTGAAGGACTTCAGCTCCCAGAATTCTCCAGCCAGCAAAGCTGGCTGGAGAAGTCTGGGAGCTGAAGTCCTTCAGACTTAAAGTTGCAAAGGTTGGAGACCACTGCAATAGACAATCTAATATGTTGCCAAAGTTCACGATTAACTAGATCCAATCTGGCACTTAGCTGCATTTCTCAACAGTCAGCTCAACATTAGAGAGGACAATCCAATATGCTCTTCAGGAGAACCCTGGTATCAGAGCTATAGGAAAGCCAATACCTTCTTACAAATCACCAGCCAAATAGCAAAGAGGGAGGAGAAATATTCAAGTTTTCCTTATCTTCTTAGCTCCCTCCACACTTCCCTTTTAAACAATCTGCTACCATCTGCTTCCATCATAAATCAGGAAAGACCACACTCAAACTCATTTGGAAAGTTTAAGGTTACTTTTACTGAATATAATAAGACTGCAGCGAAAGTCAAGCAAGGAATGAAACATTTAGGCGCGCAACACACGTATCAAAGCATAACCCAACCCTTAGCTCTTTGACCTCAGCATATTGTCCAATGCAAAGCCGTTCACGACATCAGGTGTACTTCCTGCCCAGGATCATCATCAGAATGGAATGCAGACCGTTAGCTGAGGGGATAACAGACTGTGGCCACATCTCCCTCTCCTGCTCACTTGTGTCTAAGCAACCCCACACACCCCCGTTTCAATATGACAGCCGAAGCAAAAGGCGGAGGCTGACAGGGGAAGAGTGACTTTATGCCAGCTTTAACTCTCTTGAAGCATGCCAACTTCAAGGCTAAGGAGGCAGGAGAGTTTTGGTTACAGGTATCCAGAGTCAGATTGAGCCTTTAAAGTCACAGTGTATCTCCAGTCTTACTTTTGACCTCACATTTCCTATTTTATGCTTTATCTTTATTGGCCAAGTGTGATTGGACACACAAGGAATTTATCTTTGGTGCATATACTCTCAGTGTGCATAAAAGAAAAGATACATTCATCTTGAATCATAAGGTACAGAACTTAATGATAGTCATAGGGTACAAATAAGCAATCAGGAAACAATCAATATCAACATAAATCGTAAGGATACAAGCCACAAATTTACAGTCCTGCAGTCATAAGTGGAAGGAGATGGGTAATAGGAACAATGAGAAGACTAATAGTAATAGTAATGCAGCTTTAGTGAATAGTTTGACAGTAGTGAGGGAATCATGCCATTGTGGAAAACCCGGGGGAAGAAATCCTGAGTAAGGTTGCCAGATATCTAATGTGCAAAGAAGGACTCACACAATTGGAAGAGAGGATAAGGATGTTTAATTGTTTAACTATCTTTGCATCCACAACAAAAAATACAGTAACACCCTTCCAAAGAAAAATGTACTTCGGCTACATGTACATAAAATCATTTTTTCCAGCATCAGAAAGACTAGTTTTTTAGTGGCAATATTTTCCCAAAAAAGCCAACACAGTTCTAGGCTGCATAAATAGAGGGATAGAATCAAGATCACATGAAGTGTTAATACCACTTTATAATGCCTTGGTAAGGCCACACTTGGAATACTGCATTCAGTTTTGGTCGCCACGATGTAGAAAAGATGTGGAGACTCTAGAAAGAGTGCAGAGAAGAGCAACAAAGATGATTAGGGGACTGGAGGCTAAAACATATGAAGAACGGCTGCAGGAACTGGGTATGTCTAGTTTAATAAAAAGAAGGACCAGGGGAGACAGGATAACAGTCTTCTGATATCTCAGGGGTTCCCACAAAGAAGAGGGAGTCAAGCTATTCTCCAAAGCACCTGAGGACAGAACAAGAAGCAATGGGTGGAAACCAATCAAGGAAAGAAGCAACTTAGAACTGAGGAGAAATTCCCTGACAGTTAGAACAATTAATCAGTGGAACAGCTTGCCTCCAGAAGTTATGTATGCCCCAACACTGCAAGTCTTTAAGACATGGATAGCCATTTGTCTGAAACGGTATAGGGCTTCCTGCCTAGGCAGGGAGTTGGACTAGAATACCTCCAAGGTCTCTTCCAACTCTGCTATTGTATTGTATTGTATTATAAATCCTTATCTTCAAGAATAAATGATACTAATAATATACTGTAGAATCGATGATGATATGCTTTTCAAATTTTACTACAGAAACTTACGATGAGTCAGGTGATCTACAAACTACAAGGGTCACAGATTTAAAGCGCCTGGATTGAAGCCAATTGCTAGAATTGGGAAATAATAGTTTGCCTATGGATGAAGAAAAGAAGCAGATAATTTTCAAATAGTACATTTTCACCCTCATTTGATGACATTTTGTTGTTGTTGTTGTTGTTAGTTGCGAAGTCGTGTCCGACCTATCGCGATCCCATGGACAACATTCCTCCAGGCCTTCCTGTTCTCTACCATCCTCTGGAGTCCATTTAAGCTCACGCCTGCTACTTCGGTGACTCCATCCAGCCACCTCATTCTCTTTCAGCCCCTTCTTCTTTTGCCCTCACAAAGATTCAAAATGCTTTCTACTTAATAAGCTAACAAAAAAGAACCTGTCAGTTTAACTTTCTCACTTATTCCATTTTTCTCTACCTAGCTTATGAAGAAATGTGTTGCAAGTATTCTGCCAATAAATAAATAATTTATTGTTGCCCATTCTTAATGAGGTTGGCTTGATTTGCCTAAAACTAATCCAGCCACTTGCCCCTCCCTCCAACCTGTGTTGACAGCCTTCAACTCATCACACAATCAATCAAAATCTAAATGTCTGCGAGATGGAATTTTGTTTGCTTGTTCTTTGTAGCCCACCGCACACTTTTGCAGACAGAATTCTGTCTGATTGAAAACATATGTGAGAAAGAACTGAACAACCCAGAGGTGTAAAATTAATGGAACAATATGTCACAAACAACAAGCAGGACAACTGAAAAAGTTTCAAAAGTCTTCTAGGTTTCTCTGTGGCCAGTTGCACTACAATCTTTCTCATCAGTATTGGCCAGAGATGCTAATCGTTAGAACAACATAGCAATGAATGATAGAGATTTGCCGTGTGTGACATTCCTGTTGGCTGGATTTTTCTTGACCAGGCCTCTAATGAAAAGAATTTTGGTGAATTTGTATCTACTTCCTAAGTCAAACCTCACTATTAGTGGAGATTTAATACTGATTTCATTGTCTTCATTTTTTTTACAGATATGAAGAAAGCTTACATTCTGCTTATTAGTTATCATTTTCAACATCAAAATAAAAATATATCCAAACTGTCTTTTGTAATATATTGCCTCTGAATGTCCTTTTCTGTCCTGTGAAATGTTTGGGCTTAAAATCCTGGAAAAATCTGAGCTCAGAAATCTTGCTTGGACTTTCTCCCAGTACTTTCATTATCATTGTCTACAATGTTATATAATGAAGAGCCTTCTTTAAAACATAAAGAGAATTGGGAATGTCCGCTTCTCAAAATATATATTCTATTTCTTTCCATGCTAAACTGGGAGATGGTGAATTCTAATTTCACCTTAAGCATGAAAGCCAATCACCTTCTTTCAGCCCAACTCACCTCACAGGGTCGTTGGGATGGGGAAAATAAGAGAAAATAATCAATACTTTATTTTTTTTTAATTTATTTCGCATTTATACCCCGCCCTTCTCCTTGTTAGGACCCAGGGCGGCGCACAGGCATTACTAAAACCACAATAAAAAACAATATATATCATTAAAACATATTAAATTATACAATACAATAGCAGAGTTGGAAGGGATCTTGGAGGTCATCTAGTCCAACTCCCTTCCTAGGAAGAAAACCCTACACCATTTCAGACAAATGGCTATCCAACATCTTCTTGAAGACTTGCAATGTTGGGCCATTCACCACTTCTGGAGGCAAGCTGTTCCACTGATTAATTGTCGTAACTGTCAGGAAATTTCTCCTCAGTTCTAAGTTGCTTCTCTCCTTGATTAGTGGTGATTAGTCTCCTCAGGTGGTTTGGAGAATGATTTGATTCTCTCTTCTTTGTGGCAACCCCTGAGATATTGAAACACTGCTATCATGTCTCCCCTAGTCCTTCTTTTTATTAAACTAGACATACCCAGTTCCTGCAACTGTTCTTCATGTTTTAGTCTCCAGTCCCCTAATCATCTTTGTTACTCTTCTCTGCACTCTTTCTAGAGTCTCCACATCTTTTCTACATCGTGGCGACCAAAACTGGATGCCGTATTCCAAGTGTGGCCTTACCAAGGCATTATAAAGTGGTATTAACACTTCACGTGATCTTGATTCTATCCCTCTATTTATTTAATCTTCTGGTTCTGTTTTGTTACAGTTGTGACTCGACTGTAACCCAATACAAATGCTGGAGTCCCTTATTTAACGGATTTTATTCAATCAAAGTTATGGTCTGCCAACCCACCAAACATCCTGAAGAAGGACACAATGTGACAACAAGTATACTAAAAGCAATCTAAAATTTGCTAACTGGCATGAAGGGGATAACTTACCAAATTTAAAAATTATATTTCTGAAGGAATCATTAAGTTCATGTAGGTTGGCAGGTGCAACTTTACAGTTGAGCCAACTGAACCATGAACAATGTTTCGAAATTTGAATATAGGCAGACAAGCAGGAGTCATTACCCAGCTATTCACATGTAGAGCACGTGATTGGCTTGGAGGATTGTGCACGAGCTCAGCATGAGGAAGTTTTGACCAATGACTGATTTGCAAACTTTGTATCATTTTTCTGGTTGTAATAAAAGAGAGCTTTGGAAAGTGCTCTGGGCTCTCATCCCGAGAAAGACTTGCTCTTTTTTCATTTGTACCATGAGAGACCGCGTATTTCTACCATAAACATCCTACGTATTTCGCTACGTATTTCTACCATAAACATCCATCAATGAATTAACCCAACCTCCAAATTAATGAACCCCATACCCTTCTGTGCATGCATCATAAGCCCCATTGGGCTGAGCCACAGTTTGCTTTAAGGAGATGATTTGGAACTGCAGAAATGCAGAAACATAGAAAACTGACAGAAGAAAAAAAGACCTAGTGGTCCATCAAGTCTGCCCTTTGAGTTTATTCGGTTTTTTTTCTTTTTACTTTATATATTTGTTATTTTTAATTATTATTTTAATGCTTTTGGATTTTTTAATATATATTTTTAATTTTTGTCAGATGATGGGCATGTGTTTATCCCAAGCATGTTTAAATTAAAGTACTGGCGATTGATTCATTACCTTGGAAGTTGCTTTCACTATTCTTTCTGTGAAGTAATACAGTGGTACCTCGGACCACGAACGCCTCTCATCACGTCCAATTCGCTTCACGACCCAAAATTTCCCAAAAAATGTGCCCCGGTTCATGAACACCGTTTCGCTGCACGAACGGAAAAGTTCGTAAAAAATGCTCCGCTGCACAAACTCTGCCTCACTTCACGAACTCCGCCTCGCATCACGAACGGAAAAGTTCGTAAAAATGCCCGGATTCACAACCTCCGTTTCGCTTCACGAACCGGAGCCGCGGACATTTTAAAAACAAGGTCAGAACGGATTAACTGGATTTACATTGAACCCTATGGGAAACTGTGCCTCGCATCACAACCAAAAAACAAGGTCGGAACAGATTAATCGGATTTACATTGAACCCTATGGGAAATTGTGCCTCGCATCACAACCAAATCGGATCGCGACCAGAGTCATTTCACGAATTAAGTTCGTGATCCGAGGTACCACTGTACTTTCCAAGTATTTACAGGGGTCTCCAACCTTTGCAACTTTAAGTCTGAAGGACTTCAGCTCCCAGACTTCTCCAGCCAGCTTTGCTGGCTGGAGAAGTCTGGTAGCTGAAGTCCTTCAGACTTAAAGTTGCAAAGGTTGGAGACCCTTGTATTAAAAGACATATTGGAAGATGCAGACATGCACTATGTTTGTGAGATGTAGGTCAATTACAATTGGATTATGGAAAATATCACTCATCCCTTCCTTCTGATTCCTTCTTACCAGAAGCTAAGGCTGCCCCACAGCTTTCTTATTGGAAAAATGTGCTTGTGTTCACACACACACACACACACACACACACACACTGCAATTCTACTTCTCCCTGCCAACATGGTGCTTTATCTCAGTCTTGGTCTAGTGCCTGACTGAGGCCTTTTTGAAGGAACTTCCTTTCTGGCCTACGTTCATCCTGGTGAAAAGCACGCCTTTCTTGCGCCTCGGAGTCGAGCCGAAAGCGGGCGATGAAGTCAACAAGTCTAATAAGAAAATAAACAGAAAATCACTTAATCCATGCCCCTTGCATCAAGTAAATAGTTCCTGGCACGTTTTATGCTCAGCAAATCTTCACGGAGTCTTTATTGGCGGCAGCTGGAGGGAGGGAGGGAGGGAGGGATGTTGGGTTCTTTTTTTCTTTCTTTCTTTTCTCCCTTCCCCTTCTGTGAAAGTGCCAGTCCCCTTTAATCTTTCAACGTTCACCTTGTTTCCAAGCACTTAATTCTGCACACACTACTGCAAGAGCTGCTGGGGTATTATCATGTATTGATGATTCATGATGGCACGGGCTGGGAAATGAAAAGCCAGGAGTCTAATCAATAAAACTATTTATTTGTCTTTGAACTAGTTCCAGGTTTGTTTCCCCCCCCCCTTTTGGCAGGTCTTTGGCTTCCTGAATTCGACTGACCAAAGCATGAATAATGACCTCAAACGGCACAATATACAGAAACCATCTGTTAGATAGGGGTGATGTCATTGAAGGTCTTCTAATCTTACAGCAAGTGTTTTGCCAGCGGTGATGTCACAGGCCTGGCAATTGGCTGGCAAAGCCAAGTACTCAGATGAGGAGGAGGAGCAAAGACGAGGAAGATAATCCCATTCCCTACGCTGGGGTTTTTCTTGTACTCGCTAACTATTTCATTTTTGAAAAAAAGAAAAAAGATAAGATAAGATAAAACATTAATTTAAAAAAAACCTTCTTCTATGGACTTGGAACAAAAATCTATTTTTAAGCACAGGAATTGACGTCAATGGTATTGCTCCAATGTACTTGCATGTTGCTTGGAAATCATGCTTCTAAACATCAATAGATCTCATCCAGAATGCATTATCTATACCTTATTCACGTGTGCACAGCTTACAGTTTTACTGGCCAAACTCAAGGAAACTAGACTTTAATAACTTCAAAGAAGTACCTGAGATGCACTGTATATTTTATTATTTATTTGTTTGTTTGTTTATTATTTCCCATCTTTATTATTTTTATAAACAACCCAAGATGGCAAAAAAATATCCAATACATCTTTCTCTCTCTCTCTCCTTTCTTTTATCTGTCTACATCTCTCTCTCTTTCTCTCATCTGTCTACATCTCTCCCTCTTTCTCTGCTCTCTCTCTCATTTGTCTACATCTCTCCCTCTTTCTCTGCTCTCTCTCATCTGCCTGCCTGTCTTACCTACTTATCTATCTATCAATCTATCTATCTATCTATCTATCTATCTATCTATCTATCTATCTATCTATCTATCTATCTATCATCTACTCTCTCTATAACTGTATATGTGTGCATGTCCTGACAAAAATAAAAAATCGGTGCTTTCCTTCAAAATAAAAGGAGGGATGGAATCAATTATAATTTAAATAAAACTGCTCGTGGAGTAGGTTTCTTAGCTGTGATGCCTATAAGTAATATTTTTATGTTGAGCCAAAGGAGACCACGATCCCTCAGACGACCGGGTGCGAGTCCCTCCTTGTGAAGTGGGCCTAGGGAGGCAGTTGGGCGTGTTAGTTGTATACCTGGCTCCTCGCTATGCAACAACAGCCCTGCCCGAGCTCCTAGAGGTGATAGCCGAGGCGGCGGTTGAGACCCCCAGACTTTTAGTCATGGGGGACTTTAACCTGCGGTCGGCAGGCGAAACCTCTGGTGCAGCTCGGGAGTTCATGGCTTCCATGACAGCCATGGACCTGACCCAGGTAGTTTTAGGCCCTACTCACGAGGGCGGACACACCCTGGATCTCATCTTCGTCTCGGGACAGTGGAGTAGTGATCTGGGAATAGGGGATTTAGTCATCACACCCCTGTCATGGACAGATCACGCTCTCCTTCGGCTCGACTTTCCGATCGCTGCACCTCACTGCGGGGAGGCGGAACCGGACATTCCTATATGGTTCCGCCCCAGGCTCCTGATGGACCCGATAAGGTTCCAGAGGGAGCTTGGGCCAATTCCTGTGGACTTGCCCCGCGACTCGACTGAGGACCTAGTGGCTGCATGGTTAAGTGCGGCCATGGGGGCCTTGGACCGAGTTGCGCCCTTGCGGCCTCTCTTGCGGCGACGAACCACCTGGGCTCCTTGGTTTACCGAGGGGCTTAGGGAGATGAAGCGCCACAAGAGACGCCTAGAGAGCAGATGGAGATCTTCTCACTCCGAAGCCGACCGAACACTAGTGAGAGACCATATTAGGACTTACTTAGTGGCAATAAGAGTGGCCAAACGTGAGTATTGTGCCACTCTTATTGCATCCGCAGATAACCGCCCTGCCACCCTGTTTGGGGTGACCCGCTCCCTCCTTCAACAGAGGCCGCGGGAAGCCCCTTTACAGGGTCGAGCAGAGGAATTTGGGATTTATCTGCAGGAGAAAATCACTCGGATTCGGAACGAGCTACCCTCCATCGACAGTGGTCCAGTCGAGCAGGCCGAGGCTGTTCTTGTGACACCATCCTGGGAGGAGTTTGATTTTGTTACCACCGAGGATATGGACAAGTTGTCAAAGAGACTTAGGGCTACCACATGTTTATTGGACCCGTGTCCCTCCTGGCTTGTACTGGCATCCTGGGAGACGACACGAGGCTGGCTCCAGGGCATTGTCATTCCCGGCTGTCTATGGAAGATCATGTGGCAGCCGTGGCCAGGGGGGCATTCCATCAGGTACGCCTGATGCGCCAATTGCACCCCTTACTGGACCGGGGTGCCTTACGCACAGTCACTCAAGCACTCGTCACCTCTCGACTTGACTACTGTAATGCTCTCTACATGGGGCTCCCCTTGAGGTGCACCCGAAAGCTGCAGCTTGTCCAGAACGCAGCCGCGCGGGTGATTACGGGAGCGCCTAGACACTCCCACATAACACCTATCCTGCGCGAGCTGCACTGGCTCCCTGTGGTCTTTCGGGTGCGCTTCAAGGTTTTAACGACCATCTTTAAAGCGCTCCATGGCTCGGGGCCTAGTTATATGCGAGACCGCCTCCTGCCCCATACATCCCTCAGACCGATACGCTCCCACAGAGAGGGCCTCCTCAGGGTGCCGTCGGCTGGACAATGCCGACTGGCGACACCCAGGGGAAGAGCCTTCTCTGTGGCGGGCCCTTCCCTTTGGAACGACCTACCCCCTGAACTCTGCACCATCTCTGACCTCCGCCTCTTCCGCAAGTGTCTGAAGACACACCTATTCCATCTAGCCGGCCTAGCATAACCCCCATTACTGACTCTTAGATAGTTTTAAATTTGCGTTTTTTAAATTCGGTTTTTAGCGCAGGGTCTATTAGAATAAGTTTTTTAAAATTTTTATATGTTTTATATGTGTTTTAACATCCCTGTGCGCCGCCCTGGGTCCGTTTGGAGAAGGGCGGGGTATAAATTTAATAAAATTAAAAAAAAAAATCTGCAATCACTATCTGCAGATTAATACCAATACAAAGCCTTTTGTTCTCTTGTTTTTTTAATTGTAGCATTAAGTAAAAAACTTATATTCATCTTTTGATCTTTGTAGACTCCATCTTTCCTTTAGATGGAAGCATCTCAGGTTATCTTGATGTTGCCATCCAACCTGAAAAAAAAAATCAAGTTAATTTCTATTGGGTGGGGAGTCCAGAGAAAATAACATACACCTAAAAATTTGTACTCCTTGCAGGACTCCAAATGCTTTACTTATCTCCTATCGTAAACTGCAAGTTGGGGAATAACTCTCACCAGGCAGGCCATAAATCATGAGCAAAGACAGGTGCAATAAATACTAGTGTCAGAAAGTTACAAAGTGAAATTATGTTGTTTTGACAAGGTGTCCAAATGCATTGACAATGGAGCAACTAAATGATCTCTCTTTGGGAGATCCTACGCAAATGCAGGTTAAGTAGTGAACAGGAAAGCTGGAAGATAACTTCCCAAGAAAAATAACCTGGGGACTTAAAGACTTATTATCAACAAAACTTTGCTACTGCTGAATCACACCTTATGCAATACTTATCTTTACCTTACAGGTAGGCCTCAACTTACAACCACAGTTTAGCCCAAAATTTCTGCTGCTAAGCAAGACAGTTGTTAAGTGAGTTTTCCCCCATTTAATGACCTTTCTCGTCACACTTGTTAAGTGAATGACTGCAGTTATTAAGTTAGTAACATAGTTGTTAAGTGACTCCAGCTTTCCCATTGACTTTGCTTGTCAGAAGATTGCGAAAGATGATCACATGACTTTGGGACACTGTAACTGTCCTAAAGATGAGTCAGTTGCCAAGTGTCTGAATTTTGATCACGTGACCATGAAGATGCTGCAACCTGTGAAAAAAGATGATAAGTACTGAAAACTTTTTCAGCGCTGTCGTAATGTTGAATGGTCACTGAGAACTACCTCTATTTTCTTTTTCACTCCTCCTCTTTCCCATAAGAATAGTTTCCGACTGAAATTAATGTGATATCAAAAGTATTGTGCCAAACGACTCCACACAGATCACAATAGTGGCTTACCACAATTAAAATGTCATGCATCATGGATAAAATGGCATTAATAATAAAGCATGAGTGTGTTGGAAGAAATGTCCTTCTGGGTTCGGCTCCAAGTGGGGAAAAAGACACTGGAAACATGGAGGCTGCTTAGAAGGATGGTTTAATGGTGGACAGGGCCACATGGCTTGAGGTCCTGGGGGAAAAGGTGATCACGTGCTTCAATGTTGGTGGAGAAGAAGAGAAGGGGTGAGGGAGGGGCTTGCTAAGCTTTTTATAATCTGTTCGGCCCCACCTATCAGTTTCCTGTTCCTGTGTAAGAAATGTATTCTGATTGGCCATCAGACTCACATGGAGCCATGCAGGGGCAACTCTCTAGGCTGAGTCCAGGTTTGGTTGAGTTCTCAGATGCCATGTGGTCAGTTGGGTATAATACCAGCATGCCTTGATTCCATCACCCTGGAGCTGATGGGGAGGGGTCTTTGTTATGTGAATAGACTGGCTTGGCCTCTTAATGACCCATTGACAAAAGGTGGGGTAGGCAGGAAGCTGCAGGAATTAAAACATGTTTCTCCCTTTTCACATCCAGAGAAGTATAATATTATGCCCTTTCAATATTTCCTAGGATATTTCATTTTCTTAGGAGAGGTGGGTGTATGCAGGAACCTAAGCACTAAAATCTTCTTGTTATTATCTGAAATTTGGTAGGTGTTTAAAAAAAACCTTCATGAAATTATTGCAGTTTCTCCCATATTTCTCCTCTTTTCTTGATACAGTTGTTGTCCTAAGATGCACCAAGGTGCCTTCATCTAATGGCTTTTAATGATCTTCTTGCATTAACAGACAGATTAACAGAGTTGGAAGGGACCTTGCAGGTCATCAAGTCCAACCCCCTGCCCTACATCTGCCTCTACCTAGGATCGAACTCACAACCTCCTGATTGTGAGCAATACAGGAGTCGTAGCAAGTGTAAGATCACCCTCCTCTTTTGAAGAATATTTTTGGAGGCAGACACTTGCCATAAATACAGGATGTTTGTGTATGAGAAAGAGAGATGGAACATACACATGAGTAACTGTGAAAATTATATCTATATATGTTAAGGCACATATCATTTGAGGAGAAGGTGGTCTAACTCTCTCTTTCTGTGTGTGTGTGTAGAATTGATTTGAAACATTTATGGGCTAGTAAGACACATTTGGCAGCAGCATTCCTGTAAACCAAGCTGATTCTTTACTGTTGAAAAGAATGTGCTCAGTGGTGGGATTTAGCCAGTTCGCACTACTTCAAGAGAAACAGTTGTTAACTTTCTGAGCAGTTTGGTGAACTGGTTGTTGGAAGAAATGATTAGGGCAAAGAACTGGTTGTTAAATTATTTGAAAATTGTACATACTGTATACAACTGCTATTTGTGGCACGTACACAAAAAGAATTTCTGCATCCAGGAACGTGAGTTTATTTTATTACGAAATGCTGGGAAAAAGCACAAGATCCAGTCTTCACTATCTTACTTGGTTTGTGAGCTAATTTTTGCCTTAATTTTAAGTTTCAAGCTCGCTGTGTTGTTCCAGATTCCTGAGTTGGAGCAGTTAAGTATTGAATAGTAAACATGTATACCTTAGTTCAATTCACCCTGGATATTCATTGGGGTGAAAAGCAATTTCCCCATTTTTCTAGGACTTTATGCTCATGCTCTCATTCCAGCACTATTGAATACAGTCCAAAACATGAACATGGATTTGTTTGAGTAGGTTTGTTCGATGTGCTGCAAAGACTTTGCGGCATTGAAGACTTAATATGTATTCCTAATGTATTTATGTCTAATCTATTTTGTTTATATTACTATAAAGCTGCAAGTCATTTTACCCCAGCTGATTTTTCCCCCTTCTACTGCTCCTGTATTTGTGTAAGAGCTTCTGCTTTTATTATTTGGCAAACTCTATTCAAGTGTTTGACCCAAGTCCCCTTGAAAAGGGGAAACCTGAAAGAGGGGGCCGATCACTAGAGGAACGAAATAGATAAAGAAAATGAGCAGAGAAGTACATAACTCAAATGACCATCTTTTAAAATCAAGAGATATCCTTGGGAGCCATGCCCATCTGGTGAAGCCAGCCTTTCTCCATAACTATATTTCCCGGTCTCTACTTCTTCTTTTTTTAAGCATCTTGTTATCTTCTCCCTTTATCTAAAACTCTTTTTGACATTGGAAAAATACACAATGTCTGACAGCTGGATGGGGGTGGGGGGGGAATGAAATCTGAAAAATATCCTTGGTCAAATGCTGGCTGTTTCTCTTGGGACAAGGAATGGATACAAGGCTATGAAAATGGCAACCATTCAGAAAGAGTAAACACAAGGAGCCATGTCACCTGATGGTTAAGTGACCCATTAAAAGATACCCCCCATGAGCCCCCAGTTGCCTGTTTCAGTTAAAAAGGCATCCAGGGCAGCGGAACCTGCATGGCGGACCTTAGAGTTACTTAATTGTGTGGAAGGGCAAGAAGCTTGTATTGCAGTCAAAGGTAAACTGCAGGTCAATAGCTCTTCAAGCATGAAACAGCCTGGGTAAAAAGGCATTTTTATCCAGAAAGATGTCAGAATACAGCAGGGCAACTATATTTTAGAAAAATGGTAGGGCTCTTGGGATGAAACCTGAAAAGGCCTCTTTTTATCACCTTTACACTGAAGGAGTGAATTTATGGCTTTCTGCCTCTGCCCTCCTGCCTCAAACGGAGTTTGCAGAAAAAGTACACGAATGAGACAGGAGAAAAGAGTTTCAGAGACAATGGGGTGTAGCTCCCCTGCCCCCAAAAAGACCGATTTAATTTACAGCAATTTTTCTACTAGCTTCTCCTGGTGCAAAAGGCTTTAAAGACCTCTCTTATATAACAACAACAATAGAAAAACCTCTTTTTTTTAAAAAAACATACAATTTGCTATATATGAGTTTTTAAAACAATATGTAGCCACATATTGTTTTAAGAAAGATCCATGCAGATCAGGGGTGAAATGCTACCGGTTCAGACTGGTTCACCCGAACCAGTAGTAAAAAAAATGGTACTGGTTTGGGCGAACCAGTATTTCCAATGATCAGCTATGGCACACAATGTATATTATACCCGTATTTTTCGGAGTATAAGATGCACCGGAGTATAAGACGCACCCAGGTTTTGAAGAGGCAATTTTTTTAAAAAAGTAGGTAGCTAGATAGGGCGATAGAGAGGGAGAGAAAGAGAGAGAAATACAGTAGGTAGGTAGGGAGAGAGAGTATAGGTAGGTAGGTAGAGAGAGAGTATAGGTAGGTAGAGGGTATAGGTAGGTAGGTAGGTAGGTAGGGGAGAGAGAGAGAGAGAGAAATACAGCAGATAAGTAGGAAGAGAGAGAGTAGGTAGGTTGGTAGGTAGAGGGATAGAGAGAGAAAAATAGAGAGAAATACAGTAGATAGGTAGGGGGAGAGAGAGAGGGTAGGTAGGTATATAGGTAGATAAAGGGGGGGAGAGAGGGGGGGAGAAATACAGTAGGTAGGTAAGTAGCTAGAGATAGAGAGTAGGTAGGTAGGTAGATGTTTCCAGGTGTATTTACCCATGTGCTAGAGGCTTATAGAGTGCTGCTGGGGGGGGGGCAAAAAAGGGCTCATTTTTTGCTCATTTCTGTCCTCCCCAGACCCCAGGATCTCTCTGAAAGCCTCCATAATACTATGCACAGCCATTTTGGTGAAGGGGGCAGAGCTTCAGAAGGCAAATAAAATGCTATATTTGGTGTGTAAGACGCACCCAGATTTTCAGCCTCTTTTTGGAGAAAAAAGGTGCGTCTCATACTACGAAAAATACGGTAATCTAAATCGCATGGCACAGCGGATTCCCTCCCTCGCTGTTCTACTTACCTTTTCAGGCACGCTCGATAGCAGGTTCCGCCTGAAACGGCAAAAACCAGGCCCACCACAGACTGGTTCTAACGAAGGAACGAGAGACCACGAAGGTAGTAGAGAAACAGGATTTATTGACATGTCAAGAGTTCAGAGTGCTCTCACACTAAAGACTGAACTGCCTGGGTAACGCCCAGAGAGTTAGTTTTATATCTTCGTCTTTAATACAGAAACACATATGGATAAAAGCAGAAGTTAACTTTGGAATAGTACAGAAACAGAAGTTAATAGCAAAAATTAATACGTGTCCTATAAATGCATAGTCATTTGTTTAATGCCAGCTATAGTTCCCATATAGGGTTTACACCTCCCCTTCTCCCCCAGTTACTTCCTCTTTCCATCTCTTGAAGCAAGGTTCCAGCAATATTTGTAATACTCTGAGAACCTTTAAGAACAGAGAAGTACACCCACACATCTTGCCCAAGCTGTCCAAAGGGCAAGTGGGCAAATCTCCCAAGGGGTCAGGGTTGACCCAGGGTCCAGGAATTGGGGTCCCTGGCCCCTCTGCCACACGCCCACCCACCTGGGTATCATCACATCTGTTTTTGATGCATGCGCATTCTCACATTTGTGAACCGGCAGCGAAGGTAAGTTGATTTCACCCCTGATGCAGATCCTGTGAAAGATCTCTTCCTCCAAGTTGTACTGGATTCTAGTTTGGTGGAGGATGATAAGTTGTTAGAAAACAAATTTGCAGAGCCCTACCCACCGTTCTTTATACCTGACTGCCTCACTTCTCTTCTGGTTTTGAAGGTATTTCACTGAAATGGCTACTTCAGGGAGTCCTTGGAGTCTTCTTGACAAGACTAGGTCTTTATTTTTACAGAATTGTTGTGTTTCTACACTGTTTCTCACTCCTTGCCATGTATCCCCCCCTACGTATCTTTTTAGAAGCTGCCATATCACATGGCAGAATTCCCCCTAGTGCAATTATGCTCTGGCTTTTAATGCAGGCCTATAATTTAAACTTGAACTCCATTAAATAATAAAAAAAAGAAGGGTGTCGAGTTAAACCTCAGAAGTCTTAGTCCCCCTTTTTTTCTGAAACACTCAACTCTGGGCTTCATCCTTATCCAAATTGTCAAATAAAAAAGGGCAGGGGCCAAAGTTAAAAAATAACCAGTTCCATAAAGAATTATTGACACCGCCATCAGAAGTAATTTGAGAAAGCTCCTGTGTACACACACACGCACACTCCCTTTGAATGAATACCATCAAACGTCTACTCCATATAAATTACATGTTTTAGTTTTATTTAGTTTTATTTGATTTATATCCCGCACCTACCTCCTACCAAAGGACTCAGAGCGGTGCACAGGAAATTAAAACACAATATAAATATACAAATACATAATATCCTAAAACCACAATTAAACTTAAGAACCCTGTGCTTAAACAACATTTTAAAATCCCTCTGATTAAAATTTGTTAAACTAAAACTCAGTCGTCGTCAGGTGGTCACACTAGGCCAGCTTGATGGAACAAGCGCATCTTCTGGCGCTGTCCGGGGTGGTATGGAGTTCAGGAGGCAGGTCGTTCCAGAGGGTTGGGCCCACCACAGAGAAGGCCCTTCCCCTGGGTGTCGCCAACCAGCATTGCCCGCCGACGGCACCCGGAGAAGACCCTCTCTATGGGAGCGGATCGGTCAAAGGGATGCATGGGGCAGAAGACGGTCTCGCACATAACTAGGCCCCGTGCCATGGAGCACTTTAAAGATGGTAGTCAGCACCTTGAAGCGCACCCGAAAGGCCACAGGTAGCCAGTGCAGCTCACGCAGGAGAGGTGTTATATGGGACTGCCTTGAGGCTCCCATGATCACCCGCGCGGCCGCATTCTGAACTAACTGTAACCTTCGAGTGCGCCTCAAGGGGAGCCCCATGTAGAGAGCGTTACAGTAGTCTAGACGGGATATCACAAGTGCTTGAGTGACTGTGCGAAGGGCGTGCGAAGGACTGTGCGAAGGTCAAATGAGTTCATGCTGAAGCGTAGGTTACATGTACATGTACAAATCTGGGAAACACACATTTCTGATTTATTAATATATGTTCAGGCTAAAGCTCCATTAAGCCATGAATCTGGAAGCCAAGACCGATGCCTTAATAGAAAAGCCTAGTCTATTATGCAATGAGACAAACTATGCTTCCTTACAATCAACACTCTTGTGTACTCACTCTTTTTCTCTGAAGCTTGAACCCAGAGAAGAGAAGCGAATGCTGGAGATTAGCTTCAGACTGGCCTGGTGCTTTCCTTGCTGACAATGCTTTGGAATAGTTAGGTTGTGATGAGGATGGTAAGAAATGTGAGAGGGATTCAACAAAAGGGTTATAGTAAGTGGACTCATTAATTGAATCTCATATTGTAAGACTCATGTTGATTTTCAGAGCTGAATCTATTGAAGAGCCTCAGATTTTAATCTTGTGATGTATAAGAGACAAGCCAGTAGATTTAGTTTAGACATTTGAACAACCACTTACTTTCAGAGACATCCATATTGGGTATCTGTACATACCAAACAGATCCACAATCTACTGTATTTCTGACATTGCTGAAGTACTTTTTCTGGTGCCTGTGCCTCAGTGGTGGGATTCAATTTTTTTGACTACCAGTTCTGTGGGCGTGGCTTGGTGATCATGGCATGGCTTGGTGGGCGTGGCAGGGGAAGGACACTGTAAAATCTCCATTCTCGCCCAATCAGCTGGGACTCAGGAGGCAGAGAATAGATGGGGGCGGGGCCAGTCAGAGGTGGTATTTACTGGTTCTCTGAACTACTCAAAATTTACGCTACCAGTTCTCCAGAACTGGTCAGAACCTGCTGAATACCATCTCCACTGTGCCTGGAATGGCCTCCAAATTACTGGTAGTCCTTGACTTACAACCATTCATTTAACAACCATTCAAAGTTTCAGTGACACTGAAAAAAGTGACTTACATCTGATCCTTACTACTGCAGCATTCCCACAGTCACATGACGAAAATTCAGGTGCTTGTCAATCAGTATGTGTTGCCGCATGACGATGATGTCAGCGTCCTGAGATCAGGGGAGTGCCATTTGTGACCTTCCCAAATGGCTTCCAACAGGCAAAGTCAATGGGAGAAGCCAGTTTCGCTTAACGACCATGTGATTCACTAACAACTGCAGTGGTTGGCTTAACGGCCATGGCAAAAAAAGAACATAAAATCGAACACAACTCACTTAATAACCCTCTCGCTCAGCAATGGAAATTCTGATGCCAATTATGGTTTTAAGATGAGGACTGCCTGTACAACATGGCCGATGTGACCAAAATCTCTTTGAAGACAGCCATAGCAATTCCTGCCCCGGATGTCTGTGTTTGCTAGGTACTTTTCCTATCTGCAGAGGGTTGGTTGGTTGCAGCTTTGCACTTATCTGCCTGCTGCTGCTGCTGCTGTTGTTGCTGCTACTGCACAGTGTTGGGGAAAAGAGAATTGTGCAATATTAATCTTCCCATGAGACTTGGAGAAGATCAGAAACCAGGGGAAAGGAAAGCTTTTAGCTGGCTTTTGATTTCCCTTCCTTGAGGCTGGCGATAAAGATTGGCTGCACAGCACAAACTGCACTTGAAAGGGGCAATTCATGCAGCCCCTTTTATCAGCCGCCTGAATGGTGAATCAGCACTCACCCCGCGTGCTGTAGGGTGATAGCGGTGATCCCACATGAGGAGGTGGCGGGTGTGTGGAGATAAGACAAGCTTGGAGTTGGATTCTTTTCCAGACAAACTTGACTTTTCCTTTGTTTCTGGTCAGGAGGGAGGATGTGTGGGCACTTATGTAGCCTCCCCGGTGATGATCTCAGTGGATTCTGCTCTAGGCAGAGAGAATAGCCAGAAGTGCAAAGAGGAGACGGCGAATGAGGTGAAGGTGATAGCTTGATTGTGCTGAAGCACCTATGAGAGCATGAGCATGAGTTGTTCTTAACAACTGGGCACATCTTCTTTTGGAAAGAGCCATGATTGTCTTATGTGGCCTCCCTTCCACAAGAGCAGGGTTGCGCCCATCTCAGTTTTGAATTAGCAAACTTTATCTGATTTCCATGGTGGGAAAATATCTGCCAAAGCTTGAACTGGTCCTTCTTTTCTCTGTGCAATCAACTGAATAATGCAATAGACTACAGTTCTGATACCCCAACAAGGAACACTGAGCTAAGAAAGTAAGGTCCAATAGATCTGGATTACTTTTATTAGAACAATTTTCATGAGAGAATCTTGCAATTCTGAATGTGCTTCTCCTTCTCTCGCTTTATCTGAGTGTGAACTAGGGAGTGACTAGACTGAGATGTTTATCCAAACTAATTTCTTGGCCTGGGCTCAGTCCCCTCTTAGCTGTCTATTGCTTTGGTTGTGGCTCTTCCTCCTGTTCTGCAAGGCCATTTCCTCTTCTCTCTGCATTTACTTGATACAGAGATGGACTGTAGACCCAAAGTTGAAAGATCTCAGTTGGTCTCCAGGATGCTTGGAGGACTATGGCACGGCTTCTCTTATTCTCCTCCCGCAACAAAACTGAAATTTGAATGCTGTTGTTATAAGATGTCAAGGACCGATGCCTTCCAAAGGTTGTCCATGAAAATGAGGGCATTGGTCATCCTGCTGATTTTTAGAGGATGGTGTCTGCCATCACTGTACCCTTTTTTAACAGTCAAATTACATGAGTGATTACTGTTACTCAGTTATCATTGAGGTTTTTAGAACATTGACATACTAAAAAGCTCATTCTCTTCCTATTCCCAGGTATCACTAGTTTGGGCCCATGAAGCTCTGAAGGGCTTGTGCCAACTTGACTTCTGCTGCTGCTGCTGCTGCTGCTTCTGTCTTTCCCCTTCTCTCTCATTGACCCTTTCTGTCCTGAAACATTTCATTTCCCGTCCCCATTGTAAAGATAGACAAAATGCATGTAGTCCTCAGCTTACGACCACAATTGAGCCCAATTTTTTTGCTGCTAAGTGAGATGGCTGTTAAGTGAGTTTTTCCCATTTTACGACCTTTCTTACCACAGTTGCTAAGTGAATCACTGCTGTTGTGAATCACTGCTGTTGTGAACGGTTGGATTGGCCCCCTGACCATCAGCTGTTTCAGGCTGTAATCCCTGTAGCCTGAAACAGCTGATCATTGGGAGGCCAGTTCTGAAATTAAAACGGGCTGTTTGCTGTTTGCTGCAAGGAGGCAAATTGCTGGGAGGCAGAGGCAGATTTTTTTTTCTTGTCCTAACCAGGCTAGACTGAAACTGAAACAGGCTATTTGCTGTTTGCTGCAAGGAGGTAAGTCAATAACTATAAATAACTCTAAACGCCTACAAAAGTATAAAATGAGTCTATTTTCCCATTGATTTTGCTTGTCGGGAGGTTGCAAAAGGTGATCACAAGGACACTGCAATTTTCATAAATATAAACCGGTTGTCAAGTGTCCAAATTTTAATCATCTGACCACGGGGCTGCTGCAATGGTCATAAGTGTGAAAAACAATCATAGGCCACTTTTTTCATTGCCATTGTAACTTCGGTCACTTCGGTCACTGATTTACACTGGTTGTAAATCAAGGATTATCTGTCCCTTAAAATAATACAACATCAGCAATCTTTGAAAAAGAGGTTGGCTTCTGAATTCTCGATGCAAACCCCAAAGCCAGTAGACGCCTCTCACCACCAAAAGGATGGGGGGGAAAAGAAGAAGGAATATCGAGTCCTGCACCGACCATACAAAAGTGCATTATAGCAAAACATGTACTGGCACCACCGACTTAACATGTGGTGGATGGGGCATCCCCTTTCCCCATTAGTGAATCTGGCAGTGAGGAAAATGTTTATGTTGAAATAATATCAACGATGCCAGACAGAGGGTACCTGTGAGTGATTTGCTGCAGGCTGTTCTCAGGAGCCGGGCGAGACTGAAAGGAGAGCTGCCCATTAACATCTAAATATGGTATACCTCCCACCTCCCCGCCCCCAAAGCCCCCTCCCGTGTACTTTTATGCCTAAACCTGGTGCCAAGTCACCATATTAATAACTTACATCTAAACTCCATTTAATACTAAAAACAAGTTTTGAAAGTCCTTTCTAAAAGCTTTATTATGAACAGAAATGATGTTTTGACAAATTCGGAGCCTTTTTTTTTTTGAATGTGTGTTCTTTGTTTCTGTTTTGGCTGTCATCTCATCTCTAGCCAATATTGCTGGGAGTATGTAACGAGAGGTGAGATTTCATAGGGTTTGTAATTTCTTTTCATACAGGATCTTGAAAGCTAATCGGAGTTGGATTGGGGGAATATTTGGATGAGAGGCTGCTAAAATACTAACACAAAGGAAGGGTGATTTGAAAAAGCCTCCACGAAAGACAATGAGAAAATATTTCTGTGATTATGGGAGAAAAATTAAGCGATAAAATTTGGAGCTATATTGGACAAAAGCATTAAGTACACTTTAAAATAATCTTATTTTTAGCTTTCAGTCTTATTCACCTAAGACAGGGGTCTGCAAAGTTGGTTCTTTTAAGACTGATGGACTTCAACTTCCAGAATTCCCCAGCCAGCCATGCTGGCTGGGGAATTCTGGGAGTTGAAGTCCACCAGTCTTAAAAGAGCCAACTTTGCAGACCCCTGATCTAAGTAACTGAAGTAATTTTTTAATGCCAAAGTTAAAGGGATAGTAAGCCGTCAACCATGGCAAGACACTGAAATGATTACAAGATGAATCAGTGGATGCAGTTATGTCTAAATACTTCTAGTAGCTTCAAACGTGCTCCTACTGGAGAAAATGTGAATAGTAGAGCGTTCCAATAACTTCCAACAACACTGACAGTGCAAGCAACCAGAATACTGCATAAAGTGAGAGCAAACCCCACTCCTTACTAACATGGATGACGTTACCTGGTTTGGGTAATGAAATGCCTGCAAGAAAAGAACCAAGCTCACAGAGCACCAAGGATCCCTCATTTCAACGTTGAGCTACAAATATTTTCCTTCATTAGAGAGAGTCTTGCCAGGAAAATGGTTGTTGGTGCTCAGGTAGTTGACTTCAGATAAAGACTTGCCTTCTAGACTTGCCCTCTTTTAAGACTTGCCAAGTCTTAAAAGAGCCAACTTTGCAGACCCCTTGACCTAAGATATCAAAACTCAGTTTATGGCAAGTTATAATAAGACATATCTAGGCAAACAATATTCACACACACACACACACACACGGAGGGAGGGAGGGAGAGAGAAACATATATGCATGTATAATATTGTCCAGAAATAATTACAGCCAATTTTATATGTAGCTACATTGATCATATATCCTTTATGTACATGACACACAGTCCTTTATTTCAGAAAGCTGTCCTGTAGATTTATTTATTTTTCAAAAACTTGCTTTTGTCCTTTATTTAAGACCACCTAACTTTTACCATACGAATGGTATCGCTTAATGCACAATCTTTCATATTCGTATGAAACATAGGGAAATTGAATTGCTTTTTTTACAATAAATGTAAACATATATTGTTTGGTTTAAAATTTGTATTAGAACATGCATTTTTGTAGTTTTTATTGGTTTTGTTCTCGACTTTTCATTTGTAAATATTATTATTTATTATTATTATTATTATTATTTTTAAATTTATACCCCGCCCTTCTCCTTGTTAGAACCCAAAATATTATTATTCTCCTTGTTAGGACCCAAAATATTATTATTTTATAATAAAGTTATAAACATACATTGATTCCTTTTATCCTTAGGAATCTTTCAGATTTTTTTTCCAGGTTTGTCCTTTTATTTCATTTTTTTCCTGAGGTGACTGAGAGTCGAGTTCCTTTTGCAATAAGAGGTGATTGGGTTAGTCTTTCCTCAGTGTGATGGGTTGTAATTTATATTTTTTGCTCCTCTTCATTTTTCTCCCTTTTGTAATTAATGTTGTCCTATTTTAATTTTATTGGAATGGTATATATGCCATTCAGAGAAGGTTTTATTATTCAATCACTATATATCCGCTCCCACAGAGAGGGCCTTCTCAGGGTGCCGTCGGCCGGGCAATGCCAGTTGGCGACACCCAGGGGAAGGGCATTCTCTGTGGCGGGCCCCACCCTTTGGAACGACCTACCCCCTGAACTACGTACCATCTCTGACCTCCGCCTCTTCCGCCAGTGTCTAAAGACACACCTTTTCCATCAAGCCGGCCTAGCGTAACCTTCCATTGTGATTGCTCCTAGACAGTTTTAATTTGGGGATTTTAAATTGATTTTAGCACAGGGTGGGAATTTATTATCTTTTTAAATTTTATATTTTGTTATACCTGTATGTTTTAATTCCTGTGCGCCGCCCTGGGTCCTTTCTGGAGAAGGGCGGGGTATAAATTTGAATAAAATAAATAAAAAATAAAATATGTCCAGGAAATAAAGACATAAATTGCCCCTTTGTATTGTGCCCTTAAGTATTGTGTACAATCTTCTATATAAATAAAAATGTAACAAGAGTTTGTTCAAAACCACTAATCTCCAAAAGTACTGCACTGATCGCTTCCAAATTTTCACACAACATTCCTTTCAAGTACGGCACCAATGATATATATATAGATTGTGTAGATGTGCCAGGTACATGCAACAGAAATGTAAACAATTGTAAAAAAGGTAGGTAGATGGATACAGAGAGAGCAGTGGGCCACAGGTATTATGTCATCCTTTATGACATAAAATACTCCATAAGATTCAAGGAGAAATACAGTAGGTAGGTAGGTAGGCAGCTATAGGGATAGAGAGAGGGAGGGAGAAATGCAGTAGGTAGGTAGGTAGGTAGGTAGGTAGGTAGGTAGGTAGGTAGAGGGATAGAGAGAGGGAGAAATACAGTAGGTAGGTAGGTTGGGGTTATACAGTGGTTGTGTGTATGTGTTTGTGTGTGCAGGTGGAGATCTACACACAGATTGGTTGGCCATTTAACCAGACTGGGCCACAGCAACGCGCGGCCGGGAATGGCTAATCTATATAAATAAAAATGTAAAATAGTTTGTATGAAGCAACTAATCTCAAAAACTACTGCACCGATTTACCTCAAATTTTGACACAATATTCCCAAGGACTTCCGATAATAGAACATGTACTCATTTTGTGCCTAGCACACGTGTGTCATGTGCAAGGTACACAAACGTAAAATGTACCCAGTGATCAGGTTTTCATCTCCCTGTAGCCCCTCCCATCAGGCTGCTTTTCAACTGTCATTTCCTCAGCAACATATGGAAGCCTAAAAGTGCCAAAACACAGAGGATAGCAAACTCCCAGGTGGCCCATAGAGAGAGAGGGAGAAATACAGTTTAATAAAAGAGGGACTAGGGGAGACCTGATAGCAGCCTTCCAATATGTCAGGGGTTTCCACAAAGAAGAGGGAGTCAAGCTATTCTCCAGGGCACCTGAGGGCAGAACAAGAAGCAATGGGTGGAAACTAATCAAGGAGAGAAGCAACTTAGAACTGAGGAGGAATTTCCTGGCAGTTAGAACAATTAGTCAGTGGAACAATTTGCCTCCAGAAGTTGTGAATGCCCCAACACTGAAAGTCTTTAAGAAGATGCTGGATAGCCATTTGTCTGAAATGGTATGGGGTTTCCTGCCTAGGCAGGGGGTTGGACTAGATGACCTCGAAGGTCCCTTCCAACTCTGCTATTGTATTATTGTATTACAGTAGGTAGGTATATAGGCAAATAGATAGAGAGGGAGAAATACAGTAGGTAGGTAGGTAGATAGAGGAATAGATAGAGAGGGAGAAATATGGTAGGTAGGTAGGTAGGTAGAGGGATAGATAGAGAGGGAGAAATGTAGGTAGGTAGTAGGTGATAGATAAAGAGAGAGAAATACGGTAGGTAGGTAGATAGAGGGAGAAGGAAGAAATACAGTAGGTAGGTAAGTAGAGGGATAGACAGAGAGGGAGAAATACAATATGTAGGTAGGTAGAGGGATAGATAGAGAGGGAGATACAGTAGGTAGGTAGGTGGGTTGGGGGTTATACGGTGGTTGTGTGCATGTGTGTAGGTGTAGATCTGCACACAGATTGGTTGGCCATTTAACCAGACAGGGCCACAGTAACGCGTGGCCGGGTATAGCTAGTTCAAAATAAATAGGCATTAGGATAACAAAATATCCTAATGTTGTTATAAGCTGCCCAGAGTTGCCTCTTAGGAGATGGGCAACAATAAACAAACAAACAACAAACAGCAAAAGTAACCCGGAAACCAGTTCTGTAAAAAGTCAAATTGCTCCATATTATGTTGCCTCCTCTTTGTGGCTTGGAGTTCATTAAACCACTGCCACATAATGCAAGTAGTCTTTGTTCAAAGACTGCCTCCTGTAGCAACTTTTTGCAGTTACGACAGTGATGAAGTACCTTTACAACATTTACACCCTTTGCTGTTGTGTAAAGCCAAGGAAAGCTGAAGCAAGTTCACAAGCACAGTTGAGGTTTCACTCAGTGATCATTTCACTTAACAACTGGATTGCCAATCTCAACTACAGTCTATATGTAGAATTTCTTAGGTCAGTGCACAACTGCTTGGATTTGCCTTTACGGAGGGCTCTGCATTTAGCTCTGTTCGGTATGACAGGTGGCAAAGAGAAACTGTCCTTATTCCCAATAGGAATAAAGCAGTTTTCTTAAAATACTTCTGGAGCCTGTTTCCTGACCTAGCCTACCTCAAACACCTGATGCTTTCTTGGCAGTGGTTTGAAACTCTAGAGCAGGGGTCTCCAAACTTTGCAACTTTAAGTCTGAAGGACTTCAGCAAAGCTGGCTGGAGAAGTCTGGGAGCTGAAGTCCTTCACTCTTAAAGTTGCAAAGGTTGGAGACCCCTGCTCTAGAGGAGGAGTCAATTTGAGACTTCTCTGCCACAGTGTCTGACTTTTGGAACATCTTACCCTCTAGGGAAGATCTGCCCCCACCTCCCTAAACTTCTGCAGGAGCCTGAAGACCCAACACTGTCAGTTGGCCTGGGGACTAAATGGAGGAGTATCAATCTGGACGTGGCTGCTGGATTGATGACTGACTTCAACTTATCCCCTTATCCTCTACTCTCTACCAGTCCATCTATTTTGGTTAGCATGTGGATGTACTCTAGTTCAGGGGTCCCCAACCCCCGGGCCGCAGACTGGTGCCGGTCAGTGGCTTGACAGCAACCGGGCCGCAGTGAGTGGTGCAACTCTTAGAAAGGGCCGAAGAGGAGGAGGAGGGAGGAGGGGGCAGCCCCCTGGGCAGAGCGCGCACCGGGGTCGGGAGTGCGCAGGCGTGGCTGCTCGCGCCATTGGGGGCCCGAGAGGGGCGAGTGAGCCAACTCACACACACCCATGCACATGCGCCGCCTGTTCCCCTTCCGCTCCCCCTCTATGCCGGCCGAGCCATGGCCACCGGTCCACGGATTTTTTTTAACATGAAACCGTTCCCTGGTGCCAAAAAGGTTGGGGACTTCTGCTCTAGTTGTGTTCGTTTTCATTGTTTAATTTATGGGTTCTATGATTTTATCCCAAAGCTGCTTTTTCAAGAGGCAACTGGACTTTCTTGTTTTTTTCTTTGAAGACATTTCGCTTCTCATCCAAGAAGCTTCTTCAGCTCTGACTGGATGGTGGGGAATGGAGGGAATTATATTCCTTGCAGACAGATGGCTGTTTGCATCCTTTTAGAGCAGGGGTGTCAAACTGACAGCCCGCGGGCTGGATGCGTTACATGCAAGCCACGACCACTCCAGCTCCACGAAGGAAAAAAAGTTGTGATATGTTACATGATGGCAACGTGACACAGCGAGTTTGACACCCAGGCTTTAGAGGGTTGTTGCAGGACTTGGAGGTTTATCGGTGTCCTCAAGGTCAGCTGAGCAGTGCTAATCATTAGCACTACTCAGTTGCCCCTTGAAAAAGCACTTTTGGGACAACCATGACCTGGATGACCGAGAATCTCTACAGATGTCTACTATTTTACTTCTGTTCTATTTACACTCCTTTTATTTTCTTCCTTTTTATTTTGTCCACCGCCTAGGGCAGTCCTATGGCGGTGAGATAGGCAGCAAATAAATAAATGACTTTGTGCTCCACCTCATATACCCATTAACTTCCTCTGTAACACCCTGCAGAGCTTCTGGAAAAATAAGAAAGTTACCATAAATTGGTCTTGGTCAGAATTTTAGAGCCAGAAGTAAGGACATGATAATATGCTTGCCATAATATGACTTGCAAAAAATGTTTTCTCAAATTTTCTCAACCCAAAATAAATTTTTTATACAGGTCCATAAGGATTTATTTAGGTTGAATTCATTTTGTTTGCATCAAGCATATACGTAGTCCTCAACTTCCAACCATTTGTTTAGTGACTGTTTGAAGTTACAATGGCACTGAAAAAAAGTGCCTTACAACTTTTTTTTTCACACTTATGACCATTGCAGCATCCTTATAGTCATATGATCAAAATTCAGATGCTTGACAACTAGTTTATATTTTTGAGTAGCCGTTCCTGGCCACGCGTTGCTGTGGCAATGCGTTAAATGGTTAAATGGCCAACCAATCTGTGTGTAGATCTACACCTGCATACACAAACACATACACACAACCACCTTATAAGCCCTACCTACCTACCTACCTACTGTATTTCGCCCTCTCTCCCTCTACCTACCTACCTACCTACCTACCTACCTACTGTATTTCTCCTTGAATCTTATGAAGAGAGTATTTTATGTCATAAAGGATAATAATAATAATAATAATAATAATGTTGAATTTATTGACCGCTCCCTCTCCCCACAGGGACTCGGGGCGGTGCACAGGGAAAATAAAAGCTATAAATATACAAAATATATACAAATTTAAAACAAATTAAACTTATTCCTGTGCTAAAATCCCTTAACTAAAAATCCCCACTAAATATAAACATAACATAATACCTGTGGCCCACTGCTTTCTCTGTATCCATCTACCTACCTTTTTTACAATTTTTTACATTTCCGTTCAATGTACCTGGCACAGGTGTGACATCTACACAATCTATATATATCATTGGTGCCATATTTGAGAGGAACGTGTGAAAAATTGGGAACGTGTGAAAAATTGGAAGCGATCGGTGCAGTACTTTCGGAGATGGTTTTGAACAAACTCTTGTTACATTTTTATTTATATATAGATGGTTGCAGTGACCTGGGGTCATGTGATCATCTTTTGCAACCTTCTGACAAGCAAAGTCAATGGGGAAGACAGATTTGCTTTACAGTAGGGATAGTAATTTGGCAACTGCAGTGAGCTTCATAAGTGTGGCAATAAAATGGGGCAAAACTCATTTAACAACTGTCTCACTTAGCAACAGAAATGTTGGGCCTATTCTATTCTGTTCTGTTCGGTTCTATTCTATTCTGTTCTGTTCTGTTCAGTTCTATTCTATTCTATTCTATTCTATTCTGTTCTGTTCAGTTCTATTCTATTCTATTCTGTTCTGTTCAGTTCTGTGCTGTGCCATTCCATTCCATTCCATTCCATTCCATTCCATTCCATTCTATTCTATTCTATTCCTTTCTTATTTTTAGGCTATATTAGATTTTACCAGCTGTGGAGAGAATTACAAGCTATCTGCTAGAGTCAGCTAGCCTGCCAATAAATTCCTTCTTATTATTTGAGATATATTAAGATACACAGGTAACCATTATATTGTTATTTTTAATTTAGATCATACTGAGTTCATTAGTCCCCATTAAACAAAAGGAAGAGGAGGCTTGAATGCTTTCTTTTCTGTTGTTGCCTTAAGCTACGAAATGACTCAAAATCTTTACAGTTTCAGCCCCCAGCCAAATAGAACTTCTGAAGTTCTAAACAGCCCATCTGTTAGTGATATGGTTAAGCTATGTATTCTCTACATACATATATACATTTCCTGCATTGCATATTATTTCAAATATTTGCTCTTAGAACTGCAAGGTGTCCTACTGTCATAACAGTGAAGTTATTCATTAAGCTGTCAGCACCTTTGCGTATTTTTCCCCACATGGAGTCCATTTCTGATTTTCCATTCCCCCTTAGAGGACCTACTCACTCATCACCACGAGCGGTTGCTCTCATAACTGGTGCAATTGAGATTTTCATGTCAACATATGTAAACCAAAATCTCAGCCTCCTTATTGCCGGTATTCCAAATCCTGAGTTTTCGAGGGCACTAATGGATTTTAAGGGCCAGCTTGCATTTGCTAAGCGTTTTATTCCTATCAACGTGATGCAGTTTTTGGCATTAACTTCTGAGCTGGGTTTGTAAAATAGTATTCGAAGAAAAGATGTCCACAAACAAGCATTGACCAGGAGGGAGGGAGGGAAAGCCATGATTGATTGCAAACCTCTGTGTTTTGAAATGATGCAGGGTACACAAAGCATAATAGAAAATAGAGGCGCCATCATTATTTGGATGTAGAATGGTGTTGTTGAATTACATATGAATCTACCTCAGTTTTAGGTAGGACTGCAGGCTGCAGACATCCAAAATGAATGCTAGTCCAATTAAGACAAGGAGCATGCTTGGCAATGGAGGAATCCATCTATTTCCAGTTCATGTCAGTTTCAGAAATGTTTATTTATAATCCTTCTTGGTCCCCTTTCTGCAATGATATCATTTTTTTCTGTCTCTAACATGTCTTGAAATAAGTAATTAAGCCACATGGGTCTAGAATCACTTCAGCATACCTGGAGAGTGCAAAGCAAGGTAAGTTTATACTTAAAGTGTAGTTAGGTCCAAAGAAGGCTACTGGACAGAGAAATAGTATTTCTGACCTTCTGTGCAAACAAACATTTACCTTCAAAGATATCTACATGTTCATGCTGCGTATTATAAAGCTCCTTATCTTTTCCTTATTGTAAATGTATTCAAACATGAAAGTAGGACTCGTCCCGAGAGCAATTTATTACTCAGGATAAATAAAGTGGAGGGAGGAAGCTGAAAAGCATCAAGATGGGCGCCATAACCAATGATCAAATGATGATGATCAAATGGACAAGTCTTGGACCTTTTTTAATGCATGATGCATGTTTGGGATCCCCCTTGGGACCATTTTTGCCCCTTCTCTCCCTGGCTATCTTCAATCCATCAGCTGTCATTCTCTTCTGTCTGATGTTTTTAGCTGGTCACCTTACAAGGACGAAACCTCCAACTCAAACTGAATTAAGCTTTCTTCAATCTTCCTAGCATCCCTTTGAGATTGTCTCGGGGATGTGATGGCTCAGTGGCTAAGATGCTGAGCTTGTCGGTCAGAATGGTCGACAGTTTGGCGGTTCGAATCCCTAGTGCCACGTAATCAAGTCAGCTCCTGTTACTTGTCCCAGCTTCTGCCAACCTAGCAGTTCGAAAGCACATAAAAATGCAAGTAGAAAAATAGGAACTACCTTTGGTGGGAGGGTTACAGCATTCCATGCGCCTTCGGTGTTTAGTCATGCCAGCCACATGACCACGGAGAAGGTCTTCAGACAGTGCTGGCTCTTTGGCTTTGAAACGGAGATTAGCACCACCCCCTAGAGTCGGGAACGACTAGCACATATGTGCGAGGGGAACCTTTACCTTATTTATCCTTCTTCCTGGTTTGGATAAGTGTAGTCCACTTCTACTCTGCTCTTCTCTACTCATTGCATCTTCAATAGCAGCCACCAACAGATTACAATGACATGGACAAAACAGCTTGTGGGGGTAAAGTGTAAAATAGGCCCCATTTGCCTCTGCCCCGAGACAATTTTGCCATATGACACCTTCTCACAAACCTGGTTATCTGTAAGAGATTCTGAAACTTTTGGGCCTTACAGTGAAGCCTCAAACCAGCCATATTTGGTCTTCCATTTGCAAAGCCTGATCTGCTCTCATTTTCTTGGGCTTCAGGTGAATGACAAGCTGAGATTATTTATCCACTTTCGGAAGCTCGGCCAATGATTTCTGGTGGGTTACATTTAGTTTGGGGAGAAATTAATTGAGTCATGATACTTTCTCATGTAAAACTTCCATAAGGTTTCAGAAGAGAAGCAGTTGCAAAAATATTGAAAGTGGACGAGAAGGAAAAGATAGTCATGGGCAACCAATGTACCAAAGCATAAAAATTAAAATAATTGCAATAATTAATGGGCTGTTTTATTTCTCCCTTCCTCCAGGTGTCAGAAGAGGGCTATTCTGGGGATAAGCAGGGTAATTTTGTTGGTGTTGTTGTTAGAAAATCAGTATATTATTTTCTCAAGATTTGCTTTGTCATTGTTTAAAATTTTAACTCAAGCTGATATCTGTTAGATTTTAGCCTATTACCTACCAATTTTCATAATTTCTTTGAAAAAGTTACAGACATAGTGAAAAAGAGCAGTTTAAAGGATGCTCCTTGTATCATGTAGAATGACATGCATACTATTTGCTGCACTTCTGCTCCTTAGCTTACCCTGTTATTTCTGCAACTTACCGCAATTCCTGAATTTCCACAACTTTCTCCACCATCCTGGACATGCTCATCAGAGTTTATTCCCAAGAAATTGAATAGGTCTGAGGAACCCCATGACCATGTCCCGAAGTAACCAAAACGGTCCTCTTCTCTCCGAAACTTTAAAGCACAGATGAACAGAGGTGAAAGAGGAGATCTGGAATTCCTTCTACCTAGCCTAACCTCCCATGGGGACTTTTAGATAGTTTTATTGGGTATTTTAAAATTGGGTTTTTAGCATAGGATAAGACGGTTTAATTTATATTTTAAATTGTGTATTTATTTTTGTACTCTGTATGTTTTTTAAATTTCCTGTGCGCCGCCCTGGGTCCTTTGCGGAGAAGGGCGGGATATAAATGTAAATAAATAAACTAAACTAAACTACCCAGTTATTGAGTTATTTCTAGTTGTATAGGGTTGAGGAAGAGAACACCCCATCTTCTCCATAATCTTATTTGTTTGAAGACTGGAGACGACTTCAAGGGTGCTGCTAGAGGGGAAATTAAAAGAAAAGTAAGGTTTAAATGACTTCTCTTTTTCTGCATTTCTTTCAACTCTTTTCTTTCCATTTGAAGTAAAAGATATTGCCTCCCAACCAGCATCAGAAAATGGTGAAATTTATAAAATTATCTGGGGTGAAATATGGAGTTCTACCTACTTTGTTTAGAAAATGAAGGATAGGGTATGAGCGCTTCTTGTCCATCAAGCAGCATCTCCTGCTTAAGCAGAGATTTGAACAAGAACATCTCCAAGTCCCGTTCCAACACTGCTATTCTGTAAATCTTTAAATGTTCAATCCTATACAGTTCCAGCAAGGATTCCAAGTCTCCATGGCTTCCTGAATCTCAATTAAATTCTCAGGGCAAATGATATTTGAGGATGTCTCCCATAAGATTTTTCCAAGTTAGACAATGGAAACAATTATCAGATCTATCAGCTTTGGCTTGGCATCATGTTGGCATTCTGTCATCATTTGGAAAAGGGAAGGGGGAAACAAATGGGCAACAAAGTTGTATACCTTTATGATGAGAAATTGGGAAGGAGGAAAATTGACAGTTGAGGAAGAACAGATCAGGCGTTTTGGAATCTGGTTCATGGTGGCATCTGGCGCCTTCAAGGCCGTTTGCCCTGAGAGTAGAATTTCACTAGCCCAAACACCTCAGTGTTTCTCATAACATCCTGGCGATGCTGTATTGGCTATGCATGGAAGGACCATGGGGGTGGGGAGAGGGCTAGAGAAGCAGGGGTTTCTTTCTGTATAAGCACATGGGAATTTTAGATTCTACTTGACTCTACTACAATCAGGTTTTCTTAGTAAAAGTGCCTTTTCACCTCCCATGGAGTCAAGATTTTTACTTTCCTAAGGGATCAGACTGGGGCAGGTGTGACAACAATGGAGAAACATTGGGGGAAAGTGGCAGAGAGAAACCATTTGTAATCATTTGAAATAACCAAGATATCTCCCAAAAATAGATATTTTCTTTTTCATCTACTTCCAGGAAGTGGATGATAGATCTGGGGTTGGCTTAAATAATACTTTTTAACTCCTATTCCCTGCAGTGAATTATAACATTCACTGCACGTGTAAGTGAAAATGTATGCCAATGTATAAGTGTGCTCTTCTCTTTGATGTGTCTCCTTTTCTTAAGATTTTGGAGAAAGACAGGTGTGACTTTCAGTCTCAAAAAGATTTCCCACCCCTGATATATAAGAATGTAGCTTTAATCACTTCCAAATGCACTAACAGTCCTCTCAAACCTCTTCAGGGAAAGAATCTCCTTGGGTTTCCTAGCTAATATATTTAATTACTCCTACATTATAATTACAGCAAAGGAATTGATATGGGGATACTTGAATCCTCACGGCAGGCAGTGTTCTCATTATGCCCTTCTGTTTCATGCGGTGCATTCAGGACAGCAGAAAACAAAGGAGCTGTATGTTGGAGACTATCCAGATAGTGAATAATGAAAAAAAAATATCAAAAGAATTGATTTGCAGATTCATCTAGAAGTTCTGCATGGCGTCTTTCTTAAAAGATCCCCAAGGGTGAGCAACCTTTTCCCAGCACATTTTGCTTCATGCTTTAGGCAACAGAAAAGTAGAAATGCTCCAGAGAGATTGATCTGTGAAGCAGAAAAATCCCTGTTTGAAACCCAGTCTATGCTCAGACATGGCTTTGCAGAATCTTCTACGTGCATAACATGTGTTTAACAATGCACCCTATTCTTCAGCACAATCACAAAGCTGAGCTCTTGTGGGTCCAGAGTTTTACAGAGCTTTCATAAACAATAAAGGTTATTACACTCATTATCACAAAACTATGTCAAAACAGTAGCTCAACACTACAATTCTATGCCCCATGCCAAGGAGAAGAGGATTAAGTCCGACTGCCAAATCAGCTTGCCACTCAGCTTGAGAAGACTGGGTGACATCAATGGAGGTTGGAGAAAAATCTCACTTCAGTGGCACCATCTGAGCTGCTTCGAAGCAAAAGAACTTCAAAGTGCTCTTTCCCAGTAGAACTGGGATTTCAACACAGCAACCAAGATACTTGCAATCCTCTTCTACTCAGGTTGGCTGCCCTACCTCTTCCCCCTTCAGAGGAGGACCGAAAAACCAAGATGGAACTGCATTTGCTGGCACTCCAGGCTGGGTGTTTTTATTCTTGTCATGGGGTGGAGTTTTGGAAAACGAGGTTGCCAGAAATGATTCTATATCTCTCAGTTAGGATCATTTAAAAGAAAACCTGAACACCAAATTATTCAGATTTACTATATTGATTTCCTTTTCAGGAAATGACATTTTCACCAGTCCCTTAGTTCTTCCACTCAATTAGCACTAGAAGCAGCACACCCAGAAACAGTTTCTAAGTTCAAGTCCTTCCTGTTTCCTAGCTTTGATGAGAAATGTCAAAAGATTTGATCCTTTTGATTGAGATGACTACTCGGTTGGTTGGCTTGACTAATTGTTCCCAAAGATAGCACTGTTCCACAATTTTGGACTACTGTTCCCACAAGCAGGATCAGTAGAAAAAAGGAGAAAGGGCCAATCTAGTATTGCTGGTTAGACACTATAAAGCAGAGGTGTCAAACTCAAGGCCCAGGGGTCAGATCTGGCCCTTGAGGTGCTTACATCTGGCCCACGGGGCCACCTTGGAAACAGCAACGGTGACTTGCCCACAGTGCTTCTGCCAGTGAAATTGTGCAATAGAGATAGATAGATGCCACGTGCAGCCCTCCCAAATTCTGTTTTCGGACGAAGCAGCCTGCTGCAGCCCTCTGGCCTGCCCAAGCTCCATTTTCACTGTCAGAGGACTGCAGGAAGTCATCATGGTACAAAACGGAGCTCGGTAGCCCATTTTTGTTGGCAGAGAGCTCAGGCCACCACAGAGGCCCCCTGATATGAGTGATGCCAAGCTGGCCATTCCCACCCTGGCCCCTCAAGGTCAAACACAACCCTGATGTGGCCCTCAATGGAATCAAGTTTGCTATAAAGGATGACACCAGGATGACCATGGCAGATTTGAAAGAGGTGGTGCAAGACAGAGAGGCATTGAGACAGTGGTGGGTTTCTGCAGGCTCGCACCTACTCGCGAGAGCCGGTTGGTGAAATTTAGAGAACCGGTGAGAGGGGGTTCCACCGGCGTGCCTGGAAGTAAATGTGGCCCGCCGCTGCCAGTGACCCAACGGGAAGGAAAGGAAAGGAAGGAAGGAAGAAAGAAAGAAAGAAAGAAAGAAAGAAAGAAAGAAAGAAAGAAAGAAAGAAAGAAAGAAAGAAAGAAAGAATTTATCATCACAATTGAGTCCAAAATTTTGGTTGCTAAGCAAGAGCGTTGTTAAATGAGTTTCACCACATTTTAAAAGGTGGCCACTCCCACCCTGTCACATGACTGCCAAGCCACGCCCACAAAATAGGCCACACCTACAGAGTAGGTTCTAAAAAATTTGAAACCCACCACTGCATGGAGAGTACAGGTTGATGGAGTGGCTGAGGATCGGACATAAGTGAATGGCTGCTGATGATAACAAGTTCCTATAAGTTTGGACCAGTGGGGTTGGTCAGTGCAGGCTGAAGATGCTAAGAGCTGTAGGCCAAAATATCTGAAGAGTAATTCAACAGGTGGGAACCCGTCCAAATAAATGTGGATGTTATTATGTCTGACCTAATTTTCTCATGTGCAACCTTCCAAGTGCTTTTAATAAAGGCAAGCAATGTTTCCAAGGAGCTGTCTCTTCTGGAGCAGCTTGATAAGAACAATGTCATATTAAACATTCCACAGGACTCCACCAAATGACATTGGGTGAAACCAAATCTCAGTAAAATACCTGCTTTTATTAAAGTTGGCCAAGTTTCGTCACAACACATTTTTGAACAGAGACAGATTTAAGAACTGGAACAGGCACAAATTCCAAACGCTCATTTTCTAATTTTGAGGTAATTAAGTCAATAAGATATTCTCTGACTGCATGTAAAGTAAGTCTTTTGGGGGGAGGGGGGGAGGGAACTAATTTGGCTACAACCCAGAGCTTCATTTGTGCTGGGGTGTCCTATTATCTTCCATGAAGCTTTGACTAGAAGGTAAGGAAAACATTCACGAATATATGAAAGATACATCGATGCTTTCAAGCCTGGGATATGATTAATATTCTATGGGAATTTTTTGACAAGTATGCATGTTTGTATGTGTTTATGTCTGACTCTAATGAGTGCTCTTCTGAAGTTTGAAGGGATATATTTCAGACTCCAGAAAACTCATTACGGGTGAAAGAATTCTTTAATTTCAATTTCATTCCATTCCTCTTTTTCCCAGCCACAAATCCAATACAATCTTATTTCTGTAGCAATTAACACATTTCTTGGTTTAGCTTAATTATGTGAAACTCTGCAAGTAATTAATATAATGCTAGATAGATAGATAGATAGATAGATAGATAGATAGATAGATAGATAGATAGATAGATAGATTTTATTTATTTATTTTTATTTTATTAAATTTATACCCCGCCCTTCTCCAAACGGACCCAGGGCGGCGCACAGGGATGTTAAAACACATATAAAACATATAAAATTTTAAAAAACTTATTCTAATAGACCCTGCGCTAAAAACCGAATTTTAAAAAACCAAATTTAAAACTATCTAGGAGTCAGTAATGGGGGTTACGCTAGGCCGGCTAGATGGAATAGGTATGTCTTCAGACACTTGCGGAAGAGGCGGAGGTCGGAGATGGTGCGGAGTTCAGGGGGTAGGTCGTTCCAAAGGGCAGGGCCCGCCACAGAGAAGGCTCTTCCCCTGGGTGTCGCCAGTCGGCATAATTTCCCAAAAATATCTATTCTGTACAGACTTTCCCTGATATTAATATTTTGTTTCATATCTTCTAATTGGAGGATTACACTTAAGATGTACAGCAAATTTCAGGAAAGGATATGTTTCAATTTGTTAGCCTGAAATAATAATAATAATAATAATAATAATAATAATAATAATAATAATAATAATAATAATAATAATAATAATAATAATAATAATAATAATAATATTTAATATTTATAAAACCGCACCCTCTCCCCACAGGGACTCGGGGCGGTGCGCAGGTAGAATAAAAACAATAAATACATACAAACAATTCTAAAAGCAAATTAAACATAACCTGCGCTAAAATTTCCCCATTAAAACTAAAAACAGTACTAATTTCCCAATAAAAACCCCAAAGACAGAGAGACTTATCCTAGGCCGGCCAGACAGAAAAAGTGAATTTTTAATTTAAGACGGAAGGAGCGGAGGTCCGTGGTCGTCCTGATATCGGGGGGAAGGTCGTTCCAGAGGGCCGGGCCCGCCACAGAGATAGCCCTTCCCCTGGGTGTCGCCCGCTGACAATGTCTAGTGGACGGCACCCGGAGAAGTCCCTTTCTGTGGGAGCGAATCGGCCGTGAGGATGTATGAGGCAGGATCCGATCCCGCAGATAGCTAGGTCCCGAGCCATGGAGCGCTTTAAAGATGATAATTAACACCTTGAAGTGCACCCGGAAGACGACAGGTAGCCAGTGCAGCTCGCGCAAGAGCGGTGTTACATGGGTAAACCTAGCGGTTCCCATAATTGCTTGCGCGGCTGCGTTCTGGACTAGCTGAAGTCTCCGTGTGCACCTCAAGGGGAGCCCCATGTAGAGAGAGTTACAATAGTCCAGTCGGGATGTCACGAGCGGGATGTCCAGTCGGGATGTCACGAAATTATCATATTGGGTAGACACATATTAAATTAAAACTCTAGCTTCCCCAATCTTAGTACCCTGTTCTCACGTAATATTCATGAGAGCTGTGTGAAATTAGAGTGTGTTCTCACACAATCTCCAGAAATCATGCAAAGGGACCATGCTCTTGCATGGCTTCCGGAATTTGAAAATCACATGCAATGGGGCATATTTTTGCATGCTTTTTAGAGGCTGCAGAGGCCATGGAAGAGCATTCTCCAAAGTAGCCTCAAGAACCAAGGCCTTTTGTGACCCAGAGCAACCTTGGGTAGGCCTCAGGGACTCGTCAACAAAAAGAGAACACCCCCGGAAGGGAAGCAGTTCATGGCAGATCCTGGGGAGCACTGGGCCATGGAGGCAAACACACCACTCTCCAAACCTCATGCGGCCTGCTGCCATTGGGGAATGGCAGCAGGCCGCCTATTAGAGTGGAAGCAGTGGCACTAGGGCTGAAATTGAGGTCCAGCTTCTACTTCAGGCCCAGCTTTGGCAGTGTCACCTAGTGCCACTATTCAGGGAGGCCTAGATGGGGAACAGAAAAATAGATAGATGGGGAACAGAAAAATAGATAATTGATCTTCTTTTGTTTGGGCGTGTGTGTCATACCAGTAGAATCAAGTTTGGCATCTTCTGAATTTCTGACATGTTGACCCACAAAAAAGGTTTGCCATCACTGAAAAGGAAGAATAAGCTACAGCAGCCAAGAGGTAGAAATGTTTATATCTTTGCTGCAACTTAATTAGCATTTAGATTGTTGGGATTCATGTCTGGTAGCCCTGATTTTGGTAGGCAAACCACAAGGTTGTCTTGCTCCCCTGTTTTATTTTAATATTGAAACTTGGGAGGAAACTTTCAGTCCTTTCCCTTGTAAAAATGGCTGTGATTCTTCTGCTTTAAGCTCTAGTGTCCCATCTCAGGCATGCCAACAACAACCAAGCCTCCTACAACTGACCCCATCCCATTGGGCCCACTACTTCTGGTTATTACAGAAAATGAGGCGCAAGGTCTATTTCACAGACAAAAGCCAGGTCCAGACAAGATAACTCTATATGGCTTAAAAGCTTGTGCTGACCAACTGGCCTCCATCTTCACCCAAATCTTTAATAAATCACTAGAGATGTGCTATGTTCCTTCTTGCTTCAAATGCTCTACTATCATCCCAGTGACAAAGAAACCCTCCATCAAGGAACTGAATGACTTTGGATCGGTTGCTCTAACATCTGTAGTTATCAAAACCTTTGAAAGGCTAGTGCTGGCTCATCTGAAAACCATCACAGGTCCCTTACAATTTGCCTATTGAGCAATAGATCAACAGATGATGCTATTAATAGGACTCTGCACTACATGCCTCATCTTGAATCTCCAAAGACTATGCAAGGGTCCTCTTTGTAGACTTCAGCTCAGCATTCAATACCATCATTCCAGATGTTCTTCTAACTAAACTAGCTGTACCTGACCACACTTGTAAATGGATCATAAGTTGCCTAACAGACAGGAAGCAGCAGGTGAAGCTAGGCAAAATCACATCAAATACCTGTACAATTAGCACAGGAGCCACCTAGGGCTGTGTGTTCTCTCCACTTCTGTCTCTATCTATACCAATGACTATATCTCAAAAGATCCCTCTGTTAAAATACTGAAGTTTGCAGATGATACAATAGTAATTGGTCTCAATTGAGGCAACGACGAATGCATACAGACAGGAGTTGAACAACAAGCCTTGTGGTGCAATTGGAACAATCTTCAACTGAACACACTCAAAACCGTAGAAATGGTGGTAGATTTTAGGAGAAATCCTCCTATGCTATTGCCTCTTACAATATTAGACAACACAGTACCAACACTAGAGACCTTCAAGTTTCTAGTTCTATCATATCTCAAGACTTAAAATGTATCTAACATCAAAAATGTCATCAAAAAAGCACAACGAAGAATGCTCTTTCTGCACCAACTCAGAAACTCATCCTTCCTATTACCTATCTCCTCCCACTTATGTCTATAACTATGTTGCTTGTATTTCTATTATTTCTATTGTTTTATTTGTTTCCTAGTATGATTTAATTGCTTATTTAGTAACCTATGACTATCACTAAGTGTTATGATTCTTTTTTATAAACAATTTATTTTATTGTTAGACAAACAAACATAAACAAACATATAACATAAAAGCAATCCTCCAATTACATACAGTGTGTCGATTGACTACAAAACTTCTATGCCTCCTCACCATAGTCATCACTTACAGTTTATATAAAATATCATATTATCAATCCAGTACATATGCATTAAATTATTATCATTATTAAACATTTATTTGACTACCACCATTATTACTTCCTTTTATGTGAGATATTCTAAGTTTAAAATAAGTTTACATTATGGCATTTCAACACGTCATCCCTAAACCATAATATTACATCTTTACATTGTATTCTGTATAAAATTGTTTATCTTTGATTACAAAACTTTTGTGCATCCTCTCCATAGTCCTCACTTACAATTCATATAAAGTTTCATATTATCAATCTAGTATGTGTGTATGTGTGTGTGTGTGTGTGTGTGTGTGCCTCTTAACAGGATGTTGTGAAAAAAACTACCTATACTAAATACCCCTGTCTCAGCTGATGCAATAAGGGAGAGCCGGCTTGGCTGAATTGCTAGGCTCCTGCCTTATATATGCAATACAGCCCCGGTTTGAGTCCCAGTAGAGGGTATGGCCAGCTGATGAGAGCTAATAAGCTCGAAATAGATCTATCCTGGTCTCTCTAATTTATTTATTGATCAGCTCATAAAACTAACACACATATCTAAAAAAATTTACACAACGAAACTCTTGGCTTCCTGTCTAGATGATCTCTGGTGATGAGCCGAAAAGCAGAAAAAGAAACAGTATGTCTCCTCCCTTAATTGGGGCCTCTTAACAGGATGTTGTGAAAAAAACTACATATACATACATACATATATACACACACACACACACACACACACACATATATATATGTGTGTTTTTGAGCTGATCAATAAATTGTTGTGGAAACAATTATATATATATTCTTACATGGGAAAACATCTGAATACAAGACCAGCATACCCACACCCGTGCAAATCTACGAAAACAAATATATATATATATATATACACACATACATACACACATACATATACATACACACACACACACATACATTATTATCATTGTTAATCCTTTATTTGACTACAACTATTATTACTATATTCTATGTGCAATATTCCAAGTTCAGAAGGCAAGCTCTGTGGTCCTTCTTAGGCCTTCCCCAAGGCAGAAATCCTACATAATGAAGCCAGATGCTTCTGTCATATTTCTGAACTCTTCTCACATTAAACAAAGAAGCAAGCAAAAACACATGCCTTATATGTGATAGGACAGCTGTTAGAAAATAAAGGATTAATGTTGACTTAGAAGTGGTATTCAACATACAAGGAAGCATTCAAAAATATCTATTTGTCTGTCTGTCTGTCTGTCTGTCTGTCTGTCTGTCTGTCTATCTATCTATCTATCTATCTATCTATCTATCTATCCATCCATCCATCCATCCATCCATCCATCCATCCATCCATCCATTCATCTTTATCCTGTCGTTATTATTTTTATAAAGAACAAGGCAGTGAACATATCTAATACTCTTTCCTCCTCTTATTTTTCTCACAACAATAACCCTGGGAGCAGAGATGAATCCCTTCCCCATGTGTACATTATGTTGGTACAATCCAAAGTTTTCTGGTTAGCTTTAAGTTTTAAGGAGTAATATATTAAAGTCAGAAGGTGCGGGTTCTAAGGAGGCTGGGTCAATCAAAAATGATGACAAGTAAGCGCTAAGGATTTCCTCCCCACCCCTTTTAATGTTGAATTTTTATTCTGTTTTTATACCCCAGCTCTACACCTCCCACAGAACAAGCTTATTCAGAAGACCTGCGATAGAAAGCAAGCAAGAGGGCAGGTCTACTGTGAAATCACTCTGAATGTTTGTCTGGTCAAGTAAAGATTTATTCAACGAAAAGTTTGCATTTTGGAAGGTATTACAGCAGCTTTTTCTGGACAGGATGTGAAAATGTGCAGCTGCTTGTTTCAAACAGGGCAGACACCCAGCTAGTGGCCGCCGCCGCCGCTGTTCCTTAAAATCACATCGTCCAGAAATATTGTATTAACATCAGACTCAAAGAATAACAAGGAGAATTTTCCAGCATTTTTCCTAGACTCCTTGCCAGATATGCGTCCTCCTCTTCATTATGTGGTCACATTTTAGGGCAAGAAATAATAAATACACAAATGGTCTGAGCCGCTACTCCTATTAGTTAGCAACCAAAGATACAAAGGACAAACAAGGAGGTCCCGAGGCCTACAACAATGTTGCTGTGACTAAAGATAGGCATGGAGAATGTTTTATTCTGGTCCCTACTGCCAATAAAAGAGAAAACAAAACCCAAAAGAAAAAAAATCCACTTTGGCCCCAGCTCAGCTAAAGTTAGCAGCAAGTCAAGGCTTACTGCTTTTAACAGAACAGGCAGGACAAGCTTAAGCCACTTTTATTCAGATAAGTAACCCACAGTGGTTCAATGGGATTTACTCCCAGTTATAAAGTGCATTTAAGATGGAAAACATATGCAACAAAACGCAAATCACATTGAGTTTTGGGAAGACATGTACAAGATGGAAACTTCAGTCACAATCATGTGAGGCTATTATTAAAAGCTAATTGTGTAAAGAAGTGTGACTGAATGGTGTCACATACCTAAGAGTTTATCAAGAGCTAGTTTGGTGTAATGGCTAAGGCAGGGGTCTGCAAAGTCGGCTCTTTTAAGACTGGTGGACTTCAACTCCCAGAATTCCCCAGCCAGCTATGCCAGTCACTTTCTCACAGCCCTAGGAAGGAGGCAACGAGAAATCACTTTTTAAAAACCTTGGCAAGGGCTTCCGGTTCCGGCTCCAGCGGCGACGGGCGAGCCTAGCGCTCGCTCGCCGCTTTGTTGCCTTTTCTGCCCCCCCACGGGGGCGAGACACTCCGGTTACCGGAGGTCTCCCGTAGGGTCGGCTCGGAGGGGACGTTCTTCCTCACGGCGGTGGGGAGAGCATTCCCCTCCGCGATCTAGGTGAGGAGGAACATGCTGCGGGGGGTTCTCCCTTCGCCAACGGCTGTCGGCGCCATTCACTTCAATGCAGAGGGCTGAGCGGAGAGATCGGAAGGTCTGCCGAGGCTTCAGCTGCGAGGGAGAGTGAGTTTAAAAAAGACTTTTTTTCCTTGCTGCCAGCCAGGCTGAACGGACTGGGAGGGGGGTGTTTGTTTAAAAAAAAAAACCCTCGGACTTAAGTGGCACTCTAAAATGGCTTCTCTGGAAGAGAAAGTGGAAATCTTAAATCCGGACTGTCTCTAACAAGGGAAAGTGGTATGCGGCTACTTGCAACATTGTTTCTAGGTCTGGCTGGATAAAATTTTTTATTTTTCTACTCTCTCCTCTGGGCTCTGAGATGGGCGGTGGAAGGTGGCTTTTCTTTGTCCCTGCCTGATTATTTCAACTATGGAAAATTCCCAGCGTCTCTTTACAATTGGGACTCTCTCTGGATATTGATGAAGAATTTTTTTTCTTGATGGATTTGTGATTTCCTTTCTGGAGTACCTTTGCTATTATAACTATTGAGTTGGAAAATTGTCTCTCTCTTGGTTCCTGAATTTTACAACGTTTCAACCTTGATCAGAACTTTTGGCTCCCGGTTAGTCTCACCAACCCCACCCTGAAAACGCCATTTTGGTGGCATTGACTTTAACAGTTAATCATGGCTCAAGAAACAGCACTGGCAAGTTTAGAACAACGGATGGCTTCTCTTGAAACTGTTATACAAACTTTGGTAAAACAAATTCAGGCCCAGAGGGCAGAAAACATCAATTTCAAGAAGGAGCTATTGGACACACGGAAGCAAGTGCTGGAAAACACACAGAAGACTGAAGAATTGGAAGGGGGGTTGGTGGGGGTTAAGGGAGAGATTAAAAATGTTATTAAAGAGGTTGGGGAAACAAATGGGCATGTGTCTAGGATAGATATGGAAAGAATGACATATTTTTTGACATTTCAGAACGTTCTTGAGGAATCTGGTGAATGCCTCCCTGATCTTATGAGCACAATTTTAGCAGACTATTTACAAAAACCTAAAGATGAGATCAGGGGGGACATTGACCTAGCCTACAGAATTAACTCAGCATATGCCAGGATAAATGAAGTGCCTAGAGAGATACATGTGAAATTTGTTAGAGGGTCAACCAGAGAGGAAATCCTGAAAGTGCAGAGAGGTAGTCCATTAATCTACCAACAAAAAGAGGTTGCTATCTTGAAGCAGATCCCTAGAAAGATTCGAGAAGCAAGGAGGGAATTTTCCTTCTTGTCAAAAATTTTATTTGATCATGGGATTTGGTTCAAGTGGGTGACACCCGAAGGGATGCTGGTGTTCTGGGAAGGAGGAAGAGTGAGGATTAAAACAGTTGTTGAGGCGGAAGCCTTTCTTAAAAAACATTCCTCTGCCCTGGGGGAAGATCCAGGGGGGACGGAGGGGGCCGCGGCCCCGCCCGCTGGGGGCCAGGGAGGAGAAAAAGAAGATACAATAGCCAAGAGACTTAGATCGAAAAAATAACTTTGCCTTGATTTTTCTGAACAATCTTGCATAATATTTTATCTGGATTTTTTGTAAATGTCTGACAGCATGGAATTGAGAATTTAGGTATATGTACTTGCTTTTACCTTGTAGTGTTATGAAAAATGCTTTTTTTTTGGTATTTTTTTATTGTGTATTTTGAGGTCTCGGAAGGGCCGACGACTCTGACGTGAATGCTCTCAAAATTTCTTTGTATCCCTTACCCTACCCTATAGAAAAAATGTAAAACCAATAAAACTTTTTCAATATTAAAAAAAAAAAAACCTTGGCAAGAAGACTGTAGGGACTAGCTCAGGCAGCCTTCGAGAACTGGACAGTATTGAATGGAAGGAAAAAACAACGATTGATCAGGTCTCAGACACAGCTTGAGAAATGAGGGGAAACATTGGCCTGTAATTAACATGTATGCCAGCAAGAAGTATTGGGATCTACTATTAAAAACTGGAGATAATTTCAGGATTCCATTGAGATTTGAGAGCAAGAATGGGCCACATCTGTTCTGGCAAGTAGGCCTCACAAGTAGGTGTTGGGGGATTCCCCCCCCCCTCAAGCCATGATTTTAGGTTAAGTATTGCAAGCTTTGGGTCCCATTTTATTGAACTTCATAAAACCACTGATTCCCTGTTTTCCTAAAAATAAGACCTCCTTGGATAATAAGCCCGACCGGGCTTCTGAGTGCATGCGCTAAAATAAGCCCTCCCCTGAAAAGAAGCCCTCCTTGAAAATATTGCAACACAGCAACAGCCATGAGGTGACCACACTCACTACCTCCTACACCTCAAAAATAATAAGATTCCCCCAAAATAAGGCCAATTATTTGACTTATTTCGGGGGTCAAAAGAAAATAAGACCCTGTCTTATTTTTGAAGAAACATGGTAGAAGAAATCATTCATATTTGGGTTGTAGACTCATGGAAAAGTGGATTCTAGAAAAATCACCTCTTCTTCCTACCTAATAATCCTCAGAAGAGATACCTGAATCAGAAACAACTCTAGCACAGGGGAAAAACTGGTGCTGAAATGACATCAGAGTAAGACATTACAAACAGCTCCGGTTGGTGTGACTGAAGGTCTAAGTCTGTAGCTTGTGGTTTCTTCGGATCATGGAGCTGTCTGTGGCAGTACCTCTGTTTGATATGATCTCTTTTTTATCCATTCTGTAATACAATTTAGATCAATGGTTTCCACACTGTGGGCAGGACCCATAACATTATTACAAGGGAGTGTGATCATAGACTGGGTGAGATTGGAGGGAGAGAAATAACAAGCTGGCTTATAAGAGGCAGAGGGAGAAGGACACCAATGGCCCTTACACTGTGCCTATCAATCTTGATCTTAAGATGACTGCCCTCCGGAAATAATGAGGAATTCCTGCATTCACCTGCCTGACTATCCTCCCCTCACTTTCGCTGCAAGCCACTTTTACTGCATCGAGCCTGGCTCTGTAATTCGATCTCTTGCAGCCAGGTTATCAGGCCCCACAACCAGAGGTGAGGTCCTACCAGTTTGGCCCTATTTGGCCAAGTAGGTAGCAACTTGGCCGGACACACTCCTGAACCGGTTCTATTGCTGGCGCCATAGGTGCTGCCATCTTGTTTTTTTGCTTTTCCGCATGCACAGCAGCAATTTTAAACTACTGAACATGCGTTCATAAAGCCTGCATCAAGCCTGCATCAAGCATACATAAAGCACACATAAAGCGCACATCAAGCATGTGCGCACGCCCACAGCGCACCCCTGAGTGAACCAGTAGACTGCTATGTTGACCCTGGACTTAATGAAGCACAGTGGCCCAAAGTCCTGTTGCTCAGTGGTCTGATGAGAGCAACTTTTGCATCTCATTTGGAAACCAAGGACCCAGAGTATGGAGGAAGAATGGAGAGGCACACTGTAAGATGCTTGAAGTCCAGTGTGAAGTTTCCACAAGCTGGTTTGATTTGGGGAGCATGTCATCTGCTGGTGTTGGTCCACTGTGCTTCATTAAGTCCAGGGTCAATGCAGCCATCTACCAGGAGATTTTGGAGCACTTCATGCTTCCTTCCGCAGACGAGCTTTATGGGGATGCTGACTTCATTTTCTAGCAGGACATGGCACCTGCCCACACTGCCAAAAGCACCAAAACCTGGTTCAACGACTGTGGGATTACTGTGCTTGATTGGACAGCAAACCCGCCTGGCCTGAATCCCATTGAGAATCTATGGGGCATTGCCAAGAGAAAGATGAAAGACATGAGACCGAACAATGCAGAAGAGCTGAAGGCCGCTGTTGAAGCATCCTGGTCTTCCATAATACCTCAGCAGTGCCACAGGCTGATAGATTCCATGTCACGCCGCATTGAGGCAGTAATTGCTGCAAAAGGGGCCCAAACCAAGTACTGAGTACATATGCATGCTTATACTTTTCAGAGGTCCAATATTGTTCTATGTACAATCCTTGTTTTATTGATTGCATGTAATATTCTAATTTTCTGAGATTGTGGATTTGGGGTTTTCATGAGCTGTAAGCCATAATCATCACAATTATGACAAATCACGGGTTGAACGATCTTGCTTTGCATGTAATGAATCTTTGCATGTAATGAGTATTATCTCATATATTAGTTTTACCTTTTAAGTTGCATTACTGAAATACATGTAAATGAACTTTTGCACGATATTCTAATTTTTCGAGTTTCCCCTGTATATCACCCCATAGTGCTTTACAGAACTCCCTGAATGGTTTATAATGTAGAAGAATTATTTGCATATTGCCCCTGGCAAACTGAGTCCTGTTTTTATTGATCTCAGAAGGATGGAAGGCTGAGTCAACCTTGAGTCAATCAGGATCAAATTCTAGGCTGTGGGCAGAGTTTGCCTGCAATATTCCACTTTGACCACTGTGCCACCACGGTTCAGAGAGCACCAAGGACTCCATACCTAAAACTGTCTGATAAAGCTATGTACCTTTTTCCAAAACCTATGTAATTGAAATTAGATTTTTTTTATACTTGCTTTATCAAGATCTAAATAGTGACACTATCTTGATGTAGTATCTGACCTGAGTTGAAATGATCATAGCTTTGGTCATGTTTCCAATGACTGAAAGATGCAAAAGGACTCCATCCATCTCATGAAATGACTCTGTGTAATTAATAAGCAAATATACCTTCAGTATATTTTTGCAAATGCTGTAATGATTCATATAATATGAATTTATTTTAAAGCATCCCTGAATTGGTGGGAGCTTTTGTGAATATGTTTTAATTGATGCTAAAGGTACAGCTACTATTATGAGGGGAGTCTGCAAAAAATCTGTGACACTCAGAAGAGATCTTTATATTTAAAATGTTTGGGAACTACTGGTCTATTTCAGTTTTTAGGAAATTGTACCATAACAGTGAAGTTATTTTTGACACACATGAGTCACCCCTGCATGCGTGTGTTTAAATATAAACAACACACCTCATGATTACTTTTAGCTGTAATGTATACAGCAGGTAGAGCAGACATAACAGAAAAGAAATTTAGACTCACCTCACTTGAATGTGAGGTGAGTCTAAATGTTTTTTTTTTAGTGCTAATGAGCAATGGCTACTCTGACATAAAACATGTCCAATTACCGTACTTTTGCCCTGTCTTGGTATTGCATTAATCAGAGCTATGTGAGAACTTTCAGAGTTTTTAATTGATTTTTTGGGGATCTGGTTATGTACAGTTATAGTTAGTTAGTTCATTTGATTTATATACCGCACCCTTTCCCAAAAGGGACTCGGGGCGGTGCACAGGCAATTTAAAAAACATATATAAACAACAATATACAAAATATAAAACCAAATTAAATTAATATCCCTGTGCTAAAAATGTAAATACATTAAAACAATATCCCTAAAACCAATTTAAAACAATTTAACTGCAGACTGTGGGCTGGGTGATGTAAGTTAGGCCAGGCCCGCCTGTTGGAAAAAATAAGTTTTAAGGTTCTGGCGGAAGGAGCGGAGATCGTTCTCAGTTCGGGGGGTAAGTCGTTCCAGAGAGTTGGGCCCTCCACAGAAAAGGCCCTTCCCCTGGGCGTCACCCACTGGCATTGCCTAGTGGACGGCACCTGGAGAAGTCCCTCTCTGTGGGAGCGAATCGGCCGAAGGGATGTACAGATAAAATATTGGTATATTTGCAGAAAACAAGGAGAAAATTTTTTAAATGTGGGGTTTTTTTTGTAGAAACCAAAGAGGTTCTATTATCCTGAAAGATGGAAACCGGACACTATGAAGTTAGTTTCTCTCTCTCTTTTTCCCATGGCCACTTCCATTTCCAAGTTTGATCCTTAATATTATGAACAGGCACTCATAATACTGAGCATGAGGAATGTGAGTTAGTTAGAATCATTCCTAGGATGGCCCCAAATTACTTGTGATACCTTATCTTATTTATTAGAATTATGTCTCACCTTTTATCCAGGCACTCACGGGAGTTAAGTAAGTGGTTCCTTCTCTCATTTTTCCCCCCTCATAGTAATATAATGTAGGTTGGGCTCAGAGAAAAGGAATGGTTCAAAATCACTCAGAAAACTTCTTAAATTTAGTTTAGTGTATTTACATTTATATCCCGCCCTTCTCCGCAAAGGACCCAGGGCCTAAGTAGACTAGGAGTCTCCCTGCTCTCAGTCCAGTACCTTAACTGCTATTTTTAAATCATCCAGCCATCTTTGAAGTTTGTTCTTGAAAACTCTATGTCAGATCAATGGTGGCTGGAGATACTAATGGAGATCTGATGTATGATGAGAGATTCTGCAATTTTATCTGTATTGTTTTTCAATGACCTCTTGCCATATGTAAACATGAATTGACCTGCAACAATAGAAAGAGGAGGAAGTATTTAGGTATGTTTGCCACCTTGGTTTATTTATAAAAATAACACGGTTGGAAGATAAACAAATAAACAAACAAATAAATAAATAATACTATTGGTATTACCTTTGCTTTTTTTCTTTTTTCTTTTGCTACAGTCATCCTACTTTATTGCCACCTCTTTGTATTTCATGATTTTCTCCACTTCATTTTCTTCTATTCTATGGCCTTCAGGTATTGCAATGTCCATGATCCAGATGTTTTGCCTTTCTTATTGACTATTGCTAGGTCTGGAGAACACAGATGGCAGATGTTTGTCTGTTTGAATTCTAAAGTCCCAGTGCATTTTAGCTTCTTTATTTTCTATTACTTTGTCAATTTGATGGTCCTGCCATTTCTTGCTTGCAGGCAAAGGGTATTTTCTTGCAGATATTCCAATGCCCCATTGTTGCTACTTTGTCATACAGTTGTTTGTAATCAGTCTGCATAATTTTCGTGCAGCAGTTGGTGAATGATCCACTGTTTGTTCAATTTCTTTGTAGAGACATTTGCTATCTGTTGCTGTTCAATATGCATTGGAAGGCATTTTTAATATTTTTTTCTCTCCCCCACCTTCTTCTTTTTCTCTTTTTGCACTTTAACTTTTATTTTATTCTTTCTCTTTGTTCTTTTTCAATATATTTAAGTTGTATTACTTCTTGTTATTAAACTTTCAATAAATATTTATATACATATACACACATCTACCGTATTTTTCAGTCTATAAGATGCACTGGAGTATAAGACACAGCAAGGTTATGAAGAGGAAAATTTAAAAAAAAAGTTTTTGCACTCTTTCACAAAAATGGGGCCATTTTACGTTTAAAAAAAAAGGGCATGGATAGACTTTAGGAAGCTTATAGAGCTCCTGGACACTGGGGAGGTAAAATTGAGCAAAAATTGGCTGTTTTTTGCTCATTTCTGCCCTCCCCAGGAGCTCCCCAGGAGCTCTCTAAAAGCTTCCTAGAGGCTCTACATGGCCATTTTTGTAAAGGGGATGGTGTTTTGGGAGGCAAAAAAATACTGTATTCAGTGTATAAGCCTCACTTTAATTTATAGGAAAATAAATAATCTATTTATCTTCAGAAAACATTTTACCTAGTTTTTTAAATTATTCATTTCATACTGTACAAACATTTCTATGCTGAATATTCAATAGATTTGAGATAATCTGTTGTCCCCTGGCAGACTTTGCTATGTTTTAGTTATTCTTTTCCATCTTCCTGCTTTTGTAATAAAAGGAAATAAACAAGGATCTCAGCAAAGGATATCTCTTGTAACTGCTCACAGTGTTAGGATAATTATCCTAATGTTGGGTTGACAATATATATATAAGCCAGGATTCTTAAAAAGTATATGTAACTTTAAGAACTATGTGGAATCTGATTGGCTGTGCTTCCCAGCTCAATCATAAAAAGACAGCTGGGAACACCTCTGATGTATTTGCTGCCTCCGCCTCTCAGCCCTGCTCACTCTGGCATCATGGACAAACTGCCTTTGATCCTCCTCACTGCTCCATGTCCCAGGCGCCTCCTGGTGGCCAACCAGGCTCTCTGGTTCCTGCTCTGACTCTGAGCACTCCCCAAGGCCTCCCTCCTCCTCCACAGCAGACTCATAGGGCTCTTCGCTAGAAGAGTCCATCAGCAGCTCATCCCGAGCCGGCTGGGCCACAACATTGATCTATATACCAAATGAATGACCCATTGGGATCCCCATATCAAAACAACTTACCTTAGGTGCGGCCAGAACCGGAAAATAAAATTTACCGGTAACACAGCATAGTACTTAAACAAATGGTTCGGTTGAGATCTGCATATGTGAGACTGATTGGGGTTGATTGCAGGGGTGACACCGAAATATAATTTTATCATATTTTTATCTATATCTTAAATTGTTGTATTCTATTCCAATTTCATTTTAGATTGTATTTTATTCCAGTTCCATCTTAAATCATATTTTATTCCAATTCCATTTTAAATTGTATTTTATCAAATTTCATTTTAAATTGCTTTTATCGAATTTTAGTAATAATTTGTTTCTGGAACTTGGCCCAGGGCTAATCAATAAAGACTCATTGTCAAAATATAATTGCTCAGATGAATAGCCAGAAATTATGCTTTATTTCATTATTCTATTCTCATCTTTTTCTTCCAAGGTGTCAACCATGCCTGTTTATTACTTCCTCCAGTCTGTCAAGATGACCCACAAGTCTCACCCTTCTTTCTACTCACCCCTTATTAAGTGGAGCTCTTTCTAAGCTGAGCCACGTGCCCAGGGAACCCAATGTGTTTCAGTTTCTCTCTACTTTGAGGCAGAGTGCTCTTTGAAAGGAAAAGAAAAGAAAAAAAATAGGAGAATGTGCATTTTCTGCAGCCCTGTTGGACTTGCTCTAAGCAGTGTCAGAACCCAAGAACATGGCAAAGAAAATACAGCTGGAGCAGAGGGAGCAAACCACACATTGCGTAGGAAATATTGCATTCCTATACAGTTTTCAGGCATGCAAACTATCGGCCACATGACAGAACATTGAGGGAACTCTTGATGTTACCCAGACAGGCAGCTTATTTGAGTCAGACCCATCTGATTTTTCCATGCTCTGAGAAACTTAACCCTCAGAGCTCCTCCGGGGGCCATAGATCCTTATTGTCACGGCTAATGGCTCGTGAAATGGTCTCGGTTTGGCAGCTTGATTGGAACTGGGGTTATATTAAAGTCCTTGTGTGCAACTCGTGGCCACAGATGCACACAGAGAGGTTCTCCCTTATTGATTTTATGAAGACTGGCTCTGTGCCAAGCGAAAATCTGTGCAAACCACATGACAGGCGGGAGGGACGGCTTCTGCAAACTGTTATTTTTGTTTCCCAATTTTGAATCCCAAACTGAAGTCGGAGTAAAGTTCCCATCACAAATCAATATGTTATCAGAAAACTGAAACAATCTAATAGAGGCTAATGTCCGTATCATATTGCAGTTGTATATTTGTACTAGTTTACCCATTGGCATTGCTATAGATATTCCAAATCTGTATTTAGGAATCCATTTGTTTTTGGATTTCTCTGAATTCCAACAGTATGTCATTTTGAGATAAAGTTCACTTGGCATGCAATTTTTTGAAACAAATTGTGCTGATGTTAATTAATGCAAAGTAGGACAAAACAGACGTGCAAAACTATTAAGAACTGGACCAAGAGGATCCTCCTGTACGGAAGCTGAGAAAGAGCTTCAGTCATTATTACAGTTCAGAGCAAAATCATTCTCTCCTGGAATTGGAACTCTTCAACAATCTCAAAAACCCAGATGCCAACAATGCTAGTTAGGTTGCAGGGGCCCTTTCATTATTATTATTTTTTACAGAATAAAAAAGGTAAAACAATCATTTCCAAAGAATCCATTCAATGAATCTATCAGCAAATCTCAACTGGATCAGCTCAAACTTCCATCATGAGTCTCCACCAGTGGGGGGGATTCAAATTTTTTTTTTACTACCAGTTCTGTGGATGTGGCTTGGTGGGCATGGCAGGAGAAGGATACTGCAAAATCCCCATTCCCTCCTGATCAGCTGGGACTCGGAAGGCAGAGAATAGATAGGGACGTGGCTAGTCAGAGGTGATATTTGCTGGTTCTCAGGAACTACTCAAAGTTTCTGCTACTGGTTCTTTAGAACTGGTCAGAACCTGCTGAATGCCACCTCTGGTCTCTACATGGTGGAAGTTTAGAACAGGAAGAGAAATCATCTCCACCCCCTTTTTTTTTTGAGTTTTCTGAATCATGAATGCTGGCAAGCCATGCAAGATAGAACCAAGTCAGCTTTGTATCCCATTTTTCAGCAACCACCCAGTTTGCTTTTTAGAACTGCAGGGCTTAAAAGACCACCTAATGTTTGCCTTTTTGTCTAGGTCAACATTGGGACAATCCTTTTATTACTTAGATAAAAAAGATTGCCTTCAGCTTTTTCTTACAGTTTATCTTACATTTGAATTTCAGCGGATTTAGAGAAATAAAGTTCAATTAAAATTAAAAATCGAACTAGGAATTTTTGAGACATGCCAAATCTCTCTCTCTCCCTCTCTCTCTCTCTCTTCCCCCCCCCCCCTCTCTCACACACCAGAAATCTGATTGCCAGCCCTGCCAATTACTAAGTTAAATGCTTTCTAAACAAACCACTGGTGCTCCATTTAAATAGACTTTATATACACACTGCCAGGTAACAGTTCTTTAAGCCATATATTTAAACATTGCTTGTTTATACAAACTGCAGTTATCTCGGTAGCGGATGAATTTTTTTCATTGGCTGATCTTGTGAACAGTTTTTTTCCCTTCTTTGCAAAACAGCCATAATGAAATTGAAATGTGGATTGGGAGACATTCCTCATGAGGGAAAGGAATTACGTTGAAAGCTTTTAGCCTTGGTCCCTGCCTCCTCCAGGACACCTGGACTGTAGCTTTCTCTGCATGATGGGCAGGCTGTCGAAAGAGCAACCCCCTCCCAAACTCCACCTATTTCATGGGATGACACCACTGTGCACATCTGGAACAGGTGTCCTTCCCATCACAAGTCTATTGCAATGCTTTGGAAAGACGTGGAGAAGAACAGTGTTGTCCTTTCTCTGTGTAAACAGACTGAGCTCCTCTTCTGAATTGAAGATCAGCTTTCGGCATACAAAAGAAAACCCCTTGGGAATGTGGCTGCTGTTCCTTCTCTGCTGGGTTTGGAACTTGCTTTTCATTTATAATACTTTTGTTTTACATGGCATGATAAAACTTCTATGGGTGATGTGCCAAAAAGATCAGAAGACTTCCCAGGCTTCTTATGGGATGCATTTCCACAATCCCAAATCCATTTTCAGTTTCTGTATAAACTGGAAATATTCAGCCAGATCCCAATCCAGGATAAAACAAACAAACAAATCAGGACTATAATTGTCTTTTCCTGTGTAAATTTTATTATTCACATCCAAATTGGTCACTTAACACTATAATCTTTATAGAACTATCAAAAGCAAAGCAAAAAAACCACCAGCCATTCCCCTTGAAATGAAGTGCATTTGCTTTGTATATTAACTTTCTTCAACCTAGCACCCTTATTATGTATTGGGGCAGTGATGGCTAACCTTTTTGTCATCGCCTGCCAAAAGCGTACACCCACACATACCCAAAATCCAATGTGTGCGCACAACCCCCTCGCCCTGCTGCACAATCACCCCCCCCCCAATCGCCCCTGCGCTGTTTTGGGCCTAGTAGACTCTGCAGCCTCCTGGGAGCAAAAATGGACTGTGGGGTTGTGGGGGGGGGGACACCTCCCCCTCCAGCCCCCACGTATACATACATAGCTCCTGCACATGCACGTGCATCTCCCACATGCACCCCGCCCCCCATGCTTGTGCGGCAGACCTGAAAATCAGCTGGCCGGCGGGAGGCGTGTGTGCCCGCACATTGGAGCTAAGCTGGGGTGATGGCTCACACGGCCACAGAGGGCACACATGCCATTGGTTCGCCATCACGGTATTAGGGCTACAACTCCCCAAATTTCCATGTATCCACGCATCCCAATTCAACTAGTGGGTATCAAATAAGAGAATGGCCTCTGCTACAGACATCCAATACATCAGATAAATAAGGAATGTTCTTCCCCAAATAATGTAAGATCTAAAGTGTAAACATGTGGGAGCAAAAGGCATGGACATGCCTGCAGGACTAGTTCTTTCGATGGTGCTGAATTACAGGGTCAGTGTGTGTGGAGAGAAGAGAACTGAGACCAGATTTCTCAAATCCTGCATCTCTTGAACAATTAAATCCGTGAGAGATAATTGGCTATTCTTGGCAGGATAGGTGGGCTAAGGCATGTTGAGAATATTCCTAAACACTTCATGGTCTGGAAAATTTACTTCCAGAAAACTATCAAACCAGGTCAGTTTATTTTGGGGGGGAAATGTATATTCTAGGAAACACCAAATGTTCCATCTTTGGAACAGAAAGGGAAGAGTAAGCTTTGCATGAAATGAGGGTGTATTCCTTCATGTTTAAAGGTCTAAGATCATTATGAAAGAACATTTTCCTTGCCCTAGCCTCTGATGGACAACTTCCAGTTAAATTCACGGAAAAATTTATGATCTCATAATTCCAACTCAACTGGAGGATAAAGATTTTTAACTTAATTTAATTATTTAATTCTGATACTATAGAATTAATATTAGTTTCTCTTTCCTGATTTGGCCTACCTTGAAGGGCTGTCGAGTTAGTATTTCAATAGGAGGCAACCTGGGAATCTCACAGCTATGAGCAATGGCAATCGCTTCCCTATAGGTATTAAGAACATTATATGGATTATTACATGAGTGCGTTATTAACAAAGGATCCAAACTGATTCAAAGTAGATCACTTTTACGTACAGTGCCTTCTCTGTGAAAGGGAAAACTGCAAACTCCAATACCAAAACCACAAAACAACTTGCAGTAGCCATGGCCACTGGTTAGAGATCTAGTGAAAGCTATCATACAATATTTATTTGTTTATTTCCTGCCTTTTTCATAGATGGATGGATGGATGGATGGATGGATGGATGGATAGATAGATAATATAAAATATAAATATAAAATAATCAAGATGGCAAACGTACCTAATACTCCTTCCAACTCCTATTTTCCCCCACAATAACAATCCCTGAGATGGGTTGAGCTAAGAAAGAGTGAAGGGCCCAAAGTATCCAGCCAGTTTTCGTACCTAAAGCAGGACTAAAACTTACAATTTCCTAGTTTCTAAACTAGTAACTTAACCACTGTATCAGACTGGCTCTCTAAAAGGCACAGTTCCCCATCCCTGATCTTAAAAAAGAGATGGAGTAATGTAGATTTAGAAAATAATACTTTGACTACCTCAAGATGTCATATTCCACAAAGTCCAAAAGATTTATGAAATCCAAGGGGGAGGGAGGAATACATTTTTTAAAGATCTGGTATTTTCTAATTATGTTCTGTTTCTTTTATTGGTTCTTTGTTAAATGGGGGATTACAAAGATTATTTATTATTTGGTTTATACTATTGTTTAAACATTAAACAATAATAGAGGTACTCAAAACAGAAAGGTACTCAAATTTTTTTAAAGGGATGTATAAACAATAGAAATGATTACAATAGTCATAAAAATTATGACATCATTGTGCTCCTAGCCCATCCCAATGAACCATGTACAAGTCAGCAGGAAGATCAGACGGGGATGGAGACACACATAAACGCACAAGCATTTTCACAATAGTTTGGGCAAGAAATGTCATTCCCCTCCTCCATTTTTCCCCCTTTTTTAAAAAATAAAGTCACTGCTGTGGCTCAAAACCCAGACAAGCTGCCTTGAAACTTCAGCAAGTTTTCTTCACAGCTGGCCATGCTTCTGCAGTCTCAGACAAAGGACTTCCGCCTTTATCTGCAGCTTACTGAGATGTCTCATTCAGTGCAGATAAAAGAGGGGAAACAGGCTTTGAAATCCAACCATTGGGGTGTCAAAGACATCAGCATGCAAATGCCAAATGTAAATGAATTCAAGATGAAATCTTTCAGCTGAATCCGGATGCCAGCCTGGATATGCTTTTCTAGCGAAGTAGGAAAATGTGTTTTCTAAAGAACTTGCATTTAGATCTAAGCCTGAATGTGGTGCAGAAGGACAAAAAACAACTGACTACAAAAGACAATGTCTACGAGATCTTCATTTGGAGGGGGGGGGGTTATATTATTATTGACCAGAACATGTTACCTTCAATTTAAGACCTATGGCTTCCACAGCTGATTTGACCCCAGCACTTCATGATTCAGAAATTAAATAAAGGTAAAGGTTTCTCCTATCCAATTGTGTCCAACTCTGGGGATGGTACTCATCTCTGATTCACAGCCGAAGAGCCACAGTTGTCCAAAGATGCTTCTATGGTTATGTAGCTGGCATGACTATATGCCAAGATGGACAGAATGCAGTGTTTACCTACTTTTAAACTGACAGATTGGCAGGAGCTGGGGCAAGTAACAGGAGCTCACCCTGTCACTTGGCCCTTGAGTCTCAGATCTGATGACCTTCCTGTCTACAAGCCTAGCATCTTAACCACTCGGCCACCATGCCCCCTACAAATTAAATAGTTGGATTAGAAACTGCCCTTTCTAGGCCAGTTGTGGCCATTCCTGCTAAGGAGTTCAGTGACACCTTAAAAACCAACACATTGATGAACCTCCAGCCTGGAATGTCCAACTGGAAGTTGCCTTTGAAAAGAATCCACAATGTTCAACACATCCCAAAAGCTCCTGGCATGTTGCCTGGATTTGGGAGTACAGAAGCCTAGTGTTATTCAACCTATGGAATATTGGTTGGTTCCTATTTGTTTTAGGATGGCTCTTACCTCTAAACCCCTAAATAGGATCTGGTGAAAGACAAGCTGCCCAACCCTGAACAGTTTCAGAAGTAGCTCATCCTTGGGAAGACTTCTTAAACCAGCTGTTGCCTGAGGTGGCTTGCGCTCCAAGTCTCCTAATGCCTCCAAATAGGGAAATATCTGTGGGTGAGCTGGGACCATACATGATCTTTTATGAAACCTTTCTGCATTGGGGAGATATCCATTTACACTGCTTAGAGAAGGTGTTTGCAGATGCCCACAAAGTCAGGGCTCCTCAGAGTTGAGAACCTCTTCCTACTTCTCAGCTCTCTGGAAAATGGGAAAAATCCAACATCAAGCTCTTTGATAGGGGTGCTCAGGGTTGGCAACTTTAAGACTTGTGGGCTTCAACTCCCAGAATTTCTCAGGTAGCATAGCTAGCTAGGGAATTCTGTGAAGCCCACAGTTCTTAAAGTTGCCAAGATTGGATATCCCTGCTCTAGGATCTCCGATTAAAGAGTCTTGAAGAGCAGGCTGAAAGATCCCTGCCTAAGTTCTGCTATAAAGTCTCGCTCAATTTTTGTTTTTGTTTTTAAAACAAAATTACCATGGAATCAAATTGGATTCTTGGTACCATGTTTCCCTGAAAATAAGACTTCCCCGGACAATAAGCTCAATCGGACTTTTGAGCCCATGCACTAAAATAAGCCCTCCCCCAAATATAAGCCCTCCTCAAAAATATTGCAACGAACGCAACAGCAGCCATGAGGTGACCATGCTTGCTGCCTTCTGCATCTCAAAAATAATAAGACCTCCTGAAAATAAGGCCAAGTGTTTATTTTGGGGGTCAAAAGAAAATAAGACTCTGTCTTATTTTCGGGAAAACACAGTAAATAGAGCAACAGTTTTATATAGTTCTTATGGTAACAACATAGAAGTGGTTTGTCACCAATTTCTTCTGTGAGGCTTTTTTCAGCTTCCCAGTCCAGGTCATAATTCTGGGATTTCCTGAGGTTGCTCTGGATTATCCTAAAGCTCACCAAAGTGGTTGTTATGGGTATCATAAGATAGCCTGACTCACCACATTTTTTTTTTTACAATCAGTTTAATTTTTTAAAAGATGGAGCAGTTCATTTGTTACAAGTAGTGAAACACCAGCCTGTTGCGTGCAGCTATTTCCCAGGATGCCTTTGGGCCCTGCATAGAGGCCAGAAATGTTCTGAGGAAAGGAAAATGGTCTTATTTGGAGACTGGTGCTTTCTGTGGAAATAAAAAAGCTCCTGAAGGCAAGATAAGAAGCAATGGATGCACACTAATCAAGAAGAGAAGCAACCTAGAACTAAGGAGAAACTTCCCGACAATGAGAACAATTAATCAGTGGAATGACTTGCCTCCAGAAACTGTGGATGCTCCAACACTGGAAGTTTTCAAGAAGAGATCAGATGACCATTTGTCTGAAAAGGTATAGGGTCTCCTGCTTGAGCAGGAGGTTGCACTAGAAGACCTCTAAGTCTGCTTGTCAAAATAAATTTTAATTTCTGACCGTGATAGAAGACTCACTACAGGGTATTAAGAGAATCAAACTTAATAATAATAATAATAATAATAATAATAATAATAATAATAATAATAATAATAATAATAATAATAATAATAATAATAATAATAATAATAATAATAATAATTTTAATTTATGGACCGCTCTCTCTCCCCAAGGGGCTCGAGGCGGTGCACAGGGGATTTAAAAATACAGATATAAAAACACAAGCATAAATACAATTTAAAATGAATTAAACTTAACCCTGCGCTAAAATCCCAGACCAACTAAAATTAGACCCCTAAAAAACCCTAATAGAGCAATTCAGTTACCCCAAGCCAGCCAGGCAGAAGAAATGAGTTTTTAGATTTTGACGGAAGGAGTGGAGGTCCGTAGTTGTTCTAATTTCGGGGGGAAGTTCGTTCCAGACGGTCGGGCCCGCCACAGAGAAGGCCCTTCCCCTGGGCATCGCCCGCTGGCATAGCCTAGTGGACGGCACCCGGAGAAGTCCCTCTCTGTGGGAACGAATCGGCCGCAGGGATGTATGGGGCAGGATGCGATCCCGCAGATAGCTAGGTCCCGTGTCAATCCCACTTGTCAATCAGAACTCACCCTTCTGGTTTATATTATTAATTCCAGCTCTGTTATTCTGTTCTGTTATTTTGTTATTAAATCTACTTGCTAGAAATAAAGAACAAACAAATGCATGTTAGGTGCAAACCATCATGCCTCACTTTCTCATCAACAATCAAAAGGCTTTCTTGTGGGTTTTTTCCCCTTTGAAAACGTTTCGTTTCTCACCCAAGAAGATTCTTCATTTGTAACTAATTGGTGGAACTAAAGAACTAAAGAAGCTTCTTGGATGAGAAGTGAAACATTTTCAAAAGAAAAAAACACAAGAAACTCCAATTGCTTTTTAAGGAAAAATAAAACATCTTTGAGGCAACTGTGACCTGGATAATTGAGAATCTCCATAGACCAGAGGTGTCAAAATGGTGGCCTGTGGGCTGGATGCATCAAGTGCAGGCCACGCTCACTCCAGCTCTAGCAAGTGGGAAAAACATCGCAAAAGGTGAAGGCAACGTGACACGGTGATGTTTGACACCCGTGCCCACAGAGATTCATCAACAATCAATTTGTAAGTGATTACACAAACGACAGCCACTTTGTGAATAAGCACAATTGTCCCAATTGGCAACCAGTGAAAGTGACATCCTTTCCAAATTTCTAATATGCCCAGCCTAGCAAGTTTATTTATGCCGATAAACTGGATGCATTAGATGCATCGTTGACACACCTGAGAAATTCTGCATACCTTATTGCCATCTGGTAAATCAGAAACGATCTGGCATTAGAGCAGAGAAAGGAATCTCTTTTGATTTGCTTCAGTGTTCCACAAAGTTGCTTCGGATTAATTGGGGGCTGACTTTCAAGCGTAATTGCCGCCTATCACCCTTTGCCTGGAGAAAGGTCTGCCCTCTTCCTATTGAGAGAGGGAATTACTTAGGATCTAGTTTGTCATCAAGAGGCCTTAAATTGTCTTTTTTGCAGATAATCTATGCCAGATATTTAATCACGGGACACCCCTGCATAAAGCTCCTCACTTCCATAACTAGCAGAAAGCTTGTCAAAATAAATTTTAACTTCTGACCGTGGTAGAAGACTCACTACAGGGTATTAAGAGAATCAAACTTGTCAATCAGAACTCACCCTTCTGGTTTATATTATTAATTCCAACTCTGGTGGCATGGTTTTGGGATAACAACCATCCTAAGCTACAGTAGTCCAAGAAACACAAACCAAAAGTGGAATATATTTCTTGCCGGGATGACGTACCAATGTCCAGAGGTTGTTGGATTAGATTTTTTTTTTTTTAAAGGTGAGTGTTTTATTAGATTATTCCTGTTGCCAACAGACACAGCTACTGTCTGGCTCCTGTTGCTGACTCTTTTCTTTCCCATTTTGAGATACAGATACCATACATTATTCCCACCCCCCACCCTCCCGGCCCTGCTTCAAAACTAATTAGCACAAATGCAGACTTTCTACTTTTATTGGCTCTTGCAAATTCCATTAAAAGAAGAAAAAGAAAAAAAGAGGGCGAAAACTCAGCTTTCCAATCTGAAATTGGTTGTGCTGCTTTCAAGATGGCATGTTATTACAATGCAAAATAGCAGGAAGGATTCTGGGGGGGAAAGAAGAGAAGTGTGTTAATTGAGAGAAAAACCATGCCAAGACCTCCAGAAACCAGGGGCTCTAATAAAATGAGACAACGCGATGTTGTTGCATAACCTGAACTTCAAACTCAATTTGGCCTGCAGAAAAAGAGAAGGAATACAGAGCTTGCCATTACTCTGCCTGTCGTACAGCCTTCTGAAAGAACACATCATGCATCTTGTTTTGCACTAAACCTAGTTAGGATTTCTTTCACAAGCCTGTTTTGGCCGCTTTCTTCAACTGATCAGAGATGGGGCCTATTTCTAGATCTGGCGTTGGTTTCAAAGCCTGTGAGCAAAATGGTTTTGATGGGGCTTCTGCTTATGTCATTAGGTTTCTCCTCCTGTGGTCCAAGCAAGACAGGCTATCCTTGACCAGTTTCCCATAATGCAAGGTGGGAAAGGTGCATTACTGGAATTAACAGAGTGATTGGTTGCTAGAATATCTAAGATGGTCTTGCCCAGTAGCATGGCAGTGCAGATGTAAAAGTGGAACAAATGGACATCAGACCTGTCAGCCCTGCAGCCATCTTTTCTTTTGGGTCTTTGGCCTGCCATACTTCCTATTATTCTGCTATGCATTTCCTATTGTGGGAAAATGGGAGGGGGGTTGTAAGGAGTGAGATGCTATGTAGCCATAACCAAATTCTTTCTAGAAAGCCAAGGTCATCCTTTGTGTTTTCGCCACTGCACCTGACTGGAACTGGATGGGTGGAACTGCCAGCATGGCAGTGGAAAATTGGACTATGTGATGGACTTGTGGGTATGAGGGCAAGATCTTGAACTTTCACCTGGGTGGGGGAAACCAGGAAGCTTTCAGATTCGGGTTTTCCCAGATGTGCCAACATGGCTTTCTTAATAAATTGGAATTTTGAGCAATACTTTTCCTTGGACTCTGATTTACTTTTGGATGCTATTTGGAACCCTGACAAGATCTTTGAAATGACTTGCTCTCCCCTCCCTCCCTCCCTCCCTCCCTCCCTCCCTCCTTCCCTCCCTCCCTCCCTCCCTCCCTCCCTCCCGGAAGTGTTGAGGGAATGGCATCTCTTTGAATAACTTTTAAACTCCTTGACCCAATTACATCTTTTCTTGTTCTCAAATAATGTCTTTGCCCCCATCAAAAAAACTTCCCAGATATATTCAAATAATACAGTAACATTGCAAATCTCAGTAACTGGCAGAGTGAGCTTAGAATATATACGCCAAGCTTTATTACAATTTTTATATCCAAAAAACTTTGAACATCTTTGGTGGGGGGAAAAGAGATTCAGAAGCTGTGTTGTTTTACCCAAGCATTTTGGTGGAAGCAGTCCCAAACTGGATACTTAATTTGCAATAAGCAATTACAGATTATTTCATTAGCCCAGTATATGCCCAAATTACACCCACTGTAAGAACCCCTGCCCTAGAAAGCTCAGAGTGGCTATCTTGGAGACTTTCCCAAGTTGTCTCCCACACTTTTAATAGGACTGCAGGTGAACCAAAGTTCTATACCTGTTCACACATGTGGAAAAGAATTCCCCCAAACCCTACAAGCAATTCTGCCAAGCTTTTGGAAGACATGAGTCGCTCAAGGGTCAAGAAAAGATATTTTACTCATGGCAGTGCATTTTGCAAAGTGCCCCGTTTCTCACAGTCCCAACATAAATTGCTGACTTGAGCATGTCAAAGGACTCGGAGGATTCGAGACTGGGAAGGTCTGGACATCATTTGACCACCCGGAGGCTTCAGTTGGTCCAGAACGCAGCCGCGCGAGCAATAATGGGAACCTCTAGGTTTACCCACGTAACACCGCTCTTGCGCGAGCTGCACTGGCTACCTGTCGTCTTTCGGGTGCGCTTCAAGGTGTTAGTCATCAACTTCAAAGCGCTCCATGGCTCGGGACCTAGCTATCTGCGGGATCGGATCCTGCCCCATACATCCTCACGGCCGATTCGCTCCCACAGAGAGGGACTTCTCCGGGTGCCATCCACTAGACTTTGTCAGCGGGCGACGCCCAGGGGAAGGGCCTTCTCTGTGGCGGGCCCAGCCCTCTGGAACGACCTTCCCCCCGATATTAGGACAACTACGGACCTCCGCTCCTTCCGTTTAAAATTAAAGACACATCTTTTTCGCCTGGCCGGCCTTGGGTAGTCTCTTTTAAGGTTAGGGGTTTTAGGGGTAGTTTTAGTTTATGGGTTTTTAGCGCAGGACTAATTTAATTCATTTTTAATTGTGTATTCTGTCTGTGGTTTTAACTGTATTTTTAATTGCCTGTGCCCCGCCTCGAGTCCCTTTGGGGAGAGAGAGCGGGATATAAAATTATTATTATTATTATTATTATTATTATTATTATTATTATTATTATTATTATTATTATTATTATTATTATTATTATTATTATTATTATTATTATTATTATTATTATTATTATTAGGTGTCCTGCCTTGAGCAGAGGATTAGCATAGCTGGCTGGGGAATTCTGGGAGTTGAAGTCCACCAGTCTGAAAAGAGCCGACTTTGCAGACCCCTGGACTAGAAGACCGCCAAGGTGCCTTCCAGCCCCATGTTCTAAATACATGGGGAGATGTTTTGTAGTATTAGGGACACAAAACCTGTCTTTTCCCCCAAAATGGTAAATGTTTTAGAAAGAATTGAAGGCTTCATTCAGTCTAATCAATTTCGCTGGGTGGAGCCAAGGGCTTTCTACTGAGACTAATATACAAATGCATTTTTTTTTAAAATTAATCATTATAAATCTGCAGGTAATATTTAAGGGCATTATGGTGCCCTGATGCTCATAGGTTTATTTCCAACTCCTGGACATGCATGCTTTGAAGTTTTATATGTTTTTATCCTCTAACACCGTGATAGCGAACCTATGGCACACGTGCTCAAAGTGGCAAGCAAAGTCGCCCGGCATGCATGGCCTTGCCTGTTTGTCTTCTGGGTTTCTGGCGGGTATGTGTGCGTGATGATTAGCTGTCCTTTGCAGTGCCGAAAACTGATGTGCACATGCGCAAGGCCAGCTGATTGTCGGTTGTGCATGCACACCAGAAACAGGAAGTTTTTTTTTCTTTTATGGAGCAAGCATGTGCATGCGTGACCTTTCCGTGTGACCTTTTCAGTGCCGAAAAGGTTTGCCATCACTCTATGTTCTAACATAACATAACCAACTATCATGCCCAGTCCTTATAATTGCAGTCACAGTGTTGTTGTTTTTAAAAGAATTCTGAAAGTTATCAAGAATTAAAAGTTCAGCTGTAGAGAATTACGCCTAAGACTGCAAGATAAAGTTTATCTGTACTTGTGATAAATTGTTTTACCAACCAGTCAGTTGCTACTGTTAGTTCCTTTAGGTCTGTGTGTTGGGGAGGGGAGTGGTCTGCAGAAAGACCTAACTAAGTGCAAAGCACTCTTTTAGCAAGCAGAGTGGAATCCCCTGATTCAATGAATATAACAAATACGCTTAATTCTGTTAGTCTTGGAATGTCTACACTGCTCTAATATATATATTAAATGTTAAAATATGTTATTTGCTTGACCCCATTTTCCTTTCAGGAAAGGTATTGGACATACTGTAATCACTATGGACTACATTTCTATGTTCCTTTTTTAGTTGTTTTTTGCTAAAACTTGCCGGAAACAGGAACGTTGCCTTTAGTAACCGCACCCAAGCTTCTTGGTGGGTTTTTTTATTCCTATCTTATTGCTTTGTTGTTGTAATTTTGTTTAGACTGATTTTATTTTGTTTTGATGTTGTTTTATTTTCATTCATTCATTCATTCGTTCTAAGTGCCGGCCCCTCAGATGGACACCAGAAGGCTCACGATACAAGGCAATATAAAAATAGGAAACTACATAACATAGAAAACAGATGATAGATCTGCTCAACACATAAAAAGGACATCATGTACCTAGCAAGGACTCCAATCACCATAACCCAAAGCCTTGGAGAAGAACCAGGTCTGTAAGACTGTCTGCAATCAGAGAAACTATGAACTAACTATGTCAGCTATTTATAAGGAGAACCTCTATAAAATGTTTTACCGATGGCATTTGCCACCTGTCAGATTGGCTAAGATAGTCTCAAATTGATCACCAGAGTGCTGGAGATGTGGGCATAAGCAGGGAATGTTCTACCACATGTGGTGGACCTTCCCTAAGGTCAGAAAATATTGGCGCAAGATAAGAAAGTGACTGGAAGAGATCACTGAACAGAGGATAGAATTGAAGCCGGAACTGCTTCTCCTGGGTATTTTTGATGGGAAAATGGGGGAAAAGCTACAATACATAACATTATATATTCTAACTGCATGTAGAATCCGGTTAGCACAGAATTGGAAACAAACAGATACTCCTCCAGACCTGATTATGAGAAGAAACATTTATGAATGTGCAGAAATGGATAGACTGTCTATGGAAATGAAGGAGAAGGAAGAAACCGAGTACTATCAAATCTGGAACAGATGGCATTCCTGACTTGAGAGTAAATGTAAAACTTAGGGTATAAGATGTTAAAGTACATAGAATGTAAGAGGTATAGGAAGTAGATGATATTGACTTGATGCTATTATAACCTAAATAACAATATAATTTAGGATAGTGAAATGGAGATAGAATTTTTGTAAATAGAATTGTTACAAAAGATATTGATACCGATACGGAAAAGCTGTTATTAGTGCAATCTGTGTTTTGTCTTTTAAATGTCGGAAAATTCAGTAAATACTATTCTTTTAAAAAAAGACTGTCCGCAATGCCATCCAAGTGGGAACCATCCAGATTTCTGAGGAAGTTTTGTTCCAGAGGTCAGGGGCTGCCATTGACTTGCACACCATTATTGATTTGGGGTGCTTTATAAATAAAACTAACAGTGGAACAATGGGGAATTTAGTCCTTCGTTACGAGATGGGCGTAAAATTAATTAATTAATTAATCAAATAGTGAAATAGGGATTGTGTTGAACAGAAAAGATGCTATCTCAAACTCTGAAAGTTGTGTCTCTTGATTTGCTCAAAATGCGTTGACGAGCAGTTCATTTTTGCAATGGTCTTCTCTTGTTTTTTTAATGTCCACATAGCATCCCATGTTTAAACTTCATGTTCTAATAACGGCCAGTGTCATTGATGGAAACATCTGTGACAGCCTGTTAAAATCAAGAAATGCATGAAGGAGCTGCTCAGACTTAGAAGTTCAGAACTTTCTCTGATTGCTTATTTGCAAACTCTTAGGATTCGAAACTGAGGAGCCTGCTTTAATTTCCATATCTTTAGCAATTTTTTCCAATTACAATAATACAATAATACAATAATACAATAATACAATAGCAGAGTTGGAAGGGACCTTGTAGGTCTTCTAGTCCAACCCCCTGCGTGGGCAGGAACCTTATACCATTTCAGACAAATGGCTATCTAACATCTTTTTAAAGACTTCCAGGGTTGGGGCATTCACAACTTCTGGAGGCAAGCTGTTCCAGAGGTTAATTGTTCTTACTGTCAGGAAATTTCTCCTTAGTTCTTATTATTTTTCTTAATATTGTAGACATCACACAAATGACTGCATGTATGTCTGTTCATGTGTGTGTTACATGAAGATTTTTTCAGATACTGAAACCTCTGGTCTCTCGGACATTAATTGGAAGTTCCACTTGGCTTGCAGCCTTCTTGAGAAATGTGTTTATTTTGTCTTCTTGATTTACTTTTCCTCCTGTCTGGGTATTGTGCCTCCAGGAAGAAAAACTTCACGTTGCTCAAGTTCAGTCTTCTTATAAACCTTGCCAAGAATAAAGTGGGTGAATAGGAAAGCACATAAAACTGAACAAAAATAGAGTGTGGGTACAAAAAAAGTAGAATAAGTTATTTTTTAGTGTGCAGAGTTTTAACTACGGGAGGCATCAGTAACGAACTGACTATTAGCAAAGCTCAGGGAGGTAACTAAAAGTAATGTGTGGTTTGTGGAACTTAATCTTCTGATCCAACTAACCTGATATGAAGTCTGAGGTAAAATAACCTCCAGACTAATTCACAGATTATATTTTAGGATTGTTCCTCCCACCCAATTCCCAGATACACTGTCAATTTTGATAAATATATGTTTGAAATATCTTTAGAAAATAAAATTTAATATGTATATTCATGCATATTGTTAATAGAACAGTTTTCTGAGTGAAGATGTAGTGACATCACCACTGTATTTGAAATAATAATGAATAATGATAAATGGCCTAAGATATTTGATTAATTTAGAAAGTGTAGAAAACTAGACTTAGAAAACTATACTAATACTGAATATTTCAGTACGTAGAATATAATGGTTCACAAAGTCCATCTCTTCTTGATTGTAGAGAAACTTCATTGCATGCATGTGATCATAAATCCATCTAGCTTATTCTGTACATGAGATGTATGTGGTCTGATACCCTCCAGATGTTTTAGGAATGAAGTTATGTGTAATGACATTTCACAATAGAGTGCCTAGTGAATTTGTAAAACTTCTGTCCACAAAACTGATGGGAGAAAGACAAATACACATGGAGAATTTATGTATAAATCTACTTTATTTGTAATCCATTTTGCTCAGTAGTGAAATCTAATTTTTTTTGCCACTGGTTCTATGGGCGTGGCTTGGTGGTGGGGTCATGTGACTGGGTGGGCGCGGCCAACTTCTTTTCACTTTTTAAAGCATTTGTTTCCTGCCTATTTGCCTCAACCGGCAGGAAAAAATGCTTTAAAAGTGGGGGGGGGGGGGAAGCTTCTGATGATTGCACCGATCAGCTGTGAGCCATGTGATCATCGGGAGCTTTCCCCCACCTTTTAAAAGCATTTTTTTCTTGCCTATTTGTCTGAATTAAAAAATGCTTTAAAAAGTGTGTGTGGGGGGGGAAAGCTTCCGATGATCGTGAGGATCAGCTATGAGCCACATGCGCAGTGGAGCTGAGCTGGGGCAATGGTTCGTGTGCCCACAGAGAGAGCTTTGTGTGCCACCTGTGGGAATCGCAGGTATCTGCGGGATCGCATCCTGCCCCATACATCCTTTCGGCCGATTCGCTCTCACAGAGAGGGACTTCTCCAGGTGCCGTCCACTAGGCAATGCCAGCGGGCGACGCCCAGGGGAAGGGCCTTCTCTGTGGTGGGCCCAACCCTCTGGAACGACTTACCCTCCGAACTTAGAACGAGCACGGACCTCCGTTCTTTCCGCAGAAACTAAAGACTTATTTTTTCCAACAGGCCGGCCTGGCCTAATTTATTTCACCTAGCCTATAGTCTGAAGTTAAATTGTTTTAATTGGTTTTTTAAGGTAATAGTTTTAATCATTTTATAAATGTTAGCACAGGGACAATAATTTAATTTGGTTTTAAATTTTGTATATTGTTATGTTTATGTTTGTTTTTAATTTCCTGTGCAATTTAAAGGTTAAAACATAATCCCATAAAAAACCAATTAAAACAATTTATTATACAGACTGTAGGCTAGGTCAATAACTTAGGCCAAGCCGGCCTGATGGAACAGGAGTGTCTTTAATTTCTGGCGGAAGGTGTGGAGGTCCGTAGTTGTTCTGAGATCGGGGGGTAGGTTGTTCCAGAGGGTTGGGCCCACCACAGAGAAGGCCCTTCCCCTGGGCGTCGCCCACTGACATTGCCTAGTGGACGGCACCCGGAGAAGTCCCTCTCTGTGGGAGCGGATCGGCCGCAGGGATGTATGAGGTAGGATGCGGTCTCGCTGGTAGCTAGGTCCCATGCCATGGAGCGCTCTAAAGATGGTAATCAACACCTTGAAGCACACCCGAAAGACCACAGGTAATCAGTGCAGCTCGCGCAGGAGCGGTGTTACATGGGAATACCTAGACGTTCCCAAGATCGCCCACGCGGCCGCATTCTGGACCAGCTGTAGCCTTCAGGTGCACCCCAAGGGGAGCCCCATGTAGATAAAATAAGTAAGTAAGTAAGGTTCGCCATCATGGATCTAAGATGAAGCACAAAATGACTGTTACAAACCAGTTATTGGGCAAAATGAGCTAACATAAGCCACAGCACTCATTTATAGCTGTCTGAGGATGGTAATAATGGGAAATAAATGAGAAAAGATGTGCTGCACTGTCCTTTTTCCATGTACATAACAGCACCACAATCAAGTCTATAACATGAAGAGCTTGCTCCATATGTGTCTGACTGAGTTTATATACTGTGGTATTTGTGCTGAATTGTAGCCAGTATGTGTGTGTGTGTGAATTGTACCTTATAAGGTTCTAAATGTTTATACCTAGATTACAAAAGAGATTCAGCTATTTTGAGTTCTCGACACAGGTTTGGTCAGTCTGTCACGATGTTTGAATCAGGAATGCATTGCAATCAATTGCAAACACGGGGTTTTTTGTCTTGGAAATAGAAATTCCATTGGAAGGAGCAAAATATTGATATATTTCCTGCCGTCCATTTGAAGGCCCTCCCTCTTTTTCTATTTATGGGAACTAATGTTAACCACTTTTTTTTCCTTGCAAAGATGTCTATTTTGCTTGCACTGGGGTAGGCGTGATTAAAACCAATTTAAAAAATGATTTTGTGAAGAATGTTTTTTGAGACTTGGATATATATTTTTTAGAAAATGGGAATGCTATATACTAGTATGTCCATAAGAAAACATGATAAAAATGTGTGTGGCATTTTGACATTTTTTTCTTATTCAGGAAAAGGAATATGACACGTACCACATCCAAGCAACATCCAACAGTCATAGGCCAAATGCCATCCGCTGAGTCATAGATATTGTCTCTGCTCTGCTGCACTTGATTTTTTATTCATTTATTTACTAATTCACAGAGGTTTTCCCTCTAAGTACAAACAAACACATTCAACCACAGCCTGAGGTGAACTGGGTGTACTTCTCCTGAAGACGCTTTGCATTTGGGACATTGGACTAATTAGAACAAACAAACAAGCAAAACAGTAAATTGATTTAACAACCTCTCTTCGTCTTTGTGGTACGAAATAAGACAGGAGATAGATGGATAGAGTTCTTCCAGTTCCATGAGTTATTTTTTAAACATAGTCTGGCACATGCAGCAACTATTAGAAAGGAATGGGTTTTTTCCACAATGGTAGAATTTTTCCAGTGAAAAATTGAGTGATGTACAAATGTAGAGTTGTAAAACTACTGGGGACAATTTTTGTTTAACTGAAAAGTCTCAATTCCATTGTAAGTACATTTTTAAGGGATTGTTTTCTCAGTATTTCTGAGCAAAGTGTCAAGCTATTTGTCCTAATTAACTGCAGTCTGATTGTCTAGTTAAGATAATGGCTATTAGTGAATAAGTAAACAATCTGAACGGAGGCACCTTTGACTGAACCATTGCTAGAATCAGATCTTCACATTGATTTGCTGTTATCAAAGTGTTGACATATAAAACTGAGGTCAAATTGGCATCTCTGAATCAGTTTGGTGATTCCAGTTTGTGTTCATGTATACACATTCTTTTTACCAAATTAAACTGGAGATCCAAATCAACTTAGCATATTGAAATGACCCAACTCAGTTAAATAAATACATAAAACTGATTTAAATAGATTGACTGAGCCCTACTGGATAGGGGTCAGAATTGTTTTGCCTTTTACATTCCTAATTTAACTCTTAATTTATCCCAGCCCAGAGAATTCCGACCATAAAATGGTTTTAAGCTGCAGTATAAAAATCTAATAAATAAGCAAAACAAAGGTACCTTCAGGTTTTGTCATGATGAATCTCACCAGGTCAACAATATATATAACAACAATATTTAGCTGTTTAGATTTTCTTCCTATATTTCCTGATCTGGAGGAAAACCAAGGAAATTGATACAAACCCATTGCTGAAAATAATGGAAGGGAATGAATAAAGAAATTCCCAAGGTCAGAAACCTAGAGAAAATAACATTTAAAAAAGATGTCATAATGGGCAATGAATAATCATCCAGGTAATGTAGTCTGAAATGTGAGTTGTGGTAAATGAATTTATAACTGCAATTCCAATAGAAAATAACTGCAATTGCCATGACTCAAGCTTCAGAAGCCCTAATGGGGCATGTGCATGGATTTGTACACAATATTGTAGTGGCCTGTCCCAGGGGTGGGTTCCGGAAGTACTGCTGGTTCACTTGTAGGCGTGCCGTGTGTGCGCTTGATGCATGCTGCACATGCATGCATAGGGCTATTAAAATTGTTCTGCACATGCACAGAAGTGAAAAACAAGATGGCAGTGCCTATGGTGCCACCCAGAGAACCAGTCAGGGGCGTGGTAAGCCTAGGTTGCTGCTGGTTCCAGCAACCCAGGCCACCAAACCACTACTGGTTCGGCTGATCTGGGTTGGTTCCCTCAAGCAGGGGCTCCAAAGTCCTTCCCTGATATGTCCTACTGTTTAAACCACCCACAATCCAGGGCAGGGAAGGGGTCTCTTGGCCTCTTTACCAAGATCATTTCTCTTGCAGGTGGGAAGTGGATCTTCCCCCTGCTTCTTGTTTCTGTGGCTATAAAATAGCAAGGATGTTCCTGAGGTTAAATTTTCTATCAGACTTAAGTCTCGGAACAGAACAGTTATCTTCCAGGCACAACTATACATTCCAGACAAAAGCACACTACAGGTAGAATAAAATAGAATGAAGAATATAGCACAAATTATTCCATGTTATAAATGAAAAATAGTCCTAATGAAACACTTAGCTCTATGTTTCTGTAGAGAAGGGATGCCTAACTTTGGCAACTTTAAGACCTGTGGATTTCATGTTAGATTTCGGGAACAGAGGGAGTCCAGACACAAGCTAGCAAACAACAAGCCGTTTATTGGCAAAGATAGCAAGACGCGAAAGAACTATGTACAAAACAGAAGGAGTGTGGTAGACAGGGGCTCCCGCGTTTGACAGCTATTTATACGCGAGCTGTCAAACGGGGAGCCAATCAGGCCGCGTCTGGACCAAGTTTTCCGCCAGCCGCGTCTGGGCCAATCAGACGCGACTGGCAGTTACAGGCTGGCTACAGCCTGTTACCATGGTCCTTCCAGGCAGAGTGGAAGACTTGCGGCTGGTCGTATGTCGAGACCAGTCGCAAGTCGAGGACTCTACATTTCAAATCTCAGAATATTGTCAGCCATGCTGTGTAGGGAATTCTGGGTGTGGAAGTCCAGAGGTTTTAAAGTTGCAAAGGTTAATCATCAGTTCTTCTGATTGGCCAAACTATATTCCAGGAATGGGGCAGCTGTTCTTTATCTGGCAGAAATCAGTGGCAGACTTTCCCTCTTTCTATGAAGACAGTTATCGAACAAATGCAAAATGGAGCTGGCCTCCTCCGCTTTCAAAAACTCACTTTTCAAAGTTGCCCTGAGTCTTCCTGCTTAGAGTTTGAATCTCATGGGTTTTGCTGAGCTCTGCCCACAATCAGATGGATCGATTGATAAATTAACTCTTTCCTACTGGAACCTCTGGAAGTATTTGATCTACCTCTCCCTACAAATGCTCCCCTCGGGGACAAAGAGCCAATGGGGATTGTTTCACAATGGTCCCTCTCTTCTTGAGGCTTTCAGAAGTGCTCTGCTTACGAAGCCTGGGAAATTTACTGAAGACAGACATTTTGCAGAAAGTCTACAACTTATTTTCGCCAAAGCCCTACGCAAAAGCCATGACAAGTTCTTGTGTTTAAGTCCATCTCAAGGGGGAGAGGGGTATGGTATGCACTGTGATGTTTCAGCAAAAGTTTGGCACCCTGATTGCACAGCATTCCCTCGGCTGAATGTGTATAGTGAGAGCAAAATAATTCACGCTTGGCAGCTATTTTCCATTTAATGTGGAACCTTTTTCTTTCCCTTTTACCCTTCTCTGCAGACACACGTCTGGTTATTATTCAGATACAAAGTCTACCTTTGAGTACATCAGTGGCAGCAAAATTATTTAGAAGGGGAAATTATGCCAGGAGTATTCTTTCTGTAAAATTAGCTGCCCACCCTACTCCTATCCCAGATTATGAAAAATAAATACATCAAGCTGGATTGTCCTGTTTATTTAAGACACAGTTACAGCTAGACGAATCAGGCTGCAGTCTCTGACCATGCCATTTCACAGGGAACACAATAAGCTCTGTGGTTGAAGGCAAGGGTACAACATCAAGCTATTCAAGTCACATCAAAAATATATATAGCAAAATTGGATTACTGGAATGCAAATAGCACCCAGTAGTCCAGGAGAGGGAGGGGAAAAACCCAATCTACGTCAGATATAATATTTATTGGGAACCGAACACCGGTGTGG